>CM075429.1:11855187-12175947 GCA_037832385.1 Rhizophora apiculata | reverse complement strand
TGCGGCAGGAGAGATTAGTTGGATCAAATTTGGGTAATAAGAAGTGCCCAATTCCATTGGTAAATTGAAGCCGTTAAGATATCTTGACTTTGTCTCGAAATAGAGAGATGAGATGCTGCCGTTTCAATTACCAATGCAGAACTTGCAAGTGGCTCATCTAACGAAGAGTAGAGCTAACAATTGCCCAATGGAAATCAAAAACTGGTCAGTCTCAGAACTTGTACATCAAGTTATTGTCTAATTGGCTCATATGCGTGGGATTGGACAGCTGACTTGCGTTGAAAAGGAAGGATTTACAAGGATTCGTACTGCCTACGAGTGAAAATCGAATCGGAAGAGTGGAGGACTAGGTGAATTACGTGACTTGAACAAAATTGGGAGGAGATTGTCGATTGTGAATTTGGCATCGTGGGAATGGAAAGGGTAGCTACTTCTACTTGGTGTAGCTTGAAATTGTGCAGCCGCAATTTGAGTGAGAAGGCCAGTCTCAACATTTGGGATTATATTGGGTGTATGGAATGGTGCCGGTGATTCTGATTTTTAATGAAGATGACGGTGTCATTGAAGAGTCGTACGGCACACCCAAATTTGAATAATTATCAGTGTGCTTTTACGGAGGAATTAATTTTGCCAATGGCTTTCTTCCTCACGAATCTGATCGGGCTTGAGTTGATTGGCTGCTTGAAATGCCGAAGTCTTCCGGCATTGGATCAACTCCCTTTGCTAAAAGAAATAGAAATTATGAGATTAACTGATCTGGAATACATAGATATAAGTATTTGTTCTGTTGTCGGAGGAACAGATATCTGTAGCAGCAGCAGTAACAACAATAGCATGATCTCCTTCTTCCTTCCCCTTGAGTTTGCTGCGACTCCTATAACTGTCCCAATCTGAAGGGATGGCGGCCATCATCACCGCCATCTTTGCTTCCCAATTTCAGCGTCTTTTCTGAGCTGCGTATTTACTCGTGCCCAAACCTGACTCTCAATGCCACCGTTATACCCATCCTTGAAAGGGCTGAGAGATGAAACTCTGTCAGCTTCAAGTCACTGGAGCAAATGCTCATTGGGACGATTTCTCCAGCACATGAACCGTCATCTTCTTCTCTTCCATCTAATCTCTCTTCGTCTTTGAAATGGCTGCTGACTTTGAGAATATTGAGCATCTGCCAGAAGATTTTCTGCTGGTGGAGTTGCTGCAACCCTCACTTCTCTGGAGGAATTATCGATTAGGAGTTGCCCGACATTAACTTGTCTACTCATTCGAAAATGCTACTTCTCACTTCCCTCAAGAGTCTCGACATTCGGCGTTGCGAAAATCTATTAGATCTGTCCAATTATGATGATGACAGCAACAGCAACAACAAAGATGCTATTCTATGCCAAGGGCAAGGCCTTAGAAGCCTCACCTCTCTTTATATTGAAAATATTCCAAAGTTGGTGCATCTCCCAAGGAGGCTTCTTCTGCATTCAATTATGCTCCAAATCTGGGGTTGCCCTAATTTGGCGTCGTTGCCAGAGTGGATGCCCAACCTCACCTCATTACAAAATTTTATACATTGGTGTTGTTCCCAACTGTCAGAGAGATGCATAAAACACCACGGGCGAGGATTGGCCCAAGATTGCCCACATCCCTAACATTATAGTCGATGGGAGACCAATCCAGTGGGATGGTTGCTATAAACTTTGATTTGATAAGAGAAGAATCGTCCACCTTTCCATTCCAGTTTCAGCAGGTTCACCCTCCTACTGCTCTCTTCTTTTTATCTTCGTCTCCATCCATTTTGTTTCTATTAAAAAGAGAGCCTGTAGTGCTGTTTTTCTCCTACAAATTAACTAATTTCTTCATCTTTTTAATTAGAGTTTTTTCCAGTATGAGAATTCAAACTACCAGTATCAATTTGTAATCTTTTTTAAATTTTTTTTTTGTTAGAAAAAAAATAGAGAGAGAAAACCTTCTATAATCAACAAATGGCTGCTATGAGTCTGTATGGTGTAGATGAAAACACTCGTGTTTCGTCCCAATCCATTTGTTTGTATATCTGATAGTGACAAGCAGTGCAGTCACCACGACGATGTATGTTGGGTTTGTGAGATTCATATTTCAGTTTTTCGTTTTCTCTCTGTACAACACAAATCCTTTTTGGTGCAAATCAATGACAAAGTATTATTATTTATCATTTTGTGTAGTGAAAAGATATTGCTTCCACAATTGTGTCCTTTCCAACAAAAGGCGGCTAGGAATAACTGATGTTTGAGAATTGACCCAAGATTACTCACTTGATATCCAAATTGGGGAATCATGATTTCAGTTTCGTGGTATCTGCCATGTTTATGGCAGCCAAGTTGCACTTTGTGGAGGTTTGTACTTTTCTCTACGTTTGGACATCTGTGCAATTCAGGAACTATTGTTGTTTGATTTTTGAAATTTCAACTTCTCTCAGTTCTTTTCAAGGAAGACAAGAGGGATCATCAATGATGTATTCGAGTTCAATTTTACTTCCAAATTAATTCATTTGTATGTTTTTTCTCTCTCTTAATTTAGATTCAATAATTTTCCAAGATAAAGTGCTTACAAGATATATAGATTGTGAAAGTGAAGATTTCCTGAAATTGAGCTTTTGCAAAAAGATTTTTCTGCTGGTGGATTTGCTGCAAATCCTCACTTCTCTGGAGGATTTATAGATTAAGTGTTGCCCGAACTTCCCTCAAGCATCTCTACATTGAAAGTTGCAAAGATCTACATTTGTCCAATTATGATGATGACAACAACAGCAACAACAACAATGCTATTCTATGACAAGGGCAAGGCCTTACATTTCCAAAGTTGGTGCATCTCCTAAGGAGGCTTCTTCTGCATTCAATTGTCCTGCAGAGGCTCAAAATACTGGATTGCCTTAATTTGGCATCGATGCTGGAGTGAATGCCCACACAGGTGAGGATTGGCCCAAGATACGTCCAGCTAGATGGCTGCTATAATCTTTGATTTGATCAGAAGAATCCGTCCACCTTTCCCTTCCAATTTCAGCAGGTTCCTCCTCCTACCGCTCTCTTCTTTTTATCTCCATCTTCATCCATTTTGTTTCTATTAAAAAAATAGCCTGTAGTGTTGTTTTTCTCCTACAAATGAATAGATTTCTTCTTCTTCTTATTTAAAAAAAAAGAAAAAAAAAATTGTAGGCATCTTCAATTGAGATTGCATCTTTCCTTACCAAATTGTATCATCAAAACTAGCATCATCATCTTGCAAAACACTCATATGTATTTCATCCCCCTGGTGAGTCCTCTGGTTTCCAACAGCAGCCAGAAAAGAGTAACTGATGCCTAAGGACTGGCCTAAGATTGCTCACATCCCTAATATCCAAATTGGAGAGCCATAATTTCAAATTTGTGGGATTTACCGTATATATACAGCAACCCTTTGCACTTTGAGTAGGTTTGTAGTTGTCTTTTTCAATCTACAATATTTTTTAGTAGCTTTGGTGAATATTGATGAACCTTTAATTTCAATTTTCATGAATATTTTGCTGGTCTTTTGGCAAATTTGGTTATCACATTACTGCAGGCACTTTTTATAGTCTACTGGATTTGTTGCATGCATAGGGATTAAACGCTTGAATGTTGTTGCTATCTTATTGTGAAAAGTAGTGAAAATGGAATAATAACTGTAGCCATGATCAGTTGGGGGTTTCTGAGCAAGGGTGGAGGTGGGGTCCTTGGAATCCTGAAGAGGATAAGTTGCTTAGTGAATATGTGAAGTTGAATTGAGAAGGAAGGCAGAGTTCCATGGCCAAGTGCACTGGTAAGGCATTTATTATTAGCATATACCATCCAAAAAGAATCATTTTGCAATTTTTTTTTCTCTGATTTCATTTAGGAACTTGTGTTACTGCTGTGTTGTTGCCAGGCATAAACAGAAGGGGCAGGAGCTACAGGCTAAGCTGGGTAAATTACCTAAAGCTTGTACTGCTTGGCCTTAAAAAGAGGTCTAATTACACCTTACTGAGCTGCATGCTTTCTGGGGTTAACAAGTAATGCATCTATCTCAAATTGCATCTTTAAGTTCTAGTTGTAGGTAGTTACTGTATTGTTATAGTTACTATTCATAATTCCCCTAAAGTGCTAGTGAAGAGACACTTTTTGGTTAGAGAGATTAGCTACTGTGGCGAAACTGTAGTTATTTTATTTTTGATTTTTATGCAGATAGACAACTGTTGCCAGATACTTGCCTGGCAGGATAGACAATGAGATAAAGAATTACTGGAGACCCCATTTCAAGAACTAAGAGAGATACTTTTAAATACGAGAGAAGCAAAAAGCTCAAGTTTTAAATCAAAAACAAAAGAATCAGGATCAACAACAGCAAGAGCAACAAAAAACAGAAGATGACCTGAAAAGTTTCAATAGTGCATATGATGTATCAGGACAGGAAGAAAAGCTTTGTATGTATCCCACCTTGGAGTATGAATGCTTGGCCGTGATGTATCCGGAGGTTGCCCCTTGGGCAGATTCTGTAACGGAGGATGGGCTATGGGGTGGTCTGTGGAATCTAGATGAACCATTCACACAAGTAATTACTACAGCAAGATGACCATCTTTGCTTTGGAGGGGTCCAAAATATGGATACAAGTGCCACAACTTTGGTTGTATCAGCTACTTGTAAATAACCGAAATTTTCCACAAAATTTTCACTTGTTCTATTTCGTTAACCAGATTTTATAGTTGAAATTTCTTATGAGAACCATTTACTCTACTAGTCTCACTTATCTTCTTTTAAGTAAATTGTGTTTAAAGATGAGAACATCTTCTTCGCCTTTATCTTGATACAGTTGATTTATCATTTTAAATAAAAAATATAAAATTTTTTTTAAAAAATATAAAAATTTATATTAATTTAAAAAATTAGTATATCATTTAGTAGAAAAAAATAATTAATATTTAAAATATTTTGTAATAAAAAATATGAAAAAATTATTTTTTTATATTTTAAAAATTTATATTTATATAATAATTATAATTTTTTAAATTTTTTTCTTATACTTATAAAAGTAAATATTTTATTATTTTTTATTAACGTATTAAAAATTAATTTAATTAGTTAAAAATTTACTTAATTTTTTATAATTTTATTTTATTCTAATTTCTCTTCTTATATCTATTTTAACTTGTTCAAAATTATATAAAAAAAAATTTATTATATGAAATGAAATTGATAAATTTTGAATTATAATAAAAAATTATTGAGAGTATTAATTAATAATGGAATCATTTGTAATTTCATTTACTTTAACTTTGATTCGAGTTTTTTAAATTAAAATTTTCACTTAATAATACTAATTTATAAAATATTTTTAAATAAAAATATAATTTATAAATATAATAAAAATTTAATAAATTTTATTATATTTAATGAATATATTTAATTAATATTTATTATAATTTATTAAATATATTAAATATAATTTTTATTATTAATTATAAATTTATTTATATTATAATTTTACTATATATATAAAATCAAATATAAAGATTAATATAAAACGAATAGTCTTGAACTCCAACTCCCTCCCATCCTATTTACTCCTCCTACGTATCCAAATCTGGTCGTTCATTCCACCCATCGTTTCATCTATTGTTCTTTAATCATAAGTCTCATATATTTGATCAGCAACCAATTCATATCTTAAATTGCTTATTAAAGTTTGCAAATTACAAATAATTATATCGAAAAAATGATACCATTTATTTATTTATTTTAATTTAATTAATGTATGTGAATTATAAAGAAAAATTATCAATTCATGTATCACAATATGACAAGAAAATAGTAGGTCACGGTTTTGGTAATGCATCACATCACCATGCCACTTTTTTTATGGAGTTTCTGTTTATAAAGGAGATTAGTTTTAGGGTGTTTTTTTTTTATTATTTTTTGTTGACTTTTCACACAAAAAAATCTGTCTTATCAATTAAATCCATATATCATTCAAAATTTTTTTTTTTAAATTCACTGTAGTTTTAATTATTAAAAAAAATAAAAAAAAAATAAAATGATATTTATGGATGTTTTAAGAAAGGGGCAGACAACGCCGTGCTTATCTAGTTATCTCCAATCTGACTGGGACAATGTTTGTCCGAGTCAGATTTGAGAGTGGACGTCTCATTTTGACTTTTCTCTTCGTTTACCATTTGGGAATTTTGTTTATAATATATATATATGTATAAACCCAATTTTGAAGACGCGAACAATAATGGGAAATAACTAAAATTTCCCAATTGTGTGGTGCGTTATCCAGTTTGACTAAAATAATATCTCAATATTAGAAGAAAATTGTAAAACAAAAGGCAGAAGAATTCAACCCATTAAAGCAACCTAGTTGGAGAGAGTTGGCATTGTCAGTGAAAAGTTGATTTAACTTTTGAGAAACTTTGTAGCGTTGGAGTACAACACTCATTTGAGTTTCCTAGACTTATTTCTCTATTAGTCTTCCAGCTTTTTAAAATTTCAGTAATCACAATCCCACATTGCACAGTTTAACAGGACAAGAAAAATTCCACCAAGACAGAATGGCCCGTACCCATGATATCACTTTACAGTGATTAAATACAACGATAAAAGATCAGAACACAACGTAAAAAGCCAAGATCAAAGGCAAGACCTAGGGGATCTCCACTCTGCCCCTTTCCCTTTCCTTCTCGATTACGGACTTCACATGGTTTAGAAACAAGGTGGGGTTCCATTAGTCTCAATCCTAACTGCAGTGATCAGAGAACAGACCCCAACTAAAATCAGGGATAATTCAATGACGATCTTAAGCACAAACCTGCAGGCCAGACTTCACTTTTGTTCCCCGTACAGGCTAAGCACAAACCCCAACAAGAAGTGTACAGGCTGAGCACAATGCTGAGCAAGAAGAAGTGGCAGTAATTCAACCTAAATGCTGAGCAAGAATGCCACTGTACAGGCCTCAGCTCCGTGCACTTTTGTTCATTGTTGATTCACTTGTCATACTAAGAAATTAATCTATCTGGCAATGGACGGCATGGATTCTGTTGGCATCTGACTGCCGAGGTTCTTACATGACCGCAAAAATGAATGCGGATACATTTTTTAAAAGTTTAACCAATGACAAAACTGGATCACTTACAATAACAAGAATTCATTTCCTTCTCTTCAAATCTAGGAGCAGGCCCCTGATTCGGGCATGAATCAATAGCTTTGACTCCCAAAAGAGATGGCCATTTTCCTGGCAATCCCACTTACCTTGTCTTGTCTATTGCATCTGCTGAAGCTGTGTCATTCTCCGCTGCGCTTTTATCAGCTTGAAAGCGTTGATAAGGAGGCGGTGGGTGTTGGCCCCTCAGAAGCACCCAAATAGCCAGGGTTTTTAAACTGCACCAACACCATGGTCATGTTGTCACATCCTTCGCCACCAGCGGTTGGTGCCAAACACCGATCGAATACTCTCTCACAGATTGCAAAATGAGTGGTGAAGATGGGGAAAGAGGTAACATAATGGATTCCATAGTATACAATTGGAAAGAAGAGACATGAAAACAGTGCATGCCACTTTAAACATTAATAATCCAGTGTACATTTCGAATATGATCAACAATTAATGTCAAATGAAAACCCAAAGGTTCATTGGAATCATCACAATTGGCAGTCTTTAGCATATTATCTGGCTGCAGTCACATTTCAGTTGCGTAGGTGGTGTATTGCTACCGAAGGCTTTATTACTAATTTGAAATCACACGAGTGTCTGAGATCTCACTTTCACAAAAACGGGGCCAACCAGGTAAAAAGAAAAATTAAAAAAAAAAATAATAGAACTGATTAAAATATGTTATTTGTTAGACAATAAATTATTGGAAATATTCAGAATACAAAAAATAAAATGACAAATGAATCTATTCTTGTAGAAATACTAACTATATTCTCAACTCCTCTGCCTTTTCTAAGTCTTCTTAACAGCGATGGCTTATCTATAGATTCAGATGACCTAAGATATAATTCTGGATTCATTAACTTGCACATGCACACAACCTTTCTTGTGACCTTTAAACTCATCAACGCCACATGTATTTCAATATGAATTATTGCATTAAGATAGAAATTCAAAGTGCTTGTTAGAGTGACTTTCTACAATTATTCACATGGAGAATCTCACCAAAATGAAATAGAATTGTGCCGCAACAAGATATGCCACCTTATTCACTTTCACAATATTACTGTTCTAATTGGACTGAAGAAATCTCAACCTCATATGCAAAGCAGCTTAGTTATCTCAGAAAGCAAAAATGATTATCATTGGCTGTAAGAACTTGCAAATTTTACCCATAGCCATCCACTATTCCAGATTCACTAGCAATAAGTGGGAATACCTAAATGCGTAACAACATGATCTTAAATTATATGGCTATAAAAAGGTCATACAATTAATCAAACCAAAATTCAGATGGGTCATAATTACCCAATCAAGCAAAGTATCATTTGACAAGTGCCTGTTAGATCTCATAACAATCACATCCACCCCCCTATGGTCACACCTCATCTCCTTTGGCTACCAAGTGATATATGTATTGCAACAGCTTGTGAATTATGTCATGTATTGCAACATTATGTGTGTCTCATTTCTCATCATCATAGATTTTGAGGTCAAATTTTCAATCAACCTTCTCAATCTTGGTTTCTTTGTTCTTTTTTCAGCTAGAAGGGCTATCTGCTGTGCGATGCACAGAGAGAGAAAGAAACTGCTATCACAATAGGATCCCATGTCCTAAAAATGTATGTTTTCATTAAAAATGTATGCATATGCACACAAGGTTGACTATGCTATCAGTTGAATTATATCTTACAATAAGATTATATTGGTGAACTAAGGGCATTCCACTGAGGCTTCCACATAATGATGTCTAGGAAGTGTTAGATGTACCTACCCTTTACAGTTATTTTTACAAAGAGGTTGTTTCCGCAATTTGAACATAAACTCAGAATTATTTGGCTGGCTTATAGGACAATAAATATGCTAAAATTACTCAATTTAATGGCTTTGTGAAATAGTCACCCATTTACTTGGATAAGCAAATCATAAATAAATGGTCAATAAACACCTAGCCCAGTTTCAAAACAAGCATATGGGGCCATTGCCTTGTTGATGAATGAGGGAGAAATAGAGAAAATAAGAGTAGCGAGAAGGGGGGAAAGGGTAAAAAAACAAAAAACTTGGAGAACATTAGACAGCCGGGAAGAAAGAAGCAGAGAAGGAAAAGGCACCAAGAGACAAGTAACAGTTCAATTCATCGTTAAACTGGAATGCTAACCACTTAGTTTACCATCTACATAGATAAACATTATTATTAACTGACACCTAACTACCTAGAAATTAGGCACAAAATGGAAAATCATTAAGTGTTGTGATCAAATAAAAGATCCAACCTAATATTAACCCAATAAAAACAAATATGGAGATTACCCCATTTAAAGCATAAAACATACATAAGGGGTTACTAAAATGATTGCATTCATCCCAAGGGGTTTTCCAAATGATTAAGTTATAATTTTCAAGTTCACACACATGGAAGGGATGTGTGATTTATGGAAAAGAGGAGAGCTGGGCCTACTAAGTACCCGAAAAAAAAAAGATTGGTTCTTTATACTTCGTCACTTTTATTCACAAATTTACATGGAACAAAATGCAGTCTACTTGATTAATTGCATTAGAAATTTCAACTATAAAGTTAGGATAACAAATTGTATTGACTCATTTTGCGGAAAATTGCATTAACTCATCTCTCATTGCTATGCAGGCCGCATCACTAATCGGATGTGGACGGCACCTGTAAACACAGCATTTGGAGAAATTTTTTACCGTAAGTTATCTAACACTAACATAATGTAATGCAACATATAATTCAAATTGCTATGCTTTGAGTGGACTGAAATAAATAAATAAATATAAGAGTAAGATATAAAAAAATTGATGTCACTTATCTTAGGTTGGACCTACATTTTGCAGCAAGTATGGAAGACATAGAGCATTTGGTTCTTTAGGCGTGAAGCACGGAATCACAGTGACCATTGGGTCTTCACCCACTGGAAGAATTAGCATGAATCTTTTGACCAATATTATGACCTATTGTTGCTGTCACGATTGTTTATCGTCCTCTTTGTCCACATTTGAAGGGGTGAAGGCCCCATCCCACCTGCACTTTTAATTGTTTCTAATTGGATCACCATAAAGGAGAGCCACAATGTTCAACAAAAGCAAAAAGGAAGGTGAAAAAAAAAAAAAAAATTGATGTTGAAAGGCAATAATTACCAGAATCAAAGATGGTCCCTCCGCCAGTTGTGGAATCGAAAGCCAGGGCACATGGTAGAGAGATGTTCTCCCGGGGCTCTTGAGTAATGGCGTGGTCTTGATCCTGATGGGCTGCCCTGTGGGCCCCAGCCTTAATGACCCAGAAAACTTGACGGACCTGAAGCTAGGCAAGCAATATGAGAATGTGGATTGGTATAGATTATGGGTTTGGGATAAAAGAGATAATGGGCCCCTTCGAAGGCCTAATAGGCCCCGTGGAGGCACCGATCTGCCTGTGGTCTTATGGATGCAACCGAAGGTGTATATGATACAGATCCCTTTCACAAGAAGCAAGCAATAGAAAAATTACAAGAGTCTACCGGGAATTAATCCTACTTCAAAATTTCTCCTTTTTGTGTTTACAGAATTATGTATAATAAAAAGGTAAACAACTGAGTTTTATGAGATGTGAGTCATGCCTGGTTGCATCGAGGAGCTCCACAGCCAAGGTTTTTGAAGGTGGTAGACACAGCAGGGGCAAAAAGGGTACTGGAAGGACAGCCAACACAGCCACTGCAAGGCACCCAAGCAACACAGCCAATAAAGTAAAGACACAATTATAATTTAGGCCAATCAAAAGCGTATATAACTTTAATTTCGAGGTTTTAGGATAAATTTAAGATTCTGAAAACCTTTTTTTTTTAGTTGCAAACTCAAATTTTACAGTTTAATCAATATTAAGTAGAATATCACGAGGGTTCAACACTTTCACTCTGCTTTTTTCAAAGACATTTATGGCTGTTTATGACTCAACATTTAAAATCATGGAGACAATATTCATCTTATCGACTTGTTTTTTTTATCCTCTTTTTACTATTTCATTTTATGGTTTTATATAATTATACACGTTAACAGAGATATATACGAGTACTTGCTATAAGTAATGAGTTAGCTTGTACATGCATTAAGCTAACTTTGTGGCCACAAATAAAAAGCTAACTCAATTTTTCAGTAATAGAAAAAAATATAGTGTATTATAAATATATCAGTCATTATACTTGTGTCGAGGGTGAAAGTTATCCATTGCTTCTCTCATTCAACTTCGTCTATAAGGAGAACTTATTATCTGAACTCCCCTACATCTAAATTACTTATATTGTGATTTAAGATTATACGCACCAAGTTATGCTTTCATGAAAATTGAATGATATCCATGAGCAACGTGAAGGGCGCACCCATCATTTATCAGCTGCCTTAACGGAAAAACAAAAAAAAAGGGAAGATGATATTTTTGTGATAGGAGAAGAGTTGAACTTTAAAATAAAATATATCCTCTTTTCTTTTAAATTTTGACATAATATATAAACTTTTCTAGGATGTGACAAAATTCACGTTACATTAACTAGCAAGTGTATATAGAATGATGCTTGTTAATTTTACTTTTAGAATATATAAATATAGTAAATTTTTTTTTAAAAAAAAGACTATTGAATAAATAGGTAAAAAAATATATTTTTATTTTATTATAAGCTAATAAATTTATAATTTCTTTCAAAAATTAAATTAACCTTTCTACTATTATTATTTTTTTATCAAATATAAATTTATATTAATTTTAATATAAATTAAATTTATTTTTTTTATAATTTATGTAATTTAAATAATAAATTTTTTAAATTATAAGAAAAAGTTAAATATATTATATTTAAATAAAAAATATAATTTAAATAATTATTTAAATAAATTTCAATGTTATTCAATTTAAAAAATTTTCATCTAATTTAAGTAATAAATTACTTAAATTTCAAGAAAAAGTAAAATTAGATTAGATTTACATAGAAGTCATATAATTTAAAAATAATTTAAATGTATTCTAATTTTATTAAAATTTAAAATTTTTTTATATAATTTTCACAATTTAATTAATAAGTTACTCAAAATTTAAGAATAAAAAAAATTCATATTTGAATAAAAAAAAATTCAATTTGAGTAGATATTTAAATAAATGATATTATTATTTGAAATTTGAGTTTTTTTTTTAAAATATAATTTACATAATTTAAATAAAAAAATTATTCAAAATTTAAGAAAAAAATAAGTAAAAATCATATTTGAATAAAAAACTTTTGATTTGAGTAATTATTTAAAATGTGTTAGTTAATTTGACTCTCTTTTTAAGAGAACTAAATTAAAAATCTCTTTACAAAATTAATTGGTTAAAAAAATATATAAAATATTATCTATTATACCAAATAAAAATATGATAATAAGAAGGACTAATAGTCTTTAGATTTTTTTTTTTAAAATTTTTCTTACTGAATATTACATAGATTTAGTTAGTAGATTTAACCAAAATAAATAATTTATGTTAACTACTAATTTCATAACTTCAAGTAAAATTTATTAGATATATTATAATTTAATTTAAATTAATCTATAAGAGATGATAAATTAAGCTTAGTTTGTTTTGGAATTTATTCCTAACTAAACTCAAATATTCTATTTAATTCATCCTTTTGTTAATTAATTCAATTATGATATGATTGAAAATAAATCACATTTTTCATATTTTTTTATTTCATTTTGATTTGCAAGTCAATTTGTACATATTGTTCTAAATGAAATAATATATTTAGCATAAGACCATGATTAAATTGAGTGAAAGATATATTCTTAGCCATGTTAATTAACAATTATTTGAACTACAATCATAAAAACAAAGAATTATTATTGTATTAAGTCTTTGAGCTTATAACTTGACGCTTTTTAGAAGTGTACACAAGTATGTGTTGATGGCTCACAATTTTTTCTTTCATATAGGCTAAATTAAGGACCCTGTTAGTTATTAATTCTTATCCAACTTTCTCCCATCAAGATAAGTGATTATAACTGCTTTAATATCAAATTAGCTAATTTTAAGAGATATAAATAAATGAGTAATTATCTCTTTATTTATCACATTAGGAAATTAATCATAATGGTCACTTTAAGGATAAATTTAATATTCTCTCACCAAGCTAGCATGATTTGAACTACCCATAATAGCTAGTATGAAATTATAGTTCACTTAAATAGAAATTTCTATACATTAAACATGGCAATTATGCAACATTATTGGAAACACTTTGCTTCCATGTATTATAATATTAGTGAATTTTTAATTAAGCAATTTATTAAGGTAAGATCTTATTGGATAAAAAACCTTTAGGTCTCAATCCATTTAGGTCCTAAATAAAATTTATGTAAATAATCTTTATGTATACAAAATAATTCCTTATTTATAAATGACCAAAGTTCTCTAAAATTTCTAAATGACCAAAGGTCTCCAAAATGTCAAAACATCAAAGAACACATTATAAAATAAAACTTAAATAAAGCTAACAAGTTTTATATACTCAATATGATCCCTATATTATTTAAGTGATTATCTTTTAGTCATAGGATTAGCAACCATAAGCTGAGTACTAATATACTCTATTAGGATTATTTGCTCTTTAACATGATCCTTGATAGCCAAAAACTTGATATTGATATGTTTGTTTCATCTTCCACTTTTATTATTCTTTAAAAACAACACTACAATTGAATTATTACAATATATATTTAGTGATATAGAAATAAAATTCACAATTTGCAGTCCTATGATAAAATTCTTTAACCATAAAGCTTGTGTAGTAATCTTATGACATGCAATGAATTCTACTTTTATAGTGGAAGAAGTAATAAAGTTTACTTGATGCTCCTTCAGGATATATCACCTCTAACAAGCATAAAAATGTATCTAGTAGTAGATTTTTTGTTGATTATATAACTAGTAAAATCAGCATCTAAATACTTAGTTGTCTTTAAATGGTTAATGTGTCTATATTTAAGCCCATAGGTCTTGGTTCTTTATAGATACATCATAACCTTTTTAGCAACTTTTTAATGTTCTTGCCCTAAATTACTTTAATATCTTTCTAATATTCCTATTATTTAATGTCAAGTCTCGTATAGACCTATGAATACATAAGGTTACTAATTATTGATACATATGATATGCTTTTTATTTTATCTCGCTACGAGTTATTCTAAGGATATTGTGTAAGACTAAATTTGTTCCTTTTAACTATAAGTGTTACAGTAGAAAAACAATTTTTTATCTTGAATATCTTCAAAACTTTTTAATGTAAACCTTTTGAGATAGTCCTAACATCTATTGGAATTTATCTTTATAAATTTCTATACCAATAACATAAGAAACTTCACTCATATTTGCCATTTTAAATTTTAAGAAAAAAATTTCTTAATCTATATAGCAACTTCAAATCATTGTATGCAAGTAGATAATCATCCATATATAGGACCAAAATAATATACTTGTTTTCACAAACCATAAGGTATATACATTGATGCACAATATTCTCTATAAAACCATATGAGAATGATATTGTGGAACTTATATAATACCATCGAGAGGGTTGCTTGAATCCATAAATGGATTTCTTAAGCTTGCATACTAGGTAACTGCTTTATTAGTAATGAAACCTTTAGATTGATTCATGTATACTTCTAGAATTGTTAAAGGTTTTTCTTGAAAGTTTCTTTATTAGAGTACTAGCCAATGACTTATTAGACTTTATAAATCATTCCTCAATAGTTTTCATGAAATCCTTAGTCTTTTCTTTATCAGGATTAAAGTCCATGTTACTTAAAACTGACATATGACTTAATGAACATCAAGCTTAAGTAATTAGATCACCCCCACTTATCATGAGCATCTCATTAATAAGAAAAACCTCATTGATGTTAGGAAATGATGAACTATCACAAAATACAAAATTTTCATACTTGTGGGCATATGAAAATTTAATCTTATTATTTAATTCAAAATCTTATTGCAATTAATTCAACAAAACAAATACCTCTTTATAAAGTCAAGTAATTTATCTCAAAAAATTAATTGCAACTCTTATATGTCATTCATAATTTAATAGTTATATATGTATATAATTTCTTTGCAAATCACTAATTTCTTTCCCAAGATTTGGTAAAAACATATTGGTATTAGAAGAATAACTGATCTTAATTTTCAATAGCCAACAAAGTGACAAAGAACAATCTTAACAACCTTTAAAGTTTGGGTATATGAAAATAAAACCATTGAAGAATGTTATGAAAGTCTTGGTGATGTGCATAAACTTATCAATCATGCATATTAAAAACACACAAAAGACTTAAATTTACTTAAGACTCTTTATCAAAATGAGTTGTAATCAGAAGTGTATATTGATAGTTCATATAATTTCCTTTTATAGGTTAGGTCGAGGACCCTATTAATTATTGATCCTCATCTAACTTCATCCGTTCAAGGAAAGTGATTGTAATTTGTTTGAATTTAAACTAGAAGGGGTATAAATAAGTGAATAGTTATCTCTTTATTTATCACTTTAATAAATTAAATTAAAGATAATTTTAATAGTAAATTCATAACATTCAACATGCAAGGATTATATGATTTACAAGGAATCATCTTAAATTGTCATAATTTTGTCACAGGTAAGGTGACATTGACAACAAATGTGGGAATTGTTCAATCTATAATTTAATTGTAATGCTTTCCATTTAATTTCAAATACAAAAGGCATAAAAGTAAAAAGAGAGAGAGAGAATGAGATAAAAAGTAGGTCCAGTTTATGAGCTATTTATGTTATAAGTATGAGGATTTTGTTTCTTTCTCCTATTCAGAACAGAGCTCTTGCTTTTGGTTGCTTGCTAAGTATATGACACAACATAGAAGTGTAAAAAAATAGATAATAAAAGACCAACACTTAATTAAACTTTTTTTAAAAAAATTTAGAATTCACCAAAGAATATAACAACTCTAAAAAACTATAACAACATTATAATTTTAGTGCTAATCTCACATTGTCAAATTAGTGATATTAGTATATCTTTACAATATAAATAAAGCAGTGAGCTCCAAATTAAATTAAATTAAAATTTTTAATTTGTTTAGTTTAGAAAAATTAAAATCTAACTTAAATTTTATGGTTAATTTAAAATTTTAGTTCATTTTTATTTCTTTTAAATTGATTAATTAGTTTAAATTAATTTTAATAAGAAATTAAAATTCTATTTAGAATGTAAAAAAATATAATTTTGATGTGTTTAAAAACTATTATTATTATTATTATATATGATACAAATAAAATTTATATAGAATTATAATAATAATAAATTTTTATATAATTAAAGTAAAAATATATATTAAATAAAACACTTCAATTTGGATCAAATCAAAAACGTCAATTTATATAAGTTAGATTAACTAATTATGAAATTTAATTTAG
Source organism: Rhizophora apiculata (assembly GCA_037832385.1). Lineage (NCBI taxonomy): Eukaryota > Viridiplantae > Streptophyta > Magnoliopsida > Malpighiales > Rhizophoraceae > Rhizophora > Rhizophora apiculata. The sequence goes on along the minus strand of CM075429.1, from coordinate 12,159,315 downwards.
TTAATCAAAATTTTGATTTAATTAAATTGTTAGTTAATTAAATTAAGAAATTTTTGATTAAGAGTAATTTTACTGAAAAATAAAAATGAAAATGAAATTTTCGCTCTTAATAAAAAATGATCTCATTTTTTTTAGTTAATCTCATTTTTATTTGTTTGTTTTTATAAGTAAAATAAATAAATGATATATATATATATAACAAATAAATTATAATAATTAAATTATTAATAATAATTATGTTAATATAATATATATTTTTATGAAAATATTTATTTATATAGTGTTATATGAAATAATAATAATAATAATAAATAATATTATAATGAAAAAATATAAAAATTATATTATTATTTTATTATATAATAATTTTGTATTCTGATTATAATTTTAAATTTATTTAAAAAATTAACAAAATTAATTTTAATTTTAATGTAAATTAAATAAATTATAGAATTTATTATTTTATTTTTATTTTTACTTAATTTTAGTATTATATTTTGTATATATTATAAAAATTCGTTTTAATTATTTGTATATACTACTTTTGTGTATTCTCAATGGTTCTCTATTTTTTATCTACGAATAAGTAGTGCGTAGTAACATCGCCACGAATTAACTTAGAAGTAATTGCAAGCAATGGTGAATGGAAAATTTGAAATTTTCGAAAGAACAACGTAGTTTCCGTGTGCTTAGCCACTGTATTGTGTCACGGGCGTATGAATTTATCACGTGCTACCCGTGCGGCCTTGAGAAAAACTTCCCAAGCAGCCTTCTCACACTCAACTCACAAGAATCTTTTGGAGATTAACTTTAAAAGTATATTTCACTTGAATAGTGAGTGTGTACAAATGAGGGGTAGGAGGTCCCCTTTTATACAAGTTTTGGGTAAGTCATAACCGTTAGATCCCCCCTTGATCTGATGGTGGATATTGCATCCCTTCAACTTCCCACCTACCTACATTTATTACATTGTGTATTTCCAACGTGTTTACATTCAACGTATTATCCTTCTCTAGGATGTGTCTAGATTCAATGTATTGTCCATCCCTAGGTACGGACCCGTGACATTCTCCCCCACCTAATCAGGCGACGCCCTCGTCGCTTCTTCAGCATGGTAGGTGTCAATCTCCTTCTTGAACTGCCAAAGTGCTTCGGCAGGTTCCCAACTGGCTTCACTTTCTGGAAGACCCCTCCATCGGATAAAGTATTCACGCCTTGGCGTACAATACCGCTTTCGTATGACTCGATCTGCTACTATGGATTCAACTTCTCGGTCATATGAAGTTTTTGCTCCAAGTGGTGCTCGTTGTGACTCCCCTCGATCTGGGTCTTCCTTGTCTTCATGATAAGGTTTAAGCATACTCACATGGAAAACAGGATGTACCTTTAGTTTTGGTGGCAGCTCCAGTTTATATGCGACCTTCCCAACCCGTTGTATCACTCGAAATGGCCCTTCATAGCGACGAATTAGACCCTTGTGCACATCTTTGTAACGAAGAATGGCATGTAGTTTGGCTAACGCCAAGTCTCCAACTTGGAACTCCACATGTCGTCGCTTTTTGTCGGCCCACTTCTTCATGCGTTTGGAGGCTTTTCGAAGACACACCCTTGCCAAGTCTGCTTGCTCCTGCCAATCCTTGGCAAACTTGTATGCAGATGGACTATTCCCCTGATAGCCTGATGCAACTGCACTTGGAGTTTGTGGTTGCTGGCCATTCACGATCTCGAATGGACTTTGGTTGGTTGACTCACTCCGTTGCAGGTTGAAGGAGAATTGGGCCACGTCGATTAACTTTGCCCAATTTGTTTGCGTGGTGCTCACATAGTGCCGAAGATAAATCTCCAGAAGTGCATTAACCCGCTCGGTTTGACCATCAGTTTGGGGGTGTAAGCTTGTAGAGAGATTCAACTCCGACCCCAACAGCTTGAACAATTCAGACCAGAAACGCCCCGTGAATCGAGGATCACGATCGCTCACAATCGTCTGTGGGACTCCCCAGTACTTTACCACATGCTTCATGAATAACTTAGCCGCCTCCTTAGCTGGACAATCCTTGGTTGCTGGCACAAATGTTGCATACTTGGAGAATCTGTCCACCACGACCATTAGAGTCCGACATCCTTCGGACTTAGGCAGGTTTACTATGAAGTCCATGGAAACACTCTCCCATGGACGAGTTGAGATGGGAAGTGGTTCTAGCAATCCTGGCGATGAACGTTGCTCGATCTTGTCTTGTTGGCAAACAAGACAAGTTTTTACATAGGCTTCAACGTCATCCCGCATTTGAGGCCAGTAGTATTGATCTTCGACGAGGGCTAAGGTGCGGTGGATCCCTGGATGACCTGCCCACTTTGAATCATGGCACTCATGCAACACTTCTTTCCTCAACTTTCCATGGAGTGGCACATATAGTTGTCGCCCTTTTGTGTATAAAAGATCGTCCTCACACCAAAACTGTCGGGTCTTGCCGTCTCTTGCATTTCCAATGAGGGCTTGAGCCTTCTGATCATGTTTGAGCCCCTCCTTAATGCGGTCGATCCATGGACAGTTAGGTCGACTTACTGTGTTTGCCAACCCCATCTTCCGGCTAAGAGCATCAGCTGCGGAGTTAGCCTTCCCTGGCTTGTACTCCATCGTATAGTCAAACTCTGCTAGGAAATCCTGCCATCTAGCTTGCTTCGGACTCAGCTTCTTCTGGGTCTGAAAATAACTTGTGGCCACGTTGTCTGTTCTTACAACGAACTTTGACCCCAGGAGATAATGCCTCCACGTCCTTAGGCAATGGACCACTGCAGTCATCTCCTTTTCTTGAACAGTATACCGTCGTTCGGTATCGTTCAGCTTCCGTGACTCATATGCCACTGGATGTCCCTCCTGCATAAGAACACCACCAATAGCAAAATCTGATGCGTCAGTTTCTAATTCAAAAGGCTTGGTGTGATCGGGCAACACCAGCACCGGCTCCTCGGTCATGGCTTGCTTCAACCGATCAAACGCCTTCTGGCATTGATCCGTCCATTCCCATGGTTTCTCCTTCTTCAGCATGTCCGTGAGTGGCACGGTGATGTTTGAATAGTTTCGAATGAAACGCCGGTAGTAGTTGGTGAGACCAAGGAATGATCTCAACTCTGTCACTTTCGTTGGTGGCTCCCATTCAACGATGGATCGGATCTTTGCCGCTTCCATTTGTACTTGTCCTCCCCCGACAATGTGCCCCAAAAATGGTACCTCCTTTTTAGCAAAGGCACACTTCTCACGCTTGACGTACAAGTCATTCTCGCGTAAGACTTGGAAAACCTGTTTAAGGTGCTCAATGTGCTCCTCGAGCGTCCGGCTGTACACCACAATATCGTCAAGGTAAACCACTACAAACCGATCTAGGAATGGGTGTAATACCTTGTTCATAAGAGTGCAGAATGTGGCCGGGGCATTGGTTAGGCCGAATGGCATGACGAGGAACTCGTATGAACCATAACGAGTCACACAAGTTGTCTTTGGCTCGTCCCCTTCAGCAATCCGAACTTGATAGTACCCCGAACGTAGATCAAGCTTGGTGAACCACTGTGCACCTCCAAGCTGATCGAAGAGATCTGCAATGAGTGGAATCGGGTACTTGTTTTTGATGGTCAATTTGTTCAATGCCCGGTAGTCTATGCACATCCGGAGTGACCCGTCGTGCTTCTTCTGGAAGAGGATAGGTGCACCGAACGGAGCCTTAGACGGTCGAATGTAGCCTGCATTGAGCAGCTCCTTCAGTTGCTTCCTTAATTCTTCCAACTCGGGGGGCGCCATGCGATATGGGGCCAAGGCAGGCGGTCGAGCGTCCGGTACCAGCTCAATCTGGTGATCCACTTCTCTACGAGGCGGAAGCTTCTTGGGCAACTCAGGAGGCATCACGTCATTGAACGAATCGAGGACTTGGCTCACTTCAGTTGGGATTTCACTCCCTTCGCTCTTGTTGTCCTCGATTTTCAAGGTTGCTAGGATGGTCACCTCACCCTTCTTTGCTCCCTTGCTGAGTTGCATTGCCGAAATCATCTTGTGATCACGGTTGGACTTACGATGAACCGGAATCACACACTGGCACCGTTTGTCCAGTACACAGAGACACTCGGCAAAGGGCAATATTACCGCATGGATCCTGTCCAGAAATTTTAACCCAATGACAAAGTCATAATCATCAAGAGGAATTACCTCGAGGGTCTCCTGGCTTCTCCATTGCCCAATCTGTAACTCCACGTCCTTAGTGACTCCAACGGCAGGGACTTCCTGGGAATTGACAGTCTTGAGCCACCCGGCTCCTTTCTCAACCCGAAGGTTAAGTCTCTTAGCGGCTTCTTCCGATATGAAGAGATCAGACGCCCCAGTATCCACGAGTGCACTCATCGTGGTTTCTCCAATCTTCACATCTGCAAACATAAGTCCCCTTGGCTCCTTCACCTTCTTAGACTTGATTGAACTGAGGATCCGTAGTGAACCTAATCGTGCCTCATCTTCTGATTCATCTTCTTTGCATAGGGCAGCCAACTTGGCCTTGTTGGGGCAATCTCGCGCCATATGTGGACCATCACAGAAATAACACTTGTAAGTACGTCTCTTCCTGTGACCTCCACTGTTAGATTCTGCATGAGTCTTTGCTGGGTCAGCCTGCGGTCTACCTCCATTTTGGCGATTGAATCTGCCCCGATCTCCCCCACCATTGGCCTTATCCTTTGGACGGGAGTCTGACTGGGAGGTAGAAGGTGTCTTGTACTCCACAAGAGATTCGGCCACTGTGATTGCTGTTGTAAGGTCTCCCACTTGGAACCGCTTCAGCTCCTGTTTGGTCCACGGCTTGAGACCACTCATGAACTGGTGGAACGCCTCTGTCTCATTCATTGAAGGGATTTGGAGCAGCAACTCCGAAAATCGCTTCACGTAGTCACGTACTGCACCTTTTTGCGTAAGGTGCTTCAGCTCGTCGCGAGCTTCTTCCTCCGCATATGCAGGATAGTAGTTTCGTCGAAACTCCTCAACAAACTTGTCCCAAGTCGTGATAGGATTTCCACACCTATCGTCCGACCGACGACGCCACCATAACAAAGCATTATCAGCTAGATAAAGAGATGCAGTATTTACCCGCAATTGGCTGTCGTTGATTCCCATGACTTGGAAATAACGTTCCATGTACCACAGAAAGTTGTCCACATCCTTGGCCACCCGAGATCCCATGAACTCCTTTGGCTTTGGTGCGTCGGTACGTGGTGCTTGTACGGTGATCACCCCGTTCACACGGGCTGCCTCTGATTCTACGAGCTTTCCCTTAAGCTCCGCAATTTCCGCGCGCATAGCCGCCATCATGGTCTCCAAGGACTCATCCCGCTGATGGAGTTCTGCCCTTAAGGTCCCCAGCAACTCTCCTCGAAGTTCTCCCATGCCGACTTTGAGCTCCTGCATCCCGGCCACGAGCTCCTCCCTTTCGGCATCTCCACCTTCGACGGTCTGGGTCAGGTCATCAACCGAACCTTGAACATCAGTGACAAAGGATTCAATCTTCATCATACGATGTGTCAGGTCCCCTACTGGATCTCTCGAACTCGAAACAGCACGATTCTTCTTTCCCTTGGCAGCACCCTTATCGGCCTTCCTCCCACGATCATCATGGTCCTCACCCATGATGAGCGTCTCCTCCGAACGTGGCTCTGCCATAGCGCTTGGAATGAACCAGGCTCTGATACCAACTGTCACGGGCGTATGAATTTATCACGTGCTACCCGTGCGGCCTTGAGAAAAACTTCCCAAGCAGCCTTCTCACACTCAACTCACAAGAATCTTTTGGAGATCAATTTTAGAAGTATATTTCACTTGAATAGTGAGTGTATACAAATGAGGGGTAGGAGGTCCCCTTTTATACAAGTTTTGGGTAAGTCATAACCGTTAGATCCCCCTTTGATCTGATGGTGGATATTGCATCCCTTCAACTTTCCACCTACCTACATTTATTACATTGTGTATTTCCAACGTGTTTACATTCAACGTATTATCCTTCTTTAGGATGTGTTTAGATTCAATGTATTGTCCATCCCTAGGTACGGACCCGTGACAATTGTCTGTGACTTTTATTTTTTTTTTATTTTTTTTTTCATTTTTTATTTTTTGGTGTCTCGACAAAATAACTCTAGAGTTTATATACATGTTTTAACCCCACCCTCCTCCCGCCCCCACCCAAAACAATTTTCTTGTAGTAGTATATTAGTCTATTCTATCAATTCCATATGCTTATAATTTCTTGTCAAATTAATGTCACCATTTGTGGGAATAGCCTTGGTGTCTAATTAAAATATAAATTAAAAAAAAAAAAAGATTCTGACTGAATGTTACATTCTTAAACTGAAGGAGGAAGTTAAATACAAAGGCCAATTCAGAAGGCTCCTTAACCATAGTATACAAAAAAAATTATTAGCCAAAATATACAGCATCAGAATGAAAGGCCAAAAAGAGTAAATTTGCAGCAACTGGGAGTAAAAGAAAGCAGATTATGAAGATGATGTAGGAGTTCCAGCTTATACGCAAGGGTGCGGTTACAGTATGCTAATTTTTCCGTACCCACAACTGATAAATATAAAATGAAAACAAATATTTTCACTGTTCAGTAAATAATCTTATTATTTTAATTAATCTCTTTTTATTTTTTTTATAAAATAGATAAAGTATAATAAAATAAAAAATTTTAAATCAAATAAATAATTAAATTATTAATAATTTTTATATTCTTATAATATATATTTTTATGAAACGTTTATATATAATATTATATAAAATAATGATAATAATTTTTATTAATAATAGTATTATAAAGTGAATAAAATTATTAAAATTATATTATTTTTATAATAATTTTGAATTTTAATTTTAATTAAAGGATTAAAAAATTTTAATATTAATTTTAAAATAATTTAAATAAATTATAAAATTTATTATTTTATTTTTAATTTTATTTAATTTTAATTTTAAAGTGAATGTTAATTATTATTATACAATTATACTTATTAAATAATATAATAAATATAAAAAAATAATAAAATAATTTTTTAAAAATATTTTTTATCATTTATTTATTTTTTTTGAGAGTTAAATGAGATTTGATTAATTCGGTTGTTTTATTATTTTCATGGCTGGGTCATAGGGCTCTTTTGAACGGTCCTGTAAGCCCTGTAAATGAAACACCCAAAGGCGAAAGAGGCGTGCAGTTGAGGAAGGAGAGATGGAGGAGAAGGAGGAGAGAGTGGAGGCGTCAAAACGAGTAATCAAAGTGGCAGCCATTTGTGGGTCTCTTAGAAAAGCCTCTTCCAACCTTGGTCTCATTCGCTCTGGTAAACCAACCCCTCCAAAGCTTTTCATCTTCTTTCCTTCTACATTTGCATATGTGCTCTCTAGCTTTCATTTCATTTCTTTCCTCCAATCCATGAATTTTTCAGTAGTTTATCATTTGTCAAAAAGGTTTACACTTTTTCTTGGAAATTGCTTGATCTCATGTAAATTTGGAGTCTTTGCTATTATGACTTGTGATTCGGGTTTTTAGAATGTGGATGTGGGTGGGTGTTCTTTTCTTGTTTTGTAGCAATTGAGCTAAGCCAGGACTCAGTTCTTCTGGGTATGCAAATTGAATGCATAGACATTTCGCAGCTGCCAATGCTAAATACTGATCTTGAAGTGGATGGCCATTTCCCATCACAAGTTGAAGCTTTCAGGGTTAAGGTCTTTGAGGCCGACGGCATCCTCTTTGCCTCGCCTGATTATAATTACTCGGTCACTGGTACTTCCTTTTGCTTTATCTCTCTTTGCACACACCTGCACACACACATATATAAACAGTGTGTTGGTGTTTTTCTGTTTGATCTATTGGCATGTTTGTTGGGCTCTGTTAAGCTATAAAAGAGGGTATTACATTTCAGGCCATTGAGGGAGAGTCATCTATCAGTTGATTACATGTTTTTTATTAAGCTAATTTTGGTTTGGATGGTGAACTCAGCTGTGATATTCGGAGAAAGGGCCATGTACCATGAAAAAAGGATGTAAAATTGTTGCTGAAACATTGAATCTTTGTCATTGCTTAAGTTGCTAGGTGGCAAATACTGCTAATATAATGGAAGGCATTGCAACTTTTTAGTATTCCCCTACAAGAACATTGCCTTCAATTTTTTTCACATTTGCTAAATTGAAGTGAAGTAGCCTGGTGTACTGATGTCTTGAAAGTTTCTCATGCATGAGCTTCTATGAGATTGTTTTGCAAACTTGTTTTCTTGGGATGCCCCCTCATACTGCAGTGATGTCTTTCAGGAAACTAACAAGATGCCTGCATTCTGCCATGTCCATTGATAAGTAGCTGGATGGTGAGAAAATTGCAAATGCTTGTTAATTTAAATGGAAATAGAATGGTCATTTAAGTTTTAGAATTTATCCTCAAATCAAGATGATGCACTTGGATTGAACTGCTTTGAATTTAAATTAGGTTCTCTGTTAACTGCTGCAAAAGATTCTTTTCTTTTTCTGATAAAAAGCTTGGCTTAATGAATGCATTTACGGATGATAAATAGTTTAGCAGGGGTCTCAATTCGATGTTGAGCATTACTCTTCATTACAATACCATGTATGGTTTGACTAAATTAGTTGTTCTTCGAAGTTTTTATTTTCCTTCGTTTTTGCTAGCACCTTTGAAGAATGCGATTGATTGGGCATCTAGACCACCAAACTGCTGGGCTGATAAGGCTGCTGCCATAGTAAGTGCTGCAGGAGGCTCTCGTGGTCGGCGAGCACAATACCATCTTCGCCAGATTGGAGTTTTTCTAGACCTTCATTTCATCAACAAACCTGAGTTTTTCTTGCATGCACATGCCCCGCCTGCAAAATTTGATAGAGATGGGAATTTGATTGATCCAGAGGTTAAGGAGAGACTAAAGGAAGTTCTTTTAAGCTTGCTTGGATTCACTTTGCAGCTGAAAGGTAATAGACATCCTTTGTGATTAGGATGTAACCAGGTTATCATATTTAGCTCACTTTTTAAATAAGTAAAATTAGAAATTTTCGTTCATAAAACTTTCATTTATGTCATCTAGTTGTAGCATAGTGATTAAGTTGTTAGAGTTCTTAATCTTGGTAATAAGTGATGGAACACTTAAGTTAAGCTGGTTTAATGTAAAAATGACTTGAATCCAAAAACAAAAATAATTTAGCAAAAAGTTACAAAACTTTTCTCCTATAGAAAATAAATGATTTAGAAATGAAAAAGAAAATTTTCTCATTTGACAAAGCTTTTTATTTATTCCAAATGATAAAAAAGAACAAATGAAAGAATATATTGTGTCACTTTTCACGTATTTGATTTAGTTAATGAATTTATATGATTTAATCTAAAAATGATTTAATTTGCAAAAAAATGATCTAACTAAAAAATAATTAGAATTTCAAAAAATGATCTAATTTCAAACATAGTCATGCGAGTTACGTGATACTTCCACTGATCTCACATATGCCTAATGGAGCCTCCACTTGTTCAAGAAAGATAAAGCTATTACCTTACTATTTATGTAGTTTGCTATTACTATCATTAAATTTTTGTTTTATTTATCTAATTCAACCACTTATATCAAGATAGGATAACTATAATTTATTCTTTTTTTTTTTTTAGATAATTTAGTTGAACTATTGATTTAACTAATTTTTTCAAAACTTTTCTCTCAAAGGAGAGAAATGATTAAGGAAAAAAAAAATAAGTCTCCTCTAACAAAACTTTTTATTTATTTAAATAAAAAAAATATAAAACAAAAAAAAGTACATCACACCATTTCTTAAGTATTTAATTTACTTAATGGATATATTTGATTTAACTTAAAAATGATTTAAACCCCAAAAAATGATCTACAAAAATAATTAAAATTTAAAATGATTTTATTTGAATGTGTATGTACAAGTTATTTAACACATCTACTAATTTCATATATATAGCTAATGAAGCCTCCACATGTTCAAGAAATAAAGAGTTGTTATCTTATTATTTATTTAATTTATTATTAATAAATTTTTTTATTAATTTATCGAATTTGACTATTTATTTTATGATAAAATAATTACACTTTTTTTTGCCAAAAAAAAAAAAAATTTTGGTTGAATTGTTTTGCATTAAACATTGTGATAGAGAATTGCGTGTTCCGCTTTAAATGATGTGAATAATTTCATTATTATATAAATAATAATATTTTTTACTACTAAAATTTTTTAATTAGATTATACAAATATATTTTAAAAAATAGAGTTAAAGTGAAAAGTTTTTATACTTTAATATTTTTATTTTATCAAATCAAATTTATCCATAACACTAAAATGTTATTATTCTTACCAATTTTTTTTAATTCATCCGAAAGTCAATATCTTAAGCTGCTTATTTATATACATGAACTGTAAGTAGTTTAATACATCCCAACAACACAACGAACAACAAACTTAGGGCAGGAAGACAGAGATATGGAGGCAACCGTGGCAGTGTTCAAAGTGGCAGCCCTTTGTGGGTCTCTCCAGAAAGCCTTAGTCAACCGTTGCCTACTTCGTGCTGGTGCAAGAACACACTTTTTTCTCTTTTCATCCGTTAATTGTCTTATTTTGTTTTTCCCTTTTGTTAGTTAATGTTCTTTACTGTTTTAGGTGATTCTTTTGCGAAGTTGGAATGTTTTCTTTGATTTTGGAGTTTGGTGCGTGTGTTTTTGATGAATTGTTATGGTTTGGCGTTCTGTTTTCTCTGTTTTGTAGCAATTAAAGCTAAGCAAGGAGTCGGTTCAGGGTTTGCAAATTGAATACTTAGATATATCCCCACTGCCAATGCTAAATACTGATCTTGAAGTTGGTGGTTCTTTCCCGCCAGTTGTTGAAGCTTTCCGGAAAAGGATTCTTGAAACAGATATTGTCCTTTTTGCCTCACCAGAGTATAACTACTCTATCATTGGTAAACCCCTTCCACTTCTCTCTAATCACATGTTACGAACTTGGTTGGATCGATGGCTTTGACCCTGGCCTTGAAGACAAGCATAACGATTACGAGCTATGTTGGGAAGGGAAAAGGAAGAGCGAATATTGCAAAAGCAATAAAGATTTAATTGGCTATGAAAATGGATGTCCTCCTCTATTCTTATCTGCCTATACACAACCAGAATCAACTAAAAGGCTAACACAATCCTAGCACTATCACAACACATTCTCACCCTTAATTGGATGGATAGACTTGGACAAAGTCAACACAATCTTAGCACTATCACAACATGTTCTCACCCTTAGTTGGATGAGTTTTATATCATTTCTCCTCCCTCGAGAGGATCCTTGTCCCCAAGGATATGAAAATTAGGAAACTTTTGGCAGAAAGTCCATTGGCTAACAATTCCCTTTGACCCATGAAGCATACGAGATCTTAACTCCCTTCAACTAGACTAACAATTCATGCATAGGCCCCCTGCCTTGAGTGCCTAAGATGGTCTCCATATAGTGTGCACTCTCACGAGAAATCTCATCAATCTTGGGTAGCATTGGCCTGACTTGAATGTTGCCCTTAAACTTCCTTTTTGGTAAGGAGATGTGAAACACTGGATGGATCGGACTAGAGGTGGATAACTCCAGCCTGTAGGCCATATTTCCGATACACTCTACCACCTTGAATGAGCCGTAAAAATGAGCTGCCAACTTTTGGGACTTCCTTCGTGGGAGAGATACTTGATAATAAGGTTGAAGCTTCAAATACACCCAATTGCTCTATTCAAATTGCCTTTCCACATAGTTTTTGTCATAAATCTATTTCATTTGATTTTGGGCTGCTTGGAGTTGGCCTCGAAGCTCCTTGAGGATGACATCCTGCTGCATCAAAGCGTCTTCAACTGCTTGAACTTTGGTAGTTCCTAAGGCGTAAGATAGCAGATTTGGGGAAGGTCTTCTATAGATTAACTCAAATGGGAAGGTTTTGGTGGAGGAGTGGCAGCTTGTATTGTAGCAATATTTAGCCTAGCCCACCAATTTGACCCACTCCTTGGGATTTGAACTAGTAAAACAACACAAATACATGTTAATTGCATGATTAACAACTTTAGTTTGAACATCCGTTTGTGGGTGATACGAGGAACTGAAGTTAAAGTGCGTGCCTTGTAGTTTGAAGAGCCCCTTCCAAAATGAACTTGTGAAAACAAGATCTCAGCCACATACAATCGTTTGAGGCATCCCTGGAAGTTTGAACACACTATTAAAGAAAAATTGGGCAATTCCTAGAGCTATGTATGGATGCGTCACAAGGAGGAAGTAGGCATACTTTGAGAGGCGACCTACCACCACCAACAAAGTGGATTTTTCCTTAGAAAAGGGAAGACCATCTATAAAATCCATGAATATATCAACCCACACTTGGGTTGAGATGGGACAAGGAAGAGCAAAGCAATAGAGATTTAATTGGCTATAAAGATAGATAGATGTCCGCCATTCTTATTTGCCTATTTATAAATATATAAATATATATAAATACATACATACATATATAAAAGCTACAATACATCAAAAAGCAATAAAACTAGCACGTCCACGATGCGTAGAATAGGTGGAATAAATGGGAAAAGTGACGTCTAAATCCTAAGACCCAACAAAGCACAAACTAACTAAAAGACTAACACAATCCTCTCACTATCATAACAAGTTCTCACTCTCACTATCCAAAAATTGGCTTCATAACCTAGCTGTTAAGATTCTCTGCTTAATCATACAATTGACATCTGCTTCTTCTTCATTATCGAAGCCTACATTTTATCCCAAATCGGCTTCATATCCTAGTTGTTAACATTTTCTGCTCAATACTATGACTAACGCCTGCTTCTTGTTCATCCTCGAAGACTACTACCATTGCTTGACTCTTCAAGAGCCTGCCACCTTAAATATTATGTTGATCATAAAGGGAGCTATCAACCTCAAAGGTAAACTCTATAACCTCATCTTTGGATCATTGATAGCCACCTTTAAATGGATTTATTAAGATAAACGCAAAAACTTAAATTTGTGAGGATAAGGCTGGTGTTGGGGCAATCTTCCAAGACCACAAGGGTTATCCTCTATTGACACTCTCACGACTTATAGTTACGACAATCTTTCTCATGCATATGCACACACATTGTGCACAAAATCATTAGTTTAAGTAATGGTGGTGCTCCTGTCAACTAAAACAGAATCAAGAATGCTAGTTGACATGATATGTTGTAAAATTAGAAACTGAAAGTCATTCAACAATGGCTCAGAGTTTGGTCATTAGAACCTCAATTTGGTGTGTCCCACTTTTGCATTTTCCTTAAGTGGATCCTTCATCAGATTTCTCCCTCATCAATTTCCATTAAGCAATAAGGAAAATAAGATAAAGCAACAAATACACTATTTTTTAAATGATGATTTTTTTTATTATGTATATCTTGATGTATTGAGACTTGTCACTCATTGCCAACTTTGATACAAGTGACTGAATTTTTATTAGATTGACTTAGTTTTTGCCTCTTTGAGACTAAATACATTGGTATTTATCTATTTATATACTAACACTTTATATTGTTGTATAGTATTAAGCTTTCAACTTTGGACAAAACAACTTGTTGTATTAGCTAACTGAATATGCCTTGATCCTTATTTTTAGTTATAATAGTGATTATGATTTGCTTAATGTTAATACAATCAGGATATTTGTCTCTTTTTAAGCAAAGACTTGCCCATTAAGTAGAATTCAAAATCAATTCATTAAAGAATAGAAGCTTGACCATAAATCTTATCCTTAGAGTTCCATTCTATTGGTCTTACAAGTCATAGCAAGACAATTACTCCATGCTCTCAGGGCATTACACTATTATTATTTCATATATGCATTTTGGGGTTTTTGTGTGTGTTAATAAGCAAGTCTTTGTAAGGAGAGAATGTTATCTATTGTATGGTATTTATTTTTTCTATTTTTAATCATTATGTTGTATCTTGATATTGAGTGAACACGAGGAGTTGAAGGATGTTGTGAGATTTAGTGAGCAAGTTGCTGATTTGGGACAAAGCAAAGCTCGGTCAAGTGCACACAAGAAGAGAGAGTGTACGGAAAAGACCTTTGATGATAAGGTCTATTGGTAATTGTGTTAAAAAATTGTAAATAGGCTTATTCATTAAATATTTAATATCCAACTTCAAAGGAACATAAGTTAAAATGGCTGCCAAATTTCAAGTTTGTAATGAATTTAGAAATGCAAAAATGGTCTAAAGGAATCAACACATTAAAATACTTGCACTATTATCCAAATTTACATATTTAATTAGAAAAAGTACATTTAGTTAGCTTCATGAACTAAACGAAGGGTTTAATCCATTTTAAGGTTTTTTAATATAATGATTTTGTCTATATACATTAAGGTTTTCACTTTTATGTTTGGATGTGCTTGATAAAACTTTGTATACCCATTTCTTCAACACCTCTTTTGTGCACTAAAATAGAAATTTATTCCTTACTATCAAAGAAATGTGCATATCATTTGACATGGACAATGTATAAAATAGAAATATTCATTGTTTTACTACAATTCTTCAAATATGATGTGCAATTTTGCAATTCATTAATGTTGTGAAGTCCTTTAATAATTTTAAGATGATGGTAGTTTGGCCACTTAGGTTAGGTGGCATGTTGAGGGTTTACGTAATTAGGATGAACCTTAAATTGAATAGGTTTCTAGTTTGAAATTTTGATTGCACTATTTCACGTATGAATGTACATGAGAGTGAGTGGATTTTATCCTTGGTTAAAGTTGAATGGATGATGGGAATCTCATCAAATTGAGTAAAGATGGAAAATTTTTTAAAAAGAGATAAGGATGTTAGGAAGCAATTTAATTTGGCAAAATCAAGGAACAAAGTTTCCAATCTTGTGGATGATATGAAAAATCTGCCCCCAAATGATAAATTCAAAGCTAGGTTCTTGCTTTATATGGTAAGCACTATGATTTGTCTGAACACTTCATTGTACTATGTCAAGTCAAAGTTGGTGACCTTGTTGAAGGAGCTACCATTGTGCAAGAATTTGAATTGGGCTAAATACACCTTAGAAGGTTTAGTTGAAGGAATTGGATAATATCAAGATAAGCAACATGTTGTTCATTGGACATGATGCATAATTAGATGTGTCCTATTGTTTAAGGTAATGCATATAATGTACATTAAGTGCTTAAGGTCATAGAAAAATGTTTGGAATTGATGCTTTCTTTTGTATCAAGGTTTTTCCAATGTTAAATGTCACTTTTCCTTTTCACACAAACTTTTAACTTATTTTAGTTATTTTACTTAAAGCACTTAGGTGTGAGGTCATGGAAAATTTTCCTTTATTTGCGCAATGTTCCACCTGTCATGGATTGGAACAATCACACCATTAGCACCACTTTGGGAAATTTATTCAAGATTGGAAGATACGAAGAGTTAAATAGTATGAAGGTATTATCTTTTGTACTTAGTTCAATTGTGTGATGTTTTCAATGAAACAAGAAGAACAAAATGCTTTTATGGATAGTACAAAGGTGTTATAAATGCAAAAGACAAAAATTGTTAATTTCCTTTATGGGACAAAATTATCTTCAAAATAAGTTTTTATCAAATTACATAACATAATTTCATTGTTTTATTGTATCTTTTGTTTGCACTAGAAATGATCAATTAAGCATATTATTTTCAAAAAATTGGCATTACTTTAATTGGAAAATTTAATAGGAATGTGTTAAATTGAAAAAAATTTAAATTTGTATCAAAAGTAGATTAGTTGCCTTATGTATGTACTTGAAAATTCATTCAAATAAGTTATTGACATTAATGGTAATAGTCTTCTTTTATGGTCCTCTCTCACTTCCTTTTTGTTTGTGCTTCCCTAATGATCCCTATTATATTTGGAAAATAGGATGTAATTCATAACAGCTGAGTTAAAGCTTGAGTTGACCACATTCGAGGATGAGTTAATGTCTTAGATGGCTACATTTAAAGATGAGTTAAAGGTCGAGTTAAAGATGGGGAAATATTGGTTGATGTTTTTAGAAATGCAACAAAGGCATTTGTAAATTTTGAAAAAAAAGGTTGATGAAGGAGTTGGCAAACAAAACATATTTCATAGTCTTATAGTCATGGACGAATTTAATTTAGAAGAAAGGGACCAATTGGGTTTGAACAAAAAAAATGGAGTAATCGAACTATCCAAGAATGCTTCCCCAAGTGTTCACATAGCTTTATTAGTAGAGCCAAATATTGTACGTAATTGCTCTTCTCTTGTGGGAGTTGATAGAAATGACAAAGGTGAGAACAATGTTGTCACAAAAGATAATGGTCTTGATATGCTAAGTGAAAAGGACAGTTAAGAGAATAAGGACATTGATGCTAAGTCATTGCAAAGAAATGGCAAGAAAGGGAATCAAAGCCGATTGCAACCACAAGTATATAAGAAATGAAAGATAAAAGCAAAGAAATGACAGTGAACAAATCCTTGTATCTCACGTACAATTGAATATTCATATTAGTTTAATATCTTATTGAAGTATTGGAGGATTGTTCCCCACAATTCTAGTTCTAGCATTATTATAATTAAGTATGAGAAAAAGACTAAATTCTTGAAGCGGTCAAACCTTTGGTCCTTAAGAGAGTTGAAAAAAGGAAAAGCAATTTCTTCTCCTTTTTTTGTTTTAAAGGGTTAGGGCAAATGAAAAGCCAAACAAATTGCTCAAGTTTGACAATGCTTTTGTTTTCATTATCACTTCAAAGTCTCCTATAAGGAATCTTATTGTGTTTATGGGAGACTAAAATCAAACAAAGGGGTCAAAGTTGTAGATGTTGGTATTTTGGACATATTTCCTGTGTTTTTTTCTTGTGTTTTTTTTTTCATATTATTTGCAAATGTATTTATGGAAAATGTATACTTATAATTTGTATTTGCAATCTTAGTGATAATTTTTCATTATGTTGATTTGAAATTCATTCTTTGTAGTTAGATTTAAATGTACTTGTTCCTTTTTTTTTTTTTTTCATTTTGTTGTGTAATTTGTTTTAACGTATATAGGAGACTAGTGAAAGTGTAACTAACATCAAATTGGGGTTACGATTGGTTAACATTGTGAAGGAGATTTGTCGATATGTTTCTTTTGGCACAAGTTTAGATAGAGATGAATATGTATACAAACTTTTTAATCTCCATGATAGTATAGAATGCTTTGTTATTACTTTACCTTTTAAATTGACAAATATGCATGTGTACTTCCTATAGTGAGATCATATATGACTTTGGAAAGCACTATGCCATAAGGAGTAATTTTGTTTCTATGCAGCCAAGGAAAATAATTAAATCTGTGGTATGCACATATTCATTTTAAATTGCAAGTAAAAATTTTAAAGTAATGAAAGATTGATATATGGTATTTTTGCTTAAATGACATTTTTTTTTAGATCTTGGATGTTGTTGCCAATGCTCTCATTGTAGATGAGATTGCATGGAGTAATGAATAGGAGAATTGTTACTTGATCATGCATTTCATAGTATTTGTCATATTTATGTTAAGATTAACTAATTCAATTACATTTATGAAAATTTTATACATTACTTTTACAATGTTTCAATAAATGCATATCTTTTGTGTAGTAATTGGTGCTAGTCATGAGAAATACTCGAAGGGTGCGTGTTTACATAAAACATTTTAAACATGGAAAAATTTCATACATGGGAAGCATATCAACGATTAAGCAAGTAACATGTTGCTTATCCTTTTTCACTACTTTCTTAGTTTCCTTTGATTTTGCATCCAATTTCATGACATGTGTTATTATTATGATCATATTTTTATTCCAATAAATAAAGACTTGATGCATTGGTACTTGTGTTTATTGAAAGTGAAAGAATGTTGAACATTAATATTAGACAACCTATAAGGAAAGTTAAAGTCAAAGAGCAAAGTAGATGTTATAGAAGTGGTAATAATTAAATGTTTTATTATGTCATGACATATTTTTTTAAAAATACTATTATAAGTGTCTTTTTCTTTTTCTATTTTTTTTTGTTAGGTAGATGTAAATATTACAAGTATTTTATGCTAAACTAGATTTTCATGAGTTATTGTAAATAGTGGTTCCAAATTTTAATGAATTTGAGATTTTAACTTTGAATGTCTCACAACAAAACAATATGTGTGTACAAAATTTAAGTTACTTTATTGTTACTTGGCTTGTCTTAGGAACCTATTATTCACTTAGTTTATTACTATAATTGTAGTCATAACTGCAATTTACACATAATGGGATACATGTGATTTGACATTTTTGGCAATCAAGACTCGATAAGGAGAACATCATTCTCATTTTTTTAATTTTTTTGATGCTTCGACATTATCAATTTTCAATGGATTAATTGGATTCATAACTATGTTTGCATGCATGTTGCCTTAAGTTATATTGAACCTAGCTGAATAGAGATGATAAAATGGCTAGTTATGCACCAAGTAAATAAATGTTGTGATTTTGTCATCACTAATAGTGTTTGTTTTACCATAAGATGTAGTTATAAGGGAGGATTAAGAGCACTTAAATCAAAAGGTAGCATAACAAGCCAATTGTTGAGACTCTCACTATAATGAGGCCAAATTTTGTCATCTAGCTATGGAAAGGAACACTTGCCTATGTAAATAATGCATTCTTTAATTTCTCTTAAGATAGCTATTGTCATCACATACCTCATAATCTAAGCAGTCAACTATGCAATAGGCATGATGGTCTAAGAACTAAAAGTTAGAACCATAGTCTTTGACAAGCTTTATTTTTCTTATTCTCAACTAGAACATAATGAACAAAAAACAAAATAAAACAAAACAAATAAGAGCAAATTCTAATTTGACTTTCTTTGGAATGTGTTAAATAAAATCACATATGAAAACATAAGGGAGCAACATTATGGTTTCAGGAGAATTTTAAGGAGTTACAACATTAATGTAGTCTATAAATTGCTCGATCTATTAGGAATGTACGTTGAAGATGCAAATCTTTAGCAAAATAAATAAAGTGAACAATAAGGACCTTAGTGAATCCTATAATGTTGTGGGATAATACAATTTCTATTTTTAATTTTTTTTTCATTCCCCCATTACAAACAAATAAAATGCAATTGCCTTTTGTGAAAAAGCAAAAAAAAAAAAGGTAAATATGAGAAGTTGATAAGAAGACACAATAAAAGGAGTTAATCTTGACATAGACCTAATAAGCTTAGGAAACATGTTGTTTACTTACTTTTGTAGCATTGAGGCTTGCCCCTGATTATTTCTCATAAATGAAAATTGAAAAATTGTGGAATGGGAATTGCCAACCACATGTCATAGGTAAATTAGGACAAGTTATGGGTTAATGTCTTTGTTTATTTGATTGAACAATTGAGCAATTGTTTGGTGCTTTTATGATATACACGTAATGGGTGACTATGGCACTCTTATATGCACTAGACATTGTACATCTTCATTTTTAAATTATGGTATCATGTTCATATCAATTAAATGGAGAAGATTAATTTGATTAAAGCAACACAACTTTTTGATTGATATAAAATATAAAGACAAGTATTATGGATCAACAATTAATGTACATAATGTACATTTTTGAATGTCAACAAAATACCTACTAGTTTTGTTTGTTAGACTACAAGGTATAGGCAAATAAATTAAGTATATGTAAATCATTTGCAGTTGTTGACATTATAATGTTGACAATTTGCATTAATCTAAAACATAAAAAAAGACCACTATGACGAGAGATGCCTTAAAATTTAATGTTGCTTTGGGTAAACACTTGTGTCTCACCCTTAACTTGATCCATCTACCATAGACATCATTTAAAGTAACTCTTGAAACGAAAACTAAAACATCAAGAGCTGGAAATCCAATAATTGTAGGCTTAACTACAACATTTTCATAAGGATAAAAACACAATATATGAGATATTTTATAAATAATAGCTAATCTCATGAGTGGTATCACAATTACATCCTTTTTGACCAATTGAGTTGATTGTAATATCGAGTCTTCTCCAACCATACTATTATTTAAGATACTCAAAGTACACAACTTCAGTAGGTAACTAGCTTTTGTGTTAAATGCCTTCCTACATATCCCACATAGGTGAGGCAACTTTTTTCTTTCCTTATCAACACCACTCATACCTTTGGTTTTTAGAGGAGTTGGGTCTTACATGTGGTCATGTTGGCCACCTGTTGCATCCACCTGATTTGGTCAAATTTTGTCACGTAAATGTTGCACAAGATGGCAAACCCTTTTTTTTTTTCAAAAAAAAAAACAACCTTCTGTAATCACCAAAAGGTTGTTATGAGTCCACATGGTGTAGAAGAAAAAAACTCATGTTTCATCCCAATCCATTTCTTTGTATATCTGATAGTGATAGCAGTGTAGTCACAACAACGATGTATGTTAGGTTTGTGAGATACATATTTCAATTTTTCGTTTTCACTTGGTACAGCACAAATCCCTTTTTGTGCAAATCAATGACAAGATGTTATTGTTTATCCTTTTATGTAGTGAAAAGATATTGCTTCCAAAATTGTGTCCTTTGGTTTCCGATAGAAGGCAGCAAAGAATAACTAATGTTTGAGGATTGACCCAATATTGCTCACGTCCCTCATATCCAACTTAGGGAACCATGATTTTAGTTTCATGTTATCTACCATGTTTATAACAACCAATTTGCACTTTGGGCAGGTTTGTACCTTTCTCTATGTTTTGACATCTATGCAATTTAGGAACCATTGTTGTTTGATTTTAGAAATTTCACTTGCTACTTCTTTTAGTTCTTTTTAAGGAAGAGAAGGATCATCAATGATGTTTTTGCATTTAATTTTATTTCCAAATTAATTTATTTAAGATGAAGTGTTTAGCAAAAATAATGTTAATACTTGATTATCCTAAAAAAACAATATTTTTCAAAGAAAATGATAGAAATAAAGCTAACACTTTAATAAAAGTATTTATTTACCGTGATAATTTAACCTCTTGAGTTTATATATATTTATAGACAAAATTATCTAATTAATTGAGAAAATACTTTTAACCTAAATGAAAAAATATTTTATAACTATGAAAATATTTTAAAATATTTGAATAGTTCAAATACCTTTATAAATAATTTAATTAAAAATTTTAATTATATTAAAATATTATAAAATAAATAAATAAATTATAAAATAATAATTACAATATAATTTATAGGATATAAAAGAATAATCTTTATGATGTATCCTATGTTAAACTCCTCCACTTGAAAAATGACACTCTCCCTCAAGTTAATAATGAGGAATTGATGTCTTTCCTATTACAAGAACAAATACTTAGAATAAATTAATATGTTTAACATGACCTAATAACTTATTTTGTAAATCATTATGTGAGCAATAACATTAAATAATGATGTCGAACAATCATTTAATTGGTTGTCCACTCTAAGAAAATTAATAAATATGATATGTACAAAATTAACAAGATCTTGGGACTTATGAATTTGAAATCATTCTTTGATTTAGTAACAAGATTTGGAACATAGAGTTATGGGTTCAATATTTACCATTAGCATATGAACCTCTTTTAATTCTCTATTGGTAGCCTCAATCTCTTGATGTGTGTGGGAAACTATTATAAAAGTTCTCCTTTTCACTTGAGAAGCCTCGGTTCGGGATCCTCTTTTTATAAGAAATAATATATATTTTATCTTGCCTTTCTCAAACTTGTAGACATTCTTTTAGCTTGAGTGTTAAGCATCAATGTTAAATTGCCAAAGTCATCCAAATAATAGGTGGCAGGCATCCATATGTATTGGCCAATTGAGAAACAAAATTTGCATCGTTTTGTTTTTTAGATTTCTCCGGTTATTTTAATTCACCTAATGGTGTATAGACTTTAAGTGTTTCTCTACTGATAGTTACAATTTCTTACTAATTTTTAGCCCAACAATATTTTCTTGGTTACCATTGACAGCCTACCTTGTTGCACTTTAATTGAAAAATACAAAATTTTAAAGAAAAATATCAAAAATCACATTAGTTGAGAAATAAATCTATTGTCTAACAGAGAGAAAACTTTCAAAGCATTCTTTAATGGCAAAAAAATGTGGAAAAAAGTGAACAATGTCTAGTGTTATCTACCACTTAAATTTTATAATTACAAAATTTAAGTTCTTTGCATATTTTTAAAATTGGTATGTATGGGAGGACTGTATCTTCTTAATTTTTATCACTTATAATTGCAAAATAGGATATTTTGATATGCTTTGTAGACGTGCTAATAATAAATTCAATGGAAAATTAGTGGCCCTTTATCGGCAAAAACTCAATTTCTTGTAACTTTCTTTTTATTTCATGACACAAAGCTTAGCACCCAAAACAGAAATTGCTGACAGCATCTAGACCATACGTCATGATGGCATCATTGCTGTTTCTACATGTAAAACATCCTTCTGTTCATTGTAAAGCCTGCTGAATTTATGAGGTTCAAAGACAAATTTTGTAACTCTAGGAAGCAATTATTCTCTATAAAAATCAATACAAATGCAAATGTGTGGAAAAAAAGGGGAAGCCCATATGTAATAACCCCTAACAAAACCAACATTTAGCTTTTACAGACCCTAATGCTCTTGGTCTTGCCATTTTTGCATGGTATTTTAGCAGGCATCTGTGCTAGAAAGGCTGCATCACGGGAATCTAGTTAATTTATTAGGATATTGTATAGATAAAGGGCAATGCTTGTTGATCTATGAGTCATGTGAAATGGAAGCTTGGCAGGCCTTCTCTATGGTTAGTTAAGAAGCCCCATTCATTTGAATTGTTATTCTTGGCGAGATTTCCTATGTTTGTGGGCATTCAACTTAGTTGAAAGAAACATTCCTTGATGAAACCTGCCTTAAACAATGCAATCACATTGTTCTCCCACTTTTTAAGAGAATTCACTTTAACCATCAATCTGAGTATTGTTTTTATTATTTTCTCTGTTTCATTTCTGGACAATGAGGGACCTGCTTAATCATTGTGACTGAATAAACTGGCACTGAAATATGTATGTCACTCTCCATGCATAGTTTAACATTCCTAATTTTCAGTTGGAATGCCAAATTGGTTACTTATATAGGAAAACCATTAATTAGTTGTCCATTTATTACATTTTCTTAATGTAATGTGGGTTCATAAACTTATGACTAGTTTTCAAGGGCCAGTGAATCTTCCTCTAATTTAAATTGGAAACAATTTCTTAACCACGAGGACCCTGCTGTACATGCAACAGAACAAATAGAACCCACTTGAAGTTGGGAAGAAAGGCTCTTCATTGCTCTTGACGTTTCACATGGGATTGAATATCTTCCTAAAGGAGTAAGTTTAATTGAATGTATTGTTTGTCCATAGCAGAACACCATTTTGTTTCATGTGCATCCAATTAAAATGATGTCTTTTTTTACTAAGTATGAGTTGAATAATATTGAGTGGTATATATCGATGTAATTTTAAGATATAAGCCTTTCATTTAAACATGAAAATATGAAATTAATTTTGTATAATTATTTATTTTTAAGTAATTTTAAAATAATAACAAAAATAATATAATTTTTTAAAATAATTTATTTTTAACAATTTTTATCATTAAAATAATTAAATTAAATGAGTAAAAAAAATTTATATTAATAATATTTTTACTTTGATATTGTTATAATATATGAGAATTATGAATGTATTTTAATCAAATAATAAAAAATGTCAAGGGTAAAGTTTTCCTTACAATTTACATATTGTTATTTCACATGAGATTCTTAACAAGTTAACATTGTTAATATTATTTGTTTCTATTTTAAGTACAAGAATATGAGATTATAGCTCATCCCGTGCCTTCTAATCCATCAGGCATATAACCTAAGAGCTAATCAAAATTATCCAAGTGCTTGAAGGCTTAGAAGTTACCCAAACGTAGAATAAATATTCATTATTATCAAGATAACTATTCAAGATAAAGTTATGTAGAAAATAGATCATTAAAAAATTTGATATAGACACGTCATGGACAATCTCAAAGTAGTTGAAAGCAGAATTTAAGCATTATTGGTAAAGTTAATTGATGCAACATGTCTTAAAGTACAAACCAACATTATTAGTTTACATATATTTTTGGTCTTTCTTTTAAGCATAGGCACCCTTATTTTTATATAGTCTTGTATCAAACCTCAAATGAAAAAGGGCATTGGTATGCAACACAATTACTTAATAGAAAAACAACAAAAATCAGGTGCATAGCTCACGGGCCACTCCAAGCCTTGAATTGGGCACATCAATAAGGATCCTATGGTTTTTTTGTTGCATGTTGGCTATTACATTCTGCACCGAGTTGAGGCCAGGCGGTGATGCGGCCATGGCCAAGCACGTGGCATACCTGTGGTGCTGTGGATTAGAACGTTGTCTAGTGGCAATGTCATATTCAAGGCGGTGAACACGAATGTTATGGTGGGTGCAACGATTGGCACTGAGTAGCATGTATCGAATCCACCGAGGGATGTCACCGTCGCATTGCCTATTCGTCTTCGAAACTCATCTCTCGTTGCCATGTAGGCCGGCATCACTGACCGGGTGAAGACGGTACCTGTAGACATAGGATTTGGCGAAATTTTTTACCATAAGTTGTCTAACACTAACATAATGTTATGCAACGTACAATTTAAATTGTTATATTTTGAGTGAACTGAAATAAATAAATAAATGAATAAATAAAAGAGTAAGATATAAAAATTGATGTCGCTTATTTTAGGTTGGACCTACATTTTGCAGCAATTATGGAAGACATGGAGCATTTGGTTCTTTAGGCTTGAAGCACGGAATCACAGTGACCATTGGGTCTTGACCCACTGGAAGAATTAGCATGAATATTTTGACCAATATTATGACCTATTGTTGCTGTCACAATTGTTTATCGTCCTCTTTGTCCACATTTGAAGGGGTGAAGGCCCCATCCCACTTGCCCTTTTAATTATTCCTAATTGGATCACCATAAAGGAGAGCCACAATGTTCAACAAAAGCAAAAAGGAGGATGAAAAAAAATAAAAAAATTGATGTTGAAAGGCATTAATTACCAGAATCAAAGATCGTCCCTCCGCCAGTTGTGGGATTGAAAGCCAGGGCACTAGGAGGAATGTCTAGAATCTTTCTGCCGACTCTAATTGCAACCAAGTTCACATAGTAGAGGGATGATCTCCTGGGGTTCTTGAGTAATGGGGTGGTCTTGATCCTGATGGGCTGCCCTGTGGGCCACAGCCTTAATGACCCAGAAAACTTGACGGACCTGAAGCTAGGCAAGCAATATGAGAATGTGGACTGGTATAAGATTATGGGTTTGGGACAAAAGAGAAATACATCACGTAGAAAAGAAGTATGGACCAAATTAAAACAGTTTAAAAGTAACAAAGGTGATTGAAAATTGAGATTTTGGTGATAATTAATTTTTATTTCAATAACTTGACTTTTATTTTAAAAAAATAAATAAAATAAAAAATTATAGTTTATTTTATTATTATTATTATTAATTTATAAA
Organism: Rhizophora apiculata; assembly: GCA_037832385.1. Taxonomy (NCBI): domain Eukaryota; kingdom Viridiplantae; phylum Streptophyta; class Magnoliopsida; order Malpighiales; family Rhizophoraceae; genus Rhizophora; species Rhizophora apiculata. Next base: position 12,133,676 of record CM075429.1, on the reverse strand, counting down.
AATTATAAATTAAAAATTTAGATATAAAATAAAAATTATAATATCTAAATTATAAATTATAAATATAAAATATAAATATTTATTATTTTATTATAAATTTTATAAATATTTATTTATAAAAATAAAATAATTTTATAATTTAATTTTTTATATTTTTATTAATTAATTAATTTTTATATATACATAAATATATAAATATCATATATAAATGTTTAGTTTATTTTTATATATTATATAAATATATATTATATTTAATTTATATAAATTTTAATTTATTATATATATTTAATTATTTTATATTAATATTATTTTATTTATTTTATATAATTTTTTATATTTATAATATTTAAAAAATTTTATATGTATATAAATATACATACATAGATATTTGTATATATTTGTTATAAATAATAAATATATATAAAATAAATAATATATTTTTTAATATTTAATAAAAATTAATATATTAAAATAATAAATAAATTTTCTCATCGCCCACCGCATTACCTTTATTACATAACATTATTGATAAAGGATACACCCACGCGAACGGTTGACCCAAACGCCCATCGCCCGCTCTCCTGGCCCGAAAAACTGCGTACCTTTTGGATTCACGGTCAGGATCGAGGACAAGTTTCGCTTGCTGAACAAATCATCGGGTTATTTCTTCGGCGGCTCCCAGTCTTTACGATGGCACTTCTAAGATATGTTAAAATTTAATGAACTCAACTAAATAAAAATTAAAGATTGTTTACATTTTATTTTTATCTTATTTTCTATATTTTCTTTTCTACTTAATAGATTTCAAAAGTTCTCTTTATTATATAAAAAATTAAATTAATTAATTTTTATAAATTTTATAATTTAAATATATATAAATTATAACATCATCACTGAAATATACAAAATTTATCTATTTTAAATATAAATAATTTTTATTTATTATAAGATATTTATCAATATATAAATAAATATTTTTTTATTTTATAAATTTATTTTTTTTAAAAAATAAAATTTAAAATTTTTATTATACTAAATAATGTTTTATTTTCTTAAAATTTGATTTATAATATTTTATTTTATTTTTGTGAATTTCTCTTATTTAAATAATTTTATTTTTTAATTTAAGTATATAATTAATAAATTTTTATATTTATTTTCTTTTTATTGTTTCAAAAATAAAAAATAAAATAATATTTTTAAGTATTTAGTTAAACATTATATATTAAAAATTTTAAATTATTGATTTATAATTTTTAGAGAATGAGTAATTATAATAAAAATTTAAATATTATATTTTATTTTTTCATAATAAAAAAATTAAGTGAATGATATAATAAAATATTATTATTAATTTTTTATTTTTAAATTTATTATTATTATTATTATTATTAAATATGATTTACTTGCTAATTAATAGTATAAATTAGCTGCTTTTTGAAGAATTGAGGGGCTGTGGGTCTCGAATGAATTCATATTTCCATTTGTTGGATGCTAACATGAATGCAAGGAGTTTGCTTGTGCAAATGCATGAGAATAAGACTTCTCCATTTATTTGTTAGTATGAGAATAGGAGCTTTTCGGATCCAAAAATGTAGGAGCTGCATTTGCACAAGCAAACTCTCTAGATTTACATTAGCATCTAACAAATGGAAATATGAATTCATCCGGGACCCATAATCCCTTAATACAACGATTGAAAGCAGCTAATTTATATTATTAATTAGTTAATAACTCACATTTTATAATAATAAAAAATAATAATTATTAGATTTTTTTTAATTATGAAAAAATTAAAATATGATATTTGAATTTATTAGATTTTTTATTATAATCATTCATTTTCTAAAATTAAAAGATCAATAGTTTAAAATTTTTAATATATAATATTTAACTAAATACTCAAAAAAATATATTTTTTTAAAGAATAAAAAGAAAATAAGTGTATAGATTTAATGACAATATAATTGAATTAAAGAGTAAAATTGTATAAATGATAAAAATTCACCTAAAAAGTAAAGTAAAACACTACAAATTAAATTTTAGATAGATGAGTTTTTCTACCATGAAAAAAGCCTACAAAATTACAAATTGTGATTTTAGGGTTCTTAAGCATATCTTTATAGAAACATTATACAATAAAATTCCAAAATTCAAATATATCCCTCATTATAAAATACACACTTAGTACTTATTATAGTACAATAGAGAGCTTTTCTCTTCTCCCCGCAATAAAATAAACATGACATACTATAGTTAGCTTTCATAATGACAATTTAATAATAACTCTTGCTACAAAAGCATCAACTAGAAAAATAAAAAAATAAAAAAAAATTGCATTGGCCAACAATTTTGTGAAAAGGAAAAAGGTGAGAGTTAGAAACCCCAACTAAGCAGGTAGGGAAAGGCAAAGAGGTTAGATTGAAGAACATTTGTGACAGGCAGCTCATGCCTGGGGCAAGCCGGTGTATTGAGGCTTGGAGATTTAGCAAAGAAATGAGAATTATTAACATATTGTATGTAATCTAGAAGACTTAACTCAGAATTGACTTGCATTTGGGGCAAGCAGGTGTATTAAGACTTGGATAATGTAGTTATACAGGTTCATGCTTCCCAGCAGCCACATCTTCCAAAAGGTTGCTATCTTGTGTATGTAATTATATAGAGATTCTTCAAACATCTTATTTTTCTGTCCTATATTGAAAGAGAAAGCAACCTTTCTGGCATAAGTTATGGTCGGAAACCATTGATGGCTTTGATCTCCATCAAAAACTTGGTGTCAAATGGTGTATCAAAGAGTTGGGGATTACAGTTGGATTTTAAACATAGACTCCTTCCTAGAAGAAGACTAACTGTTAAGCTCTTCAGAATACTAAATGTATGAAAGATGAAATGTTATAGAGAATTATTTAACCTATTTAATCTTAAAAGACTTTCTATTAGAAATTTGGTTTAACAGAGTATTATTTCGCTAGAAGTTATTACGACTAGCATTTTGGGAAAGTCTTTAAATTAGTGCAGAAGTGTGAAGTGATTGGATAATGAATATCTTAAAAATCTTAGATGAAGTTCAACCTTTAAGGAGTGTGTTCATGCCACAGCCAATGATGGAAAATGCATGTTGTTGGATTCATTGTTCTAGGTTCTTTAAATCTATTACATAGATGGTTATCCCTACTGCTACTGTGTTCTATGTGGTAATACAGTGGAATACTGTTGCTGATAGCAGTGCCATGATCCATATAGGAGTAATGTTAATGAATGTTAATCATGAATTAGAGTTAGTGAACAATTAAATTATTTTTCTTACTTAGCTTATAGGGTTATATACCAGACATTGAGAATGATGGTTAGTCTGTTAATTCGGCCTAATTGGGATATTGCTAGGAACAAAGAATTGTAATCGAGTAAGAGTTGCTTTTATTTAGCTTCATCTCCAATTTGATTCTTTCTTTCTGGAAAGTTAGCGGGTTTCAGTCTAAATTCATGGGAGATTAGATTGAGATATCCAAGGGATTATTATTTGATAAAAAAAAAAAGAAAAAGATAAACTTGGAGTTTACGTGGGATTTGTTAACCAAAGCAAAATAATTCTACATTTTTAAGTTTGACAAATGTTAGTAAATCTGCCGAATAAAATTTACAATTAATAAAATTTTGAAAATTGAACTGAATTAGTTAAGAATTAAATTATAATTTAATTTAATAATTATTAATTTTAAAAATTAATAATCAAATTAATTAATTAATTAATTAATTATACTTTTTCATTTTAATTAATTAAAAAAATTTATAAAAAATTTAAAATTAATTTTTTATACATTTTAATTTTTTTAAAAGTAAATCATATTATTAATTTTTTTTATATATTTAATATTAAATATTAATTTTATTTAGTTCATTTTATTTAATTAATTAAATTATAAATTTTTTAATTTTTTAATTTAATAACTAGTTTAATTTTTAAATTATTATTGACTGTTAACAAATAACATTGATTGATTATCCTTCGCTTTTACTGTATATTAAAATCATTTATTAAGGATCTTTTGGTCTTATTTTTTGTAAGATTTTTATCATCAAAATTAATTTTAATAATAATAACTTAACAAAAGATTTTTATTTATATAATACATATATTTGAAGTTAATTTATTTAAGTTTTAAAAAATAAGGAATGTAATATGAAAATGCAACTTATACCAAAGGCACTGTAATTGTGATGTAATGTCCTATTTCACACATACCTTTAGTTGTTGAGGGGTCTTTCTCATACTTTTAACCTTTGAATAAAATTCTTTCTACATATCCTCTCAACAATGCATGTGCAAAGGAAGGTATCACAAAAATTAAAGTACTTCTAAAACTTCTAATCAAATGAGAGAACAACTTTAAGTAGATTTGGATGAACTTTCTTGAATCATTTTCGTTCATGCATGTCATTCATATTTTATTTTCTCTCATCAAAGTTAATATCTATGTACATTTCTCGAAATAGTTTTATTTCTTTGTATGTGCATCATATAGATGTATATGATTATTATTTTATTCTATAATATTTTAACATGAAAATAATTATGTATCTCATAATCACATTACTTTTTTATTTTTTTTAAAAAAGTAATATTGATAAAAATATATTGATTTTTGAAAAAAAAAATTTTGTATTTTATAAGTCTCAAACATCATCTCACTTTAATTCTTTTATAATAAAATTTATTTATACAGTAATATTTTCTCGTATAAATATCACTAATTCTGAACCCAAAAAAATAATTCAAATGTGTTTTATCATTGTCTCAAATTAACTTGATATAAATAGTAGCGTTGGAGAGTATCCTTGGACTCCTCCCAAAAATCAACTGTTCATGTACTCATTTTCATACATTTTCCTCTTATTCTTTAGAATTGGGTAATATGTTTGAGTTTTCCAACATCAAGTAAATATATTTTTTAATTTTTGTATTTGTGTTTTCTAAGAGGGAATGAATTTTTAAAAATTTTAAAATATGATGAGTCACCAATTAATATTTATAAAAGAGTATCATTATTTTTGAAAAAATCACATAAAACATTGTAATCATTATGTGATATAGAATTACTTAATAATGTCATTCACTATCTTAATAATCATGATACCAATAATATTACAAATTTAAATTTTATATCATATCAATTTTTTTTTTTTAAATCTATGCTATAAAAAATTTGAAATTTTAATTAAATTTATAGTCAAATAAATATTTACTATCAAACTTTTATCTTTTATAATATAAATAATTTTTGAAATAATAATAATAATAATAAATAAAGATCACATAAATTTTATATATATACTTAAAAGAGATTTATTATCTTTTTATTTTAAATAAAAGAGTTTTACATTTTATAAAAAAAAAAAAGGTATCCCTAATACTTTACTAACAATATTTTGTAAATTATTGTTAATATTATAACTCGTTTAAATTAAGTTTATTTTCTTTTACATATGACATTGAGTTAACTTAATTGTTTTAAATAAATTAAATTATAAATATAACTGACCTATTTGATGAATCTAGCAAAAACCAAAAAGGAAAAAAAAAATTGGCCCTATTTTCATTATTTGACGGGGCAGTCGAAGTTTATGATTTACCATATTTTCATTATTTTTTGATAAATTATGTTCACTAAACATTTTATTACTCTTGGTTAGGTAGGGGGGAGATGGAAGAACCCGAGAACCGGTAGAGGTGCTGGTCGGTTTGGATGGACTTTTGTTGATGATTCCCACTTGCCACCGCCCATGTGTTTCACTTTCACACCTATTTTATATTTTTTATTGTATGCTCACTTTCCGCAAGTATTTCTATTTTTTTTTTGGGTACAGCAAGTGTTTCATTGTTCTTCGTAGGGTCGGGGTGGGCCACCGACAGGTTCCTTGAAGCTTCCCATTTGAATAATTTTTCTCCCTTCTCCAAGAAGTCAACCAGTCAACATCTCAGCGACTATCTATGCAAAAATATGGCCATGGTGGCGCATGCATATGTACGTATGTATGTATGTAATGTATGCATGTTGGTGTGTTTATGTGAGCATTTGGATGGTGCCTGGTGGATTTGGATGCCATATTAAAGACCATGCTATGTGTACATATCTTCATCATTAAACCCAAGCCAAAGAGACATATTTTACATTATTTGTAAGTTCTTTTCTTTTTTTTTTTGTGTTTTAATTTAAATTCAATAATTTTTCAAAATGGAATACTTATAAAAATGTTAAAAAAAATAAAACTAATTTTTTAAAAGTAGCTACATATCAAATTATTAATGATGATTATATTAATTATCAAAGAAAACTTGTGTTTTACAGTCTAAATTTTTCAAAATTTGGTTCAATTTAAAATATATAATGGGGTCATTTGTAGCCCCATCTATCTTAATTTTGATACAACCAATTTCCTCTCAATTAGAATTTTTAACTAATAGAGCCACTTTATAAATATAAAGGACATTTAATGAATTTTATTGTATAACATTATATTTAATAAATACATTCAATTAACTTTTGTTATAATTTGATTAAATATAACATAAGTAATTTTTATATTTTAAATCTATATACCAAAAACATTGTAATTGTGATGCAACATCCTATTTCACACATGTCTTTAATTGTCAAGGGGCCCTTCTCATGCTTTCAACTTTTGAATAAGATTCTTTCTATATATGCTTTTGATAAGTAAATTTGGATGAACTTTATTGAATCCTCATTGTTCACACATGTCATGTCATTTATATTTTATTTTCTCTCATAAAAAAAGTTAATATCTATGCACATTTATGAGAATAATTTTATTACTTTATACATGTATGATATAGATGTATATAACAGTTATTTTATTATATAACATTTCAATATAAAAATAATCATGCATATTATTGTATTAAAAAATAAAAAGGTAATATTGACAAAAATATATTGATTTTTGAAAAAAAAAAAAAGTATTTTGCATTTCATAAGTTTCAATCATCATCTCATTTTAACTCTTTTATAATAAAATTTAACTTAATAATGTCATTCACTATCCTAATAATCATGGTATCAATAATATGTCAAATTTAAATTTTATATCATATCAATTTTTTTTTTTAAGTTAATGTTGTACAAAAATTTAAATTTTAATTAAACTTATAATCTAATAAATATTTACTACTTTCATCTCTCATAATATAAATATTTTTTAAAATAATAATAATAATAATAATAATAAATAAGCGTTATATAAATTATATATATATATATATATATATATATAAAATGAGATTTATTATTTTTTATTTTTAATAAAAGATTTTTATTTTTTACCTAAAAAAATATTTTGAATATTTTATTACAATTATTATTCATATTATTATTTATTTAAATTATTTTTTATACATATGAAATTAAATAAATTTAATTATCTTAAAAGATAAATTAAATTATAAATTTTTATTATTTATTTATAAGTAACATGTTAGATGTATGAAAAAAAAAGGATAATTACTGATTAGATATTTTCATAGGACACTCAAAGTTTATGGTTTATCCTATTTTTATTATTTTTTGATAAATTATATTTACTAAACATTTTGTTACTTGGTCAGGTTGGGGGGAGATGGGAGAACCCGAAAACCAAGTCAGATAAAGGTGATCGTCAGCTTGGACTTTCGTTTATGATTCCCACCTGCCACCGCCCATGTGTTTCACTTTCACACCTATTTTATATTTTTATTATGTGTCGATTTTATGCAAGTATTTCTTTTTTGTTTTTTTTTGGGTACAGCAAGTATTTCTTATTTGTTAATTGTTCTTCGTAAGGTGGGGGTGGGCCACGTACATGTTCCTCCAAGCTTCCCATTTGATTAACTTTTCTCCTTTCTCCAACAAGTTGACCAGTCAGCATCTCAACTACTATCTATGCAAAAATATGGCCGTGGTGGCACATATATAAGTATTTATGTATATATGTATGTAATGTATGCATGTTGGGGTGTTTAGGTGAGTACTTGGATGGTGCTTAGTGGATTTGGATGCGATGGATGCGATATTACGTGTACATACCTTCATCATTTAAACCTAAGCTTCCCTTGTCCCAAAAATTCTCAGTATGCATCTTACTGCACCTGAGCCTCTGAGATCCCCTACTACTGTCACTTCAAACACAACTAAATTTCCTTGCTTTTCAACTTGCATCCAATAGGGACATGGCAGAAGGATTACTGTTCAGTGTTGCAGACGGAATTCTTGGAAAATTAGGCTCCTTTGCTTCTAAAGAGATTGGCCTGTGGTGGGGTGTCAACGATGAGATTGGATCACTGCGCCGCACAGTTTCCCGTGTCAAGGTCGTGCTTCTTGATGCAGAAGACCGGCAAGCACGAGGTGATGACCCTGTCAGAGATTGGCTCGGTGAGCTGAAAGAAGTCATATACGATGCAGAGGACTTGGTGGATGACTTTTCCACAGAAGTTCTAAGGCGACAAGTGACAAATGAGGTACGCCTTTTCTTTTCAAGTTCAAACCGGCTTGCATATGGCCTTAAGATGGGTCACAAAATCAAGGCAATTCGGAAGAGACTAGATGCTGTTATGAGTGAAGGAGAGCAGTTTAACTTTCGGCAACATCTTGACACGTCAACGTTTGTGATAGCTAGGGAAAGAGAGCCAACACACTCCTTTCTCCCTGGTGTCGTTGTTGGCAGAGCAGATGAAAAGAACGCGATTAAAGAACTTCTTTTGTCGGATAACTACGAGACTAATGTGACTGTGATTTCAATAGTTGGAATTGGAGGAATGGGAAAGACGACGTTGGCTCAGCTCACATACAACGATGAGGATGTAAAGTTGCTGTTTGATTTGAAGTTGTGGGTCTGTGTTTCTGAAGATTTCAATGTAAGACTGATAATTGCAAAAATTTTACAATCATTGGATGGGAAAAGCCCTGACATAAGCGAGATGGATCCATTAATAAGATCTCTTCATGAAAAAATTAATGGAAAAAAATACTTACTTGTATTAGATGATATTTGGAACGAAGATTTTCAGAAGTGGTGCTCCTTAAGAGATTTGTTAATGGGTGGTTCAAAAGGAAGCCGAATATTAATAACCACTCGATCTAACAGGGTTGCAGAGATTGCAAGCCCTCTGCCAGAAGCACAATATAAAGTAAAGGGCTTATCTGGCACAGAATCTCGGTCTTTGTTTGCTAAAATGGCCTTCAAAGAAGTCACAAAGTACACGCCACCAACACAAAGCCACGAGGCAATTGGGAAGGAACTTGTTGCAAAGTGTAAGGGAGTTCCCTTGGCAATAATAGCAATTGGACGTGTCATGTATTTCAAAGAAACTATTGTTGAATGGGAAGACTTCAGAAATAAGGAACTGGTGACAATAGATCAAGGAGGAGAAACCAGTATCACGGCAGCACTTAGGTTGAGTTATGATGCTCTTCCTTCACATTTGAAACCCTGTTTTGCTTATTGTAGATTGTTTCCTAAAGATCATGTCATTCATGTTGACACATTGATAGATCTTTGGATGGCGCAAGGGTATGTTAAGTCGTCGGACCCAAGTCAGTGTCTTGAAGATATTGGTCGGGCATATTTCATGGATCTCCTCTGGAGGTCTTTCTTCCAAGATGTGTCTAAAGATCAGTTGGGGAACATAGAAAGTTGCAAAATGCACGACCTAATGTACGATCTTGCTTCCTCGGTAGCTGGAGCTGGAAGTGTCTACATGTCAATCGCAAACTCAGGAGAAGTTAGTAAGAAAACACAACATCTCTCGGTTGACTGCTCCATAAGGGAAGACGGTCACAATTGTCAATTTCCAGTATCTGTGCTTGAAGCCAAACGTCTGCGGACATTTCTCGCACCAAGGCGAGCTGGAGATCGAGCTGGAGATCGTCTTAAAATAAGCGAAGGGCAATGCCATGAAATTTTTTGTAATTTGCGGCATTTACGGCAGTTGGATCTACAAAATTTGGGTAATAAGACAGTGCCCAATTCCATTGGTAAATTGAAGCCGTTAAGATATCTTGATTTGTCTCGAAATAGAGAGATCGAGATGCTGCCCCGTTCAATTACCAGATTGCAGAACTTGCAAGTGCTCAATCTACGAAGATGTGACGAGCTCAGACAATTGCCCAAGGAAATCAAAAAACTGGTCAGTCTCAAGAAACTTGACATCAGTTATTGTCCTAATTTGACTCATATGCCACGTGGGATTGGACAGCTGACTTCGCTGGAGAGATTAACAAGATTCGTACTGCCTACGAGTGAAAACTCGAATCGGAAGAGTGGAGGACTAGGTGAATTACGTGACTTGAACAAATTGGGAGGAGATCTGTCGATTGTGAATTTGCCGCATCGTGGGAATGGAAAGGGTACTACTTCTACTGGTGTAGCTGAAACTTGTGCAGCCGCCAATTTGAGTGAGAAGCCACGTCTCCAACATTTGGGATTATATTGGGTGTCATTGGATGGTGCCGGTGATTCTGATTTTAATGAAGATGACGTGTCATTGGAAGCTCTACGGCCACACCCAAATTTGAAATCATTATCAGTGTGCTTTTACGGAGGAATAAATTTTGCCAACTGGCTTTCTTCCCTCACGAATCTGATCGGGCTTGAGTTGATTGGCTGCTTGAAATGCCGAAGTCTTCCGGCATTGGATCAACTCCCTTTGCTAAAAGAAATAGAAATTATGAGATTAACTGATCTGGAATACATAGATATAAGTATTTGTTCTGTTGTCGGAGGAACAGATATCTGTAGCAGCAGCAGTAACAACAATAGCATGATCTCCTTCTTCCCTTCCCTTGAGTTGCTGCGACTCTATAACTGTCCCAATCTGAAGGGATGGCGGCCATCATCACCGCCATCTTTGCTTCCCCAATTTCAGCGTCTTTCTGAGCTGCGTATTTACTCGTGCCCAAACCTGACTTCAATGCCACCGTTATACCCATCCTTGAAAGGGCTGAGGATAAACTCTGTCAGCTTCAAGTCACTGGAGCAAATGCTCAATTGGACGATTTCTCCAGCACATGAACCGTCATCTTCTTCTCTTCCATCTAATCTCTCTTCGTCTTTGAAATGGCTGCTGATTGAGAATATTGAGCATCTGCCAGAAGATTTTCTGCTGGTGGAGTTGCTGCAAACCCTCACTTCTCTGGAGGAATTATCGATTAGGAGTTGCCCGACATTAACTTGTCTACCTCATTCGAAAATGCTACTTCTCACTTCCCTCAAGAGTCTCGACATTCGGCGTTGCGAAAATCTATTAGATCTGTCCAATTATGATGATGACAGCAACAGCAACAACAAAGATGCTATTCTATGCCAAGGGCAAGGCCTTAGAAGCCTCACCTCTCTTTATATTGAAAATATTCCAAAGTTGGTGCATCTCCCAAGGAGGCTTCTTCTGCATTCAATTATGCTCCAAATCTGGGGTTGCCCTAATTTGGCGTCGTTGCCAGAGTGGATGCCCAACCTCACCTCATTACAAAATTTATACATTGGTGGTTGTTCCCAACTGTCAGAGAGATGCAAAAACACCACGGGCGAGGATTGGCCCAAGATTGCCCACATCCCTAACATTATAGTCGATGGGAGACCAATCCAGTGGGATGGTTGCTATAAACTTTGATTTGATAAGAGAAGAATCCGTCCACCTTTCCATTCCAGTTTCAGCAGGTTCACCCTCCTACTGCTCTCTTCTTTTTATCTTCGTCTCCATCCATTTTGTTTCTATTAAAAAGAGAGCCTGTAGTGCTGTTTTTCTCCTACAAATTAACTAATTTCTTCATCTTTTTAATTAGAGTTTTTTCCAGTATGAGAATTCAAACTACCAGTATCAATTTGTAATCTTTTTTAAATTTTTTTTTTGTTAGAAAAAAATAGAGAGAGAAACCTTCTATAATCAACAAATGGCTGCTATGAGTCTGTATGGTGTAGATGAAAAACACTCGTGTTTCGTCCCAATCCATTTGTTTGTATATCTGATAGTGACAAGCAGTGCAGTCACCACGACGATGTATGTTGGGTTTGTGAGATTCATATTTCAGTTTTTCGTTTTCTCTCTGTACAACACAAATCCTTTTTGGTGCAAATCAATGACAAAGTATTATTATTTATCATTTTGTGTAGTGAAAAGATATTGCTTCCACAATTGTGTCCTTTCCAACAAAAGGCGGCTAGGAATAACTGATGTTTGAGAATTGACCCAAGATTACTCACTTGATATCCAAATTGGGGAATCATGATTTCAGTTTCGTGGTATCTGCCATGTTTATGGCAGCCAAGTTGCACTTTGTGGAGGTTTGTACTTTTCTCTACGTTTGGACATCTGTGCAATTCAGGAACTATTGTTGTTTGATTTTTGAAATTTCAACTTCTCTCAGTTCTTTTCAAGGAAGACAAGAGGGATCATCAATGATGTATTCGAGTTCAATTTTACTTCCAAATTAATTCATTTGTATGTTTTTTCTCTCTCTTAATTTAGATTCAATAATTTTCCAAGATAAAGTGCTTACAAGATATATAGATTGTGAAAGTGAAGATTTCCTGAAATTGAGCTTTTGCAAAAAGATTTTTCTGCTGGTGGATTTGCTGCAAATCCTCACTTCTCTGGAGGATTTATAGATTAAGTGTTGCCCGAACTTCCCTCAAGCATCTCTACATTGAAAGTTGCAAAGATCTACATTTGTCCAATTATGATGATGACACAACAGCAACAACAACAATGCTATTCTATGACAAGGGCAAGGCCTTACATTTCCAAAGTTGGTGCATCTCCTAAGGAGGCTTCTTCTGCATTCAATTGTCCTGCAGAGGCTCAAAATACTGGATTGCCTTAATTTGGCATCGATGCTGGAGTGAATGCCCACACAGGTGAGGATTGGCCCAAGATACGTCCAGCTAGATGGCTGCTATAATCTTTGATTTGATCAGAAGAATCCGTCCACCTTTCCCTTCCAATTTCAGCAGGTTCCTCCTCCTACCGCTCTCTTCTTTTTATCTCCATCTTCATCCATTTTGTTTCTATTAAAAAAATAGCCTGTAGTGTTGTTTTTCTCCTACAAATGAATAGATTTCTTCTTCTTCTTATTTAAAAAAAAAGAAAAAAAAAATTGTAGGCATCTTCAATTGAGATTGCATCTTTCCTTACCAAATTGTATCATCAAAACTAGCATCATCATCTTGCAAAACACTCATATGTATTTCATCCCCCTGGTGAGTCCTCTGGTTTCCAACAGCAGCCAGAAAAGAGTAACTGATGCCTAAGGACTGGCCTAAGATTGCTCACATCCCTAATATCCAAATTGGAGAGCCATAATTTCAAATTTGTGGGATTTACCGTATATATACAGCAACCCTTTGCACTTTGAGTAGGTTTGTAGTTGTCTTTTTCAATCTACAATATTTTTTTAGCGAAGTAGCTTACTCTTTGGTGAATATTGATGAACCTTTAATTTCAATTTTCATGAATATTTTGCTGGTCTTTTGGCAAATTTGGTTATCACATTACTGCAGGCACTTTTTATAGTCTACTGGATTTGTTGCATGCATAGGGTTAAACGCTTGAATGTTGTTGCTATCTTATTGTGAAAAGTAGTGAAAATGGAATAATAACTGTAGCCATGATCAGTTGGGGGTTTCTGAGCAAGGGTGGAGGTGGGGTCCTTGGAATCCTGAAGAGGATAAGTTGCTTAGTGAATATGTGAAGTTGAATTGAGAAGGAAGGCAGAGTTCCATGGCCAAGTGCACTGGTAAGGCATTTATTATTAGCATATACCATCCAAAAAGAATCATTTTGCAATTTTTTTTTCTCTGATTTCATTTAGGAACTTGTGTTACTGCTGTGTTGTTGCCAGGCATAAACAGAAGGGGCAGGAGCTACAGGCTAAGCTGGGTAAATTACCTAAAGCTTGTACTGCTTGGCCTTAAAAAGAGGTCTAATTACACCTTACTGAGCTGCATGCTTTCTGGGGTTAACAAGTAATGCATCTATCTCAAATTGCATCTTTAAGTTCTAGTTGTAGGTAGTTACTGTATTGTTATAGTTACTATTCATAATTCCCCTAAAGTGCTAGTGAAGAGACACTTTTTGGTTAGAGAGATTAGCTACTGTGGCGAAACTGTAGTTATTTTATTTTTGATTTTTATGCAGATAGACAACTGTTGCCAGATACTTGCCTGGCAGGATAGACAATGAGATAAAGAATTACTGGAGACCCCATTTCAAGAACTAAGAGAGATACTTTTAAATACGAGAGAAGCAAAAAGCTCAAGTTTTAAATCAAAAACAAAAGAATCAGGATCAACAACAGCAAGAGCAACAAAAAACAGAAGATGACCTGAAAAGTTTCAATAGTGCATATGATGTATCAGGACAGGAAGAAAAGCTTTGTATGTATCCCACCTTGGAGTATGAATGCTTGGCCGTGATGTATCCGGAGGTTGCCCCTTGGGCAGATTCTGTAACGGAGGATGGGCTATGGGGTGGTCTGTGGAATCTAGATGAACCATTCACACAAGTAATTACTACAGCAAGATGACCATCTTTGCTTTGGAGGGTCCAAAATATGGATACAAGTGCCACAACTTTGGTTGTATCAGCTACTTGTAAATAACCGAAATTTTCCACAAAATTTTCACTTGTTCTATTTCGTTAACCAGATTTTATAGTTGAAATTTCTTATGAGAACCATTTACTCTACTAGTCTCACTTATCTTCTTTTAAGTAAATTGTGTTTAAAGATGAGAACATCTTCTTCGCCCTTTATCTTGATACAGTTGATTTATCATTTTAAATAAAAAATATAAAATTTTTTTTAAAAAATATAAAAATTTATATTAATTTAAAAAATTAGTATATCATTTAGTAGAAAAAAATAATTAATATTTAAAATATTTTGTAATAAAAAAATATGAAAAAATTATTTTTTTATATTTTAAAAATTTATATTTATATAATAATTATAATTTTTTAAATTTTTTTCTTATACTTATAAAAGTAAATATTTTATTATTTTTTATTAACGTATTAAAAATTAATTTAATTAGTTAAAATTTACTTAATTTTTTATAATTTTATTTTATTTCTAATTTCTCTTCTTATATCTATTTTAACTTGTTCAAAATTATATAAAAAAAAATTTATTATATGAAATGAAATTGATAAATTTTGAATTATAATAAAAAATTATTGAGAGTATTAATTAATAATGGAATCATTTGTAATTTCATTTACTTTAACTTTGATTCGAGTTTTTTAAATTAAAATTTTCACTTAATAATACTAATTTATAAAATATTTTTAAATAAAAATATAATTTATAAATATAATAAAATTTAATAAATTTTATTATATTTAATGAATATATTTAATTAATATTTATTATAATTTATTAAATATATTAAATATAATTTTTATTATTAATTATAAATTTATTTATATTATAATTTTACTATATATATAAAATCAAATATAAAGATTAATATAAAACGAATAGTCTTGAACTCCAACTCCCTCCCATCCTATTTACTCCTCCTACGTATCCAAATCTGGTCGTTCATTCCACCCATCGTTTCATCTATTGTTCTTTAATCATAAGTCTCATATATTTGATCAGCAACCAATTCATATCTTAAATTGCTTATTAAAGTTTGCAAATTACAAATAATTATATCGAAAAAATGATACCATTTATTTATTTATTTTAATTTAATTAATGTATGTGAATTATAAAGAAAAATTATCAATTCATGTATCACAATATGACAAGAAAATAGTAGGTCACGGTTTTGGTAATGCATCACATCACCATGCCACTTTTTTTATGGAGTTTCTGTTTATAAAGGAGATTAGTTTTAGGGTGTTTTTTTTTTATTATTTTTTGTTGACTTTTCACACAAAAAAAATCTGTCTTATCAATTAAATCCATATATCATTCAAAATTTTTTTTTTAAATTCACTGTAGTTTTTAATTATTAAAAAAAATAAAAAAAAAATAAAATGATATTTATGGATGTTTTAAGAAAGGGGCAGACAACGCCGTGCTTATCTAGTTATCTCCAATCTGACTGGGACAATGTTTGTCCGAGTCAGATTTGAGAGTGGACGTCTCATTTTGACTTTTCTCTTCGTTTACCATTTGGGAATTTTGTTTATAATATATATATATGTATAAACCCAATTTTGAAGACGCGAACAATAATGGGAAATAACTAAAATTTCCCAATTGTGTGGTGCGTTATCCAGTTTGACTAAAATAATATCTCAATATTAGAAGAAAATTGTAAAACAAAAGGCAGAAGAATTCAACCCATTAAAGCAACCTAGTTGGAGAGAGTTGGCATTGTCAGTGAAAAGTTGATTTAACTTTTGAGAAACTTTGTAGCGTTGGAGTACAACACTCATTTGAGTTTCCTAGACTTATTTCTCTATTAGTCTTCCAGCTTTTTAAAATTTCAGTAATCACAATCCCACATTGCACAGTTTAACAGGACAAGAAAAATTCCACCAAGACAGAATGGCCCGTACCCATGATATCACTTTACAGTGATTAAATACAACGATAAAAGATCAGAACACAACGTAAAAAGCCAAGATCAAAGGCAAGACCTAGGGGATCTCCACTCTGCCCCTTTCCCTTTCCTTCTCGATTACGGACTTCACATGGTTTAGAAACAAGGTGGGGTTCCATTAGTCTCAATCCTAACTGCAGTGATCAGAGAACAGACCCCAACTAAAATCAGGGATAATTCAATGACGATCTTAAGCACAAACCTGCAGGCCAGACTTCACTTTTGTTCCCCGTACAGGCTAAGCACAAACCCCAACAAGAAGTGTACAGGCTGAGCACAATGCTGAGCAAGAAGAAGTGGCAGTAATTCAACCTAAATGCTGAGCAAGAATGCCACTGTACAGGCCTCAGCTCCGTGCACTTTTGTTCATTGTTGATTCACTTGTCATACTAAGAAATTAATCTATCTGGCAATGGACGGCATGGATTCTGTTGGCATCTGACTGCCGAGGTTCTTACATGACCGCAAAAATGAATGCGGATACATTTTTTAAAAGTTTAACCAATGACAAAACTGGATCACTTACAATAACAAGAATTCATTTCCTTCTCTTCAAATCTAGGAGCAGGCCCCTGATTCGGGCATGAATCAATAGCTTTGACTCCCAAAAGAGATGGCCATTTTCCTGGCAATCCCACTTACCTTGTCTTGTCTATTGCATCTGCTGAAGCTGTGTCATTCTCCGCTGCGCTTTTATCAGCTTGAAAGCGTTGATAAGGAGGCGGTGGGTGTTGGCCCCTCAGAAGCACCCAAATAGCCAGGGTTTTTAAACTGCACCAACACCATGGTCATGTTGTCACATCCTTCGCCACCAGCGGTTGGTGCCAAACACCGATCGAATACTCTCTCACAGATTTGCAAAATGAGTGGTGAAGATGGGGAAAGAGGTAACATAATGGATTCCATAGTATACAATTGGAAAGAAGAGACATGAAAACAGTGCATGCCACTTTAAACATTAATAATCCAGTGTACATTTCGAATATGATCAACAATTAATGTCAAATGAAAACCCAAAGGTTCATTGGAATCATCACAATTGGCAGTCTTTAGCATATTATCTGGCTGCAGTCACATTTCAGTTGCGTAGGTGGTGTATTGCTACCGAAGGCTTTATTACTAATTTGAAATCACACGAGTGTCTGAGATCTCACTTTCACAAAAACGGGGCCAACCAGGTAAAAAGAAAAATTAAAAAAAAAATAATAGAACTGATTAAAATATGTTATTTGTTAGACAATAAATTATTGGAAATATTCAGAATACAAAAAATAAAATGACA
This sequence comes from Rhizophora apiculata, assembly GCA_037832385.1. Classification (NCBI taxonomy): domain Eukaryota; kingdom Viridiplantae; phylum Streptophyta; class Magnoliopsida; order Malpighiales; family Rhizophoraceae; genus Rhizophora; species Rhizophora apiculata. Next base: position 12,115,786 of record CM075429.1, on the reverse strand, counting down.
AATGAATCTATTCTTGTAGAAATACTAACTATATTCTCAACTCCTCTGCCTTTTCTAAGTCTTCTTAACAGCGATGGCTTATCTATAGATTCAGATGACCTAAGATATAATTCTGGATTCATTAACTTGCACATGCACACAACCTTTCTTGTGACCTTTAAACTCATCAACGCCACATGTATTTCAATATGAATTATTGCATTAAGATAGAAATTCAAAGTGCTTGTTAGAGTGACTTTCTACAATTATTCACATGGAGAATCTCACCAAAATGAAATAGAATTGTGCCGCAACAAGATATGCCACCTTATTCACTTTCACAATATTACTGTTCTAATTGGACTGAAGAAATCTCAACCTCATATGCAAAGCAGCTTAGTTATCTCAGAAAGCAAAAATGATTATCATTGGCTGTAAGAACTTGCAAATTTTACCCATAGCCATCCACTATTCCAGATTCACTAGCAATAAGTGGGAATACCTAAATGCGTAACAACATGATCTTAAATTATATGGCTATAAAAAGGTCATACAATTAATCAAACCAAAATTCAGATGGGTCATAATTACCCAATCAAGCAAAGTATCATTTGACAAGTGCCTGTTAGATCTCATAACAATCACATCCACCCCCTATGGTCACACCTCATCTCCTTTGGCTACCAAGTGATATATGTATTGCAACAGCTTGTGAATTATGTCATGTATTGCAACATTATGTGTGTCTCATTTCTCATCATCATAGATTTTGAGGTCAAATTTTCAATCAACCTTCTCAATCTTGGTTTCTTTGTTCTTTTTTCAGCTAGAAGGGCTATCTGCTGTGCGATGCACAGAGAGAGAAAGAAACTGCTATCACAATAGGATCCCATGTCCTAAAAATGTATGTTTTCATTAAAAATGTATGCATATGCACACAAGGTTGACTATGCTATCAGTTGAATTATATCTTACAATAAGATTATATTGGTGAACTAAGGGCATTCCACTGAGGCTTCCACATAATGATGTCTAGGAAGTGTTAGATGTACCTACCCTTTACAGTTATTTTTACAAAGAGGTTGTTTCCGCAATTTGAACATAAACTCAGAATTATTTGGCTGGCTTATAGGACAATAAATATGCTAAAATTACTCAATTTAATGGCTTTGTGAAATAGTCACCCATTTTACTTGGATAAGCAAATCATAAATAAATGGTCAATAAACACCTAGCCCAGTTTCAAACAAGCATATGGGGCCATTGCCTTGTTGATGAATGAGGGAGAAATAGAGAAAATAAGAGTAGCGAGAAGGGGGAAAGGGTAAAAAAACAAAAAACTTGGAGAACATTAGACAGCCGGGAAGAAAGAAGCAGAGAAGGAAAAGGCACCAAGAGACAAGTAACAGTTCAATTCATCGTTAAACTGGAATGCTAACCACTTAGTTTACCATCTACATAGATAAACATTATTATTAACTGACACCTAACTACCTAGAAATTAGGGAACAAAATGGAAAATCATTAAGTGTTGTGATCAAATAAAAGATCCAACCTAATATTAACCCAATAGAAACAAATATGGAGATTACCCCATTTAAAGCATAAAACATACATAAGGGGTTACTAAAATGATTGCATTCATCCCAAGGGGTTTTCCAAATGATTAAGTTATAATTTTCAAGTTCACACACATGGAAGGGATGTGTGATTTATGGAAAAGAGGAGAGCTGGGCCTACTAAGTACCCGAAAAAAAAAAAGATTGGTTCTTTATACTTCGTCACTTTTATTCACAAATTTACATGGAACAAAAATGCAGTCTACTTGATTAATTGCATTAGAAATTTCAACTATAAAGTTAGGATAACAAATTGTATTGACTCATTTTGCGGAAAAATTGCATTAACTCATCTCTCATTGCTATGCAGGCCGCATCACTAATCGGATGTGGACGCACCTGTAAACACAGCATTTGGAGAAATTTTTTACCGTAAGTTATCTAACACTAACATAATGTAATGCAACATATAATTCAAATTGCTATGGCTTGAGTGGACTGAAATAAATAAATAAATATAAGAGTAAGATATAAAAAATTGATGTCACTTATCTTAGGTTGGACCTACATTTTGCAGCAAGTATGGAAGACATAGAGCATTTGGTTCTTTAGGCGTGAAGCACGGAATCACAGTGCCATTGGGTCTTCACCACTGGAAGAATTAGCATGAATCTTTTTTGACCAATATTATGACCTATTGTTGCTGTCACGATTGTTTATCGTCCTCTTTGTCCATTTGAAGGGGTGAGCCCCATCCCACCTGCACTTTTAATTGTTTCTATTGGATCACCATAAAGGAGAGCCACAATGTTCACAAAAGCAAAAAGGAAGGTGAAAAAAAAAAAAAAAAATTGATGTTGCAAAAGGCATAATTACCAGAATCAAAGCATGGTCCCTCCGCCAGTTGTGGAATCGAAAGCAGGGCACTGGTAGAGAGATGCTTGTCGCCGGGGCTCTTGAGTAATGGCTGGTGCTATTGATCCTGATGGTGCCCTGTGGGCCCCAGCCTTATGAGCCAGAAAACTTGACGGACGCTAAGATCTCTCTCTGGGGGTNTTCATACACTACAGTGCCCGATTTCGGATGCAACATCTTGTAGTCACAAGAACACAGAGTCTTCGACCAAAAAATTTTCTCAGCTCAGCCTGCACACACCTTCAAGAAACAGAATGACCTTATGACATACAAAAGATATCGGAAAATAAGCAATTGCTCATTTTACAGTTTTTTTATTATCTGGAAGATCTAGTTAATAATTTGCTATTTCAGGAGGCAAAAAACTGTTTTGCTTTAACTCTTACTGTCTCCCTTCAATGAATTAGGATTTATGCTGTCAAAAAACTAATTGAAATGCATTGAAAGTTTTTCATTTGAAAAAACAAAAATGGAACAGATTTTTATACAAATTGCCCTCTGTCACAGTTTAAGTCTCCATTCACATGCCCTTACTTGGAGATACACCAGCTTTTAAGAATCCTGTCTCTTCTTTGCAATCTCAAGGTCAGGCATTCTATGATCTCTTAGATAAATTAGATACGGCCTGAACAGAAGAAATTTTCAAAAAGATACTGCCGCATCACCAATCCTTGTAAAAGATTAATTTTGTCGCCATCAAACATTAGAATGGTGAACGCATAAAAGACCATAACTCTTAACCCTTTTATTTATGTGAGAACGAAATGCCGGTAAGGGATTATGGCTCAAAAACCTTGAAAAGAACCGGCAAAATCATTTGGGATCTGATTTCTTCAATTAAAAGGGATCACTTTAGCAAGCATTCTCATCCTTTTCTAGGCCCAATAAAGCCTTTATTCTATTCATTCTAGCAGTGCATATAGGGTTATATTCATATTCAAGTTTGTGATGCCTAACCTAAATCAGCTTGGGTAATCTATTTATGCTATAAAGCAGCACATCGCAATTTTTATGCAGCATCATTTGGTCACATTGAAGAGAAAATGTTGCTTGAGAAGCAAATTACAATAAGTTCGTTGATTGTGTCAAACTGAAATAATATGCATCAATGGACTGTTGACAAGATCTTCACACAAAATAAGAGAAAAGATTGTAAAAAATCTGTATGTAGTTTATTTGCAAATGGAGAAAGAGAGGAGGACAAACAGGAGTGAGATTGGAGAGAAAAAGATGAGAGAAAAAGATTCGAACAACTTCACTTGCATACATTTATTTCACCTATTAATAGTAGTTTTCATCAAAGAAAAGCATAATAAATCAATACTATGGAATTTGACTCACAATAATAAAAATTTTTCTATTAATGGTGATTCTGATAAACCCATACCAAGTATGGTAGGTGCACATTACGTGCATCAACGGAACTGCTTCAAATTGTTTCATTTCATTGAAATAGGGAACAGAAATCATACCTACCAATAGGCAAGTTTTGATAAGGGGATGGAGCTGGAATGAATTATGAACAAAATTGAGACAACCACATGGCACAGTACCCGGGACCCTTCCTTAGATATAACACAATGAGAATCACCAGCATTTGCAAACATACATGTTGCTTGGCCCAACTGTAATAAACTGCACGAACATGTGTGTTGCTTCGCCAGAATTTTGGCTCATCAAAGTCGCAGAATGGATCGGTCCCTACTTTTTGCAAGAGAATTCCTTGGGCAGTCAAGTACTCAAATTATTGGACCAAGTTGGATACTTGAGACAGTAAAGATTTGGGCCAGACCATCGGGCTAAATGTGGATTCAGACAATCAAAATCAAAATGTAAAAGCACATTTATGAAGGTAAATGAAATATGAGGCATTTGTGGCTCACCTTCACACCCTCATTGGATACATTACTAATTGTTAATAGAATTTTGGCTCTATAAACTAAAGGTTTCAGTTACTTTTCTATCATTACAATGTTAGCACATGTAGGCTAATTCAATTTTTACCAAGATGAGCTTAAGAAGGCCCTTTCTATTTATTCATTCTCTTTTTTGCCTAATATGACCTAGTCTAAGCATGCTAGATGTTTAACATCTACCAATAAATGAAGTGGCTGAGCAATAAGAAAAAACTAATTATGTATTATATTAAACATACCATAGTTAATATTTAACACAAACAAACGCATTTGATAGATGTCCATGACTAATATAAGTGTAATTATAAATATTTACAAACATACAACCTTTCAAAAAAAGTGCCTATAGCATAGATGTTGAGGGATGATAACAAAAATGAAAATATTTGATTGAATTTTAGGTGCTTAAAGAACATTGTGTAGTAGTAAGTTTAACTATCTTGCCTTTCTACTTGTGTAAGTGCCAATCCCCTCAACTTTTATCCTCACTTTGTTCCCAATATATATCCATCTTAAACTAGCTCTAATTTGATGAAACTCCCCATACATTCATCTTAATCCTTATAGGTCTTTACTCCTAATATGTAAATTGCCTCACCCATGTCCTTCATTTCAAAATTAAATGACAACTATTTTGTGATAATAGTGACAAACTTTTTTATCATTTCTAACTAGTAAGAATGTTCATCTACACATAGGGAATAAAATTACAAAGTTATTTTCAAATCTCTTAACATGCACATCATGATCCTTATTAATCATTGCAAAATCAGATGAGATTATTACAAGATGGAATCTCCAATACCATTATTTGGATGAATTGTTTTAGGCCATAAATTAATCTTTGGAGTTTATAAACTTTATTTTCATGGCCTTAAACAATGAATCCATTGAGAAAAGTATTTTTGATAGCCATATGATGTAATTTTAAATCCATATTTACTATTGTAGCTTACAATTAGGTGAAAGTGAGTGTAAACTTACTACAAGTGAAATGTTTCCTCCTAATCTATACCCTCTTGTTAAGTTTAACCTTTCATTAGTAAGCAAGAATTATAACTTTCTTTGGATCCATCTTTCTTACGCTTAATTTTGAGAACTAATTTGTTCTCGATAGTTTTGGGTCCTTGGGGTAAATCTACCAAGTCCTAAACTCAATTAGATTTTATAAATTTCATCTTATTTACCATTTTCTTATCCAATGTTCCTTAGTAAGGCATGAAAAAGCCTTAGTTCCTCATCATAGGGGACAATCATCAAAACTTCCCCCTTTAATCACAAAATGATGATATGGTATACCTTTGAAATTATTTTTATGCTATATGGGTTTTTGTAAACCTTGTATAGCTTATGGTATAACACTCCTATGTGAATTGATAACTTAAAGAATTTCCTTATGTATTTGAGTTGGTGGGTTTCGTGAATTAAAGTCATCTAGATCACTTATCTTATAGAGACAAAAATCCTTATAAATATCACCCTTACTAAGAAAATCATTCTTTAAGAATGTGATATCACATCATTCTAATTTTGAAATATTTCCATCAACTTGTTCACCAATAAACACATTCCTTTTGAAGTGTTCACAGTATCTCATTAAGATACATTTTGCTTCTTTTAAACCTAATTTCTCATATTTATGAAATAGATCTTTAAATATAAATTGTTGACTCTTATGGTTATAAATTACCTATGTTAGGCTTTTGTCCTAGCCATAATTCTTATGGAGTGGAAGTAATAGATTTAGAGGGTATATGGTTAAATACATACATAATTGTTAGAAAAGAATCACCCCAATAATATATTAGGAGATTGACTTGTGTCATCATAAACCTAATCATCTCTAATAGAGTCTTGTTTCTTCTCTTAACAATACCATTTTGTTATAGAGTCCCAAGAATAGTTAGTTGCCTAATTAAGCCCTTTTCATTAGATAATTTCTTAAACTATGCAAAGAGACATTTGCATCCTTGATCAATTCTTAGGGTTTTAATTCTTTTATCCAATTAATTTTCTACCATACTTAAATATTTTTTAAAGCATTCTAATGCTTTAGATTTATGAGAGATTAAATAAGCATGATTATAATGGATATAATCATCTAGAAAAGTTATTAAATATGAGGCACCATGCCTTACACTTACATTCATTGGATGATATATGTCAGAATTGATTAATTGCAATGTAAATTTGGCTTTAATAGCCTTTCCAAATGGTTTTCTAGTTGTGGTTTTTGCTAAACAACGTTGACACTTACATAATTCAATTTTACTGAGTGAGCATAAAAGGTCTCCTTTAACTAATTTATTCAATCTCTCTTTCCCAACATAACCTAATCTAGCATACTAGATTTTTGCATATATGAAATTTTTGTTGGTTAATGCAATGATAAAAAAAAAAAACAACTATTATAGATATTAAACACACCAAAATTAATATCCAGCACAAATGAACAATTTAACAAATATTCATAACCAATATAATAAGTATCATTATAAATATTTACAACACCTCAAAAATAAGTTTATAGCCTAAACAAAAAGGAATAAGAAGTGAAACATGATTTCATCAAATTTCAAGTGTAAAATAACATCATAAAGTAGTAAGGTTCAATCATTTCACATTTCTAATTTGCAAGTGTTAATGCCTTGACTTATACCCTTGCATTGATCCTAACATACACCAATCTTAAACCAACTCAAATTTGACAAAACTCCATAAATGCTTCTTAATTTTTAGCTACATGGTCTTTAGCCTTTAATTCTATAATTCACAAAAAATCATATTCAATAAGTAATACTAAGTTGGAAACATTAACTAAAATATGAGAAGCTCAAAGATACCTTTTTTTGGCTTAATGCATTCATAAGCAAGATGACCTATTTGAAAAATTATCTAAATACATGAGATTAGATTTCGTTGAATATTGTTTATTTTTTTCTTCAAATTTTAAATTTTATTTAAAACTTTAAAACTCAATTACTTTCAATTGATATATCTAAAATTGACATATAATATGTGATTAGACCTTCTATACATTTAAATTTTGTAACTTGAAATTTTTGCTTTTAGTATTAATTTTAAAAAATAACAAATAGCAAGAAAAATATTTTTTTTTCATAGAATATATAATAGAAAGAAAATTTACATTATGTTGAACAATTTAATATTCCACTATATGCAAAATTTTTTAAAAAGATAAATAATATATGTGAGAAAAACAAATTTTTAAATAACCCTAAATATATACAAAAATTACATATATAATAACACAAAAAGAAGAAAAAATTTAAAGAATAATTTTCATACTTTTTTTCATATTACAAATAGTCTAAAAAGGTTAACACCAATGTGAGATTAAAAAGATAAGATCATATTTACTCTTGAAAATTTCTAAAAGTTAGTAATTACAAAAAAATTAACAATTTTTACAATATAAATGATATCACTATACTAGATAACACATTATTCACAATTCAAAAATCTCTTATTATGAGAATTAATGAAAATTTTGTATTTTCTTTAATTGTAAAAAATTGACCAATTTTTTTTTTTTTTTAAAAAAATTTCAAAATTTGTTTTTATTAACACAAATAATACAATATTTTTATATATATTTCTATAACATGCATATGTAAAGAGAGTTTTAACTCTCTCCAACTATCATGTAATGGATGGAATAAGTTTATCATAAGTGAACCGAACTAATCTAATAACATTTACACAAGCATTACCTAATTTTCACAATCCAAAAGCCTTCAAAACCAATGGAGTTTGGTTTCTATTCTACAGACTTTCATGGACAAGTTAATAACAATTTTTAACATAGGAGTTGTAACTTATTTTTACTACTCCCTCCTTTTTTTTTTTTTACTCTTTTTAATTTATTTTTCTAATTAGATCGAGTCAACTCATTATAGACAAGTCAACCTTACTATAAACCAATGAGGGTATGAAAATAATTTATTTATATTGAAAACCTTAACATGAAAATAATAATTCGAATGATATAATTATTATTAAAGATAAACAAGAGATGCAAATCATTTACCTTATATGCAAATACCCTTTTTTTTTTTTCTTTCTAGATTCTTTAAATCTCAAACAACAAAAAAAAGATTCAAAATACAATTGGAAAAATATAAAATAATTGATTGAGGATTGAATTAAGGTTATCAAAAAAATTTATTATATTTTATTGATTTATACTTTTAAATGTTACTTTTGATTGATATTAAGAAAGTAAATTTAAGAGAACGAATTTGAATAGAATAAATTATTGGAAAAATATTTTAAAAAAGAAAATAATTTTGTTTTAAATAATTAATATATATATAATTTAAGTTTGATTCTTATTTTTTTTTAATTTTTTAATTTTTTTTGTTTTAACAAATTTTTTTTTAAATTTGAAAATTATACCTTCTTATCAAAAAAAATCTCTTAAATAAAATAACAATTTTTTAAATACTATATCATAATTATTTTAATTAAAAATTAATATTAAAATTAATAAATTAATAAATTAAGATGAACTGATTATAATTTTTTAATATAATTAATTTTAAAAATTTATAAAAAATAAAAAAAATAATTTTAAAATATTTTTTTAAATAAAAATTATATTATTAAAATATTTTTATATATTTAATATTAAATATTAATTTTATTAATTTAAATTTAATTAAACTAATTAAAATATAGATAAAAATTAACTTTCCAGTTCAATTACTAACTCACTTCTAAAAATCCTTATTAACAGTCGATGCCTACCAACTTATTATAAGAAACTTCTCGTAATACTTTCATATTTACTCAAAGAGTCTTCTGTTTGCTTACCTCTCGTTGGCTGAACAAAGGGCTGATATGTCATACACCTCTCTATTTGTGAGCATTCTGGGCCATAAAGAATAGTTAAAAAGAAAACAAAAAAGAAAAAACAAAAGGGGCAGCGGGGAGTGTTAGGACCCACCGAAGGAAAATGAAACATTAATTACATAAAATTTTCAGAAGGAAGTGAAAAAGAGAGAGTTGACTGACTAACCTTACAATTCTTTTAACAATCATCTTTGCCAATTCCCATTCCCCGCAGCGAAGGCATAACCTGAAAGGAGTAAGGTTTTAAAAATAAAATTAATTAAATGAAAAAAATTAATAATTTATAATTTAATTATTTTAATTAAAATTAAATAATATTAAATATATAAAAATATTTAATAATATAATTTTTATTTTAATAAAATTAAAATATAAAAAATTTAATTTTTAAAAATTTTATAAAATTTTTAAAATTAATCAAATCATATAAAAAAAATTACCTTTTAATTAAATTTTATCAATTTAATTATTAATTTTTAAAATTAATAATTTTTAAAATAAATTAAAAATTATAATTAATTTATTAATTTATAATTTAATTTAATTAATTTAAATTAATTTTTAAAATTAATAAATTTTAAAATAAATTTATTTAAATTATAATATATTTTTTAATTTTATTAATCCGATTGATTGTTCGGATTCAGTTTTCAAAACAAATGCTCCGAGTAACTTGAAGACAATAACCAGGGAGAAATTACCATGACATCGTGGATGGAAGCAGTCAATCCGAGATCAGAAATCCAAAGCCCACGAGAAGCCCATTAGAGGGCAAAACCAAAGGAAGAGGCAGAGGCATCACTCTCTGGAACAAATCTCCCAAACCCACCATCGAAGAAGAAGAAAGATCAGATGGGTCTTCTTGTTTCGGTTGATTGTCGCTTGGCAGATCTTGCGAATTACAGAAGACGGATACGACAACGGGGTTGTACGCCAAAGCAATGCAAAGTTTCTTGATATCACCTTCTTCTTCTTCTTCAGCTAATAGTATTCTTCTTCCGGTCTGGGTCTGGTCAAGCTTTGGGAATCGATTGCAGGTGCGGTACAGCTCTCTCAGGGCTTTGGGTTTTACATGAGATGGGTTTGTGGATATATAAATGGGTATTGTGCTTGATGATGATGATGATGGGGGCGATGATTTGAATCTTCTCTTAGAAATTGCCCACCTTATTTCCATGGTCACGCCGCCATATCCATAACTCATTCTCTTCAGCTTTAGCTGTGCGTACGCAGCAGCAGCAGTCGTGGGAAGCTCCATGCATTGTCTCCCACTTATTTATTATTTATAATAAATAATAAAAATATTTAAAAATATATAAAATTTAATTCAAAATTATTACATAATCATAATTAATAATAAAAATTAAAATAAATAAATAATTAATTATTATTATTATTTTGGTGGTGGAGAGAGTTGAAATGCACTTTATTCCCTGTCCACTGCTGGTATCACGTGGAAGTAGGTTGCGTCATCCATGCACATCCGTTGATCTTCCAAATTCCAACTAGTGGAAAACCAGATGACAGTGAATGATTGATTTCATTGTTCCTTTTCGGTTTGAAGTCCAGAATGTCCTTGTTTTAGAAGCCACAAGCTCCATTGACTTCTCCTTTGATTCTATGTTTCTTCACGTGATCTCAGTTTCAATTGTTCTTTCTGTTAGCTATGGAGCTGCTGCCGCTGATGCTTCCTTTTTTAATTATTAGATATCGGCCTCCATCATCCATTTTGGTCAGCAAGTTACCGTCCGTTTGATATTTTGATTTCTTCTTTCTTACATTAATTGCAGGAATTCTCGTAACTTTGATTCTCTACCAATCCCAAGTTCATCACTTTGCCTAACTGCGACTCGTTTCTCGTAAGTTTTATTTTATTTATTTATTTATTTATTTGTGTCCCTTATTTTTTCTTTTGTTTCTTTTTATGCTTTCTTTGTAGCAATTACTTACAATTTCATGTGCAACCCTCGCTAGGAATAATTATTTTATTTTACTTTTTTTGAAGTTCATTGTAAGTTCTACCATAGGACTGACGAGACTTAAAATTCTATTTAGTGATTATTATTTAATTTTTATTTCTAATAGTACCGAATTGCAGCCACACCCTCAGAAGAATTACGAAAAGAAGAATATTGAAAAGTAAATGAAATGGATCATAGGCAACACCTTTGCTTGAACTATTATGAACTATCGTAGTTTGGTCTGTAAGTAAGAAATTATGGTCTTTAATCAATTTTAGACTCTAAATTGTGGGAAATATTGATTGAATTCTTTGGTTGGAGAAGATGCTGCCATAGATTAAATTCTTCTTCTGAAGTGAAAGCTATTCATCTATTACTATTATTATTGTCGTTATTATTATTAAAGTTGGTGTTTTTTTTCTTGGTACGTGTTTTTTTTTTCTTTTCCTACCATTCATATATATGATGCATAGAAGAATTGTATTAAACTATAGTGTATCACCCAATTTTATATGTTTTTCCTTTGTTTGAGAAAAAAAATATTGTTATTACTCCTCATCTCATTCTTTTTATTGGGCTGTCTTTCTCTTTTTCTTGATTTCTATTGCTTCTATTTCACCTACACACTTATAACTTGCTTTTTATTGAAGAGGGCAAGGTCATACCTATATCTTAGCTGGAGTTGTGGTTGGAAGGGCATTTCTCTCTGCTACCCTGCAAGTTTTGTTCGATGAGACGGCATCTCACCAAATGTTAGACATCTTCAAAGGACAGAAAGCCAGTGCTCAACTACTGAAGAAAGTGAAGACCAAAATGATCACTATCAACAATGTACTTGATGATGCAGAGCATAAGCAGCACACTGATCCTGATGTAAAGCAATGGCTCGATGAGCTTAGAGATGTTGTTTATGAAGTTGAAGACCACTCGGATGAGATTGCTTTGGAAGTTCAGCAATCAAAGATGGAAGGTGAATCACAAATCACGCTTGAGAAGGTGCAAGATTTTGCCCCCTCTCGAAATCTATTTAAAACAGGACAAAAGGAAAAGTTGGTAGAAATCCTGGAAACACTTGATGATTTAGTCGAACAAAGGGATGCCCTTGGTCAGATGGATGGTATTGAAAAAGAACCATCATGCCAAAGAACTGTGTCAACCTCGATTCCCAATGAATCTATGGCGGGGATGCTGACAAGGAAACCAAAATGGAATGGGTGCTATCATCTAATGGATATAATCACAGCAGTAACCTGGATGTGCTTGCCATAGGAGGCATGGGTGGCACGGGTAAAACAAATCTTGCTCAGCTTGTCTATAATGACAAGAAAACAAGCCAATGGTTTGATCAAAAGACATGCTCTGTATGTTGGAAGAATTTGTTGTTTCTATGGTTACCAAAGATATTCTTGAAGCATTCACCAAGCAATCTTCAAAAATTGACAATCTTGAGCAACTTCAAAGCAAATTGGAGGACAATTTGATAAGAAAGAAATTTTTATTTGTCCTGAATGATGTTTGGAACAAATAATATTCTGAGTGGAACAATTTACTGAAACCTTTAAGGTTTGGAAGAAAAGGAAGCAAAATCCTTGTGACAACTCGGAATGAAGGTGTTGCACAAAACATCCAGACTTCTCCAACTCATTGACTAGAAAAAGTAAGTGATAATGATTGCTGGTTATTGTTTGGAGAGCATGCCTTTATTGGGAGAGATTCTTCTACTGCTATTCCAGACTTGGAAAGCATTAGGAGACAAATAATAGAGAATTGTGATGGCTTACCTTTGGCTGCAAAAGTACTTGGGGGTACCTTACGCTGCAAAAGAGATGCTAAGGGATGGATAAAAATATTGGAGAGTGATATGTGGAATGTGCAGAATGATAGCATACTTCCAGTTTTTAAATTGAATTATCAATTCTTTCCATCTCACCAAAAATGGTGCTTTGCCTATTGTGTAGTATTCCCAAGGATTATGAATTTAAAAGAGACCAACTAATTCTCTTATTGATGGCAGAAGGCCTTCTGACCCAACCCAAGGTGAAATTGAAGAAGTGGAAGAAGCAGGTATAGATTGCTTTGATGATCTCGTGTCAAGGTGCTCTTTTCAACTGACAACCAAAAGGGAATGTTTTCTTATGCATGATCTTATTAATGACTTGGCTAAAGCTATTTCTGGAGGGTTTTACTACAGATTGGGTGTTGATAAATCATGCAAGATGATTGAAAGAATTCGTCATCTATGGATCGCAAAGCAGATGGAGCATGAAGTCAATAATCAGATCTTCACACTCAAAAATCTGCGCACCTTCTTACATATGGGATGGGGTTGGCCTGACCCTAGAGATGTCGAGGTGGTGCAGAACTCATTGTCAGCATTGGCACGTCTCAGAGTATTGTGTTTGTTTCAGTATAAGATGGTTGAGTTGCCTGATTCAATTGGCAACTTAATGCATTTGCGCTATTTGGATATTTCTCACTTGTCGATTAGGAGGTTACCCGATTCCATTGCCAATTTGTGTAATTTAGAAATCTTAACCTTGTATGATTGTGAAGACCTTACGGAGGTGCCCACGACATTTTTCAAATTAGCCAACTTGTCTCAGCTTGATACAAGAGGAAGAATACTGAGGAAGATGCCACCACAAATGGGTAGACTGAAAGAAACTTGGAGAGTTAGCTTAGTTTATTGTGCAAAAGCAAAGTGACTGCAGCTGCGTCAAAGAGTTGGGGGAACTTAAGCGTCTACGAGGATGCCTTCACATGGAGAAACTTAGAAATGTTTTGCAGTTGAAGCGTGTGTGGAGGCCAATTTGAAGTGTAAGGAGAAGCTGAAGAGGTTAGAGTTGATATGGAGTGAGGGATGTAGTGGAGACTCATAGCATGAAAGAAAGGTGACAACTTTTAGTTTATGGGTACGCAGGGACGAGGTTTCCAGAGTTGGTTGGATAACTAAAGCAACTTTTAGTCCTTCACATTTTGTTGTCAATGATGTATTTGCATTTAATTATAAATTTTTAATTTATTCATAATTTATTTATATTTATATAATTTATACATTAAATATTATTTAATAAGTCAATGTTCGTTGTGTATTGGTATCTAGAAATGGTTCCGGGGGAGCAGCAGTTGACCTTTCTCGCTACTACACTCCATTTTAGAAAGGGATGTGATGTTAGATTTGACAAATATAAATGGTTCTGGTGGAGTCCCAGTTAACCTATCGCTAGCACACTTTCATTTTGGAAAGGAATGTGTTGTCAGAGTCAACAAAAATATAAATGGTTCTGGTGGAACCCCGGTTAAGGGCGGTGATCTTTGACTAGTAAGGTCTCCTTCTTATTGTTTTGAATGAAACTTACTGATTGAGTCCCTTTGGTCGCGGAAAAATTTTATGGCAAGTACCTTTTTTTTCTTTCTTTTTTTTTTTTAATTTTAATTTTTTAATTCATTGGAAACTATACAATAACCTATTATATAGTCATTAGCCTGCTGGGTAGGATGTTCAGTAATCCCAGAAAAAACCCCAAAATAAAACTTATATATGAGAGAGAGTGGCCTGTAAAAAGATGGAGAAAAATCTCACAACCCCTACCAAAAAAAAAAAAAATTAAAATAAAAAATTTGCAGGGGAAGCAGAGTAATTGCTTGCACCTGCCATAAAAAAGCTTGAGCGTTGCATATCATGTTGGAAATAATGATATCAGGGTACCTGTCGAGGAAAGAATAAATAATTTGCAATATGCTGAACCTAATTGAAACAAAAATCCAAATGAAAATTTCTGTTGATTCATGACCAGAAAGGGGAAAGACTGTGTGTTCTGGAAGTCATGACTCATTACTGATTAATTAGTAGTGCAAAACGTGCCTTGAACTTCGATCAAAAGGCCAAGAAATCTCAACTGAGTTTAGAGAATCCGCCAACTTGCTAAGCACAACTTGTAAAAAAGCAAGAAAATAAAAGGCTAGCCCCCGTTGCTGAGCTTCGCGTTGATGAAGGAGAAACACTTGGTCTCTGCAAAGAGGGCATGTGGAATGAGCTTGGAACCATTGGTCAATGCACACAACGTGGAAGCAATGGTTGCATTTGGGCAGCTTCCTTAACCTCTCGCCGTCTGTGGCCTCATAAAGGCACACAACGCAGTAGGGGATGGCCTGATCATCATCACCTTTCTTCTTTTTGTCTGGGTTTCGCCGGCGAAAGGTGAACGACCTCAGGCGGGTGTTCTTGGGCCACAGGAACTTGGTGCATATGCGAATGAAGAAGACAACAATGGTGACAAGGATGGTGTTCTTGCAGCTACTCGTGGTGGCTATGGATTTGGCTATTTTGGTCGCCAACTCCATTTGATCTGTGTGCCCGAGTACGCTGGGAAGATGCACCAATTCCATTTCTAGTATCTAATTGATCCCAAGGCCACAGCTGGCGCCTAGTAGCCTCGTATATATAAACAAAAAAAGAAATAAAAAAAAAAAACATTTTTGCTTTGACTGCCTAATACGTACCTTTATCCAATTCGTAGCTTCCAAAATTCTGCAAGCGTCTAATGTTAAAGTTGCCGTTACTTTCAATACATCATCCAATCCATCTAGTGCCATGCTTCTCCCACCATTTTCTTTTTCCAATTTGCAATATTTTAAGAATCAAGTTGAATGAGAAATTTATCTAATTTGTACAAGTTGAAACTCTTAGCTACTAATTTTTTTTTCTTTTTTTCTTTTTTTAAAATACATTATATATAGGATTTGTGGGGTTTTCATCCTAGCCATGTACTAAAACTTGAATTGGATTTTTTTTTTTTTTTGGTGTATTTTACCTTATTCATCTTTTATTCCATTCAATCCAGTAATGGATTCTGGTGAACTTTGATTTAATAATATTGTAATCAGTCTCTCAAATTGAACATATCAAATTCGAAAGTAGACAGGACCAATTGACCAAAAGAAAAATGGTAACAAATTTTCCTTGTGTAACTTGATGTTTGAATTTAACCTTGTGCTTTGATTTTAGAATTGAATCTTAATGTATGATACAAGAAACGCTCACTTTTAACTACTTTGATCC
This sequence comes from Rhizophora apiculata, assembly GCA_037832385.1. Lineage (NCBI taxonomy): Eukaryota > Viridiplantae > Streptophyta > Magnoliopsida > Malpighiales > Rhizophoraceae > Rhizophora > Rhizophora apiculata. The sequence goes on along the minus strand of CM075429.1, from coordinate 12,099,519 downwards.
TCCTAGTTATGGCACAACTTGACGTTACCTAACGCCTCCTCCTCTTCCTCTTCTTTTTCTTCTTCTGGGTTTTTTCCTTTTTTTTTTTTTTTAATCTTTCAAGGCACTGGTCAATTGCAATTCCATATCTCAATCAGAGTATCTCCTACGGTGGCAATATGTAACAAAATAAAGATAGACGTCAAACTTTTTTTTTTTTTTTTGTTTGATCTAATTAAATTAGAGAAGAGACAGTTAATTATAAATGAAATTTAAAATTTAAATTCTAAATTTCACGACAAGTTACATGTTTGAGGGTCACCACATGATACCTAGGGTCAGAGATTCCCTTGGATCAATAAATGCGAAACGCACTATTAAAATAAGCGGTTCAAATGTGCTTGATTGAAACAGCAGAAACGGGTACACCAAACTTTCAAATTTGTCAATGCGTCCTGTTCTGTGTCTCGTAGCTTCACGTCCACACGTTAAAATTCAATGAGGTTGTTGAGTGCATGACCCCAAAACAACAATACCGCAACGTATCAATCAGTCCACATCGCGCATCCTCGCCGATGTGCAGCCTAGCAAAGGGCGCCCGAACCTTTCCTTTTGTGGGGTCCGGAACTAAGCTTGTTTTGACGAATGTTAACGGGTCCATAGTAGGATAACTAACGTACCAATGCCTATGGAAGCTCAAGGCTTAAGCCATTTTTTTCGATGTGTTAGGTTATTCTATATCCAGTGTTGGATTTTGATATTTCGGCTTTTGACTTCAAGTTTGAATTTTGATGCACTTATTAGTTGGGTTTGGTTACCATGAGATGGACGGCCTATTTTTAAAACATGACACAGTTTTATATTGTCAAATGTATTCGTGCACTTATACAAAATCGTCAATTATCAGTTATCAATTGCTAAATGATCTTTGGTCTACTTTTTTATCTTTTCTATGGTTAATCAAGATAAGAACAACTAATATTATCCCTTCCCCTCTTTTTTTCTCTTTCTTTCTTGCTTTATCTTATAAGAATAAAGATTTTTGCCTCTTTTACCTTAATAAGAATAAAAAATGTAAAGAGAAAGGCCTAACGCTTGTATTTGATAAGGACTTATCTAGCGGCCTATTAGGCTCCCTCCTTGCCATTGGACCTACCCCTTGGAAGCCTATTGCAAACTCACTACGAACTATATCTTGCAAGATAGCCCGTTGCATATTTCTTACTACTGATCTCTTTGGCTCCTAGCTTGCAGGGTAGCCTCCATAAGCTTATATATTGCATTGACTTCTCCCACTCTCTAAGGCAAGTCCCTACATCCAAGTTTTCTCTACATTCCTCTTTTTTATAAGTTCCATCCGCTTATTTAAGTATTAAGGTGCTAAAAACAAGCACCACTTTCAATCATTGGCAGTTTAGTCATCTTTTAGGTTGTCAATTTGAGACTCCAAGTCACAAATTCAAGATATGATTCATTCATTTATGAGAATTCCTTAATTTATGAAATTTAATATTTGTTCTTTATTATTTTTATATCAATATGCATAATTATTTTTATATTAATAAGCATATTTATTGGATTATTTTTAAAAATAAAATTTTCTTTAAGTATTAAATTAGATTATTAAACCTCTAAATATATGATACCTTAATAGTTTTTTAATTCAAATAATTAAATATCATTAAAAGTTCTAAGTTTGTTAGAAGTTGATACCTCTAAGAAATTATTATAGGTTGATTTTTACAAAAATATCAATATCTTTATTTTTTTCTAATTCTTTTCTTTTAATTTTAAGTTCTTGTCATCTAATATTAGAGTGGTATTTTTAAAAATTTTTCTTTTGTCCTATAACTTTACCATTATCATTTGAAAAAAAAAAAAAAATTAGTTTATCACTCTCACCTGTCAAAAAAAAAAAAATCTTGATATTATGGGTTTGTAATCATATTTTATGTTTTCACAAAATTCATTTGATTAAAATGCTAGAATGACTTGCATAGAAGACTTCATAGAGGAGCTTAGATAAGTACTTCTTATTTATGTGAAATCACAATCAAGAGAATCCTTTGGATATATTAGTAAGCAAAAAGAATTAATCTAAATATCATTGAAGTACAAATCATGATTATACATAATTACATATAAAAGTGGAATTTTTTTGTTGGGATGAGAGTGATCTCATGGGTTGGATTTATAAAACTAAAAAATATTTTTGTTTCTATCATATGACAAAAACATTTAGAATAACCTTTATTCAATTAGAGGATGATGTTATCTATGAGACGATTAGTTTGAAACTTGTACTAAAGTCTCGACTTGTGATAATTTCACCAAAGACCTACTTGTTCATTTTAAGCCTTTAAAATATTAAAATGTTGATTGAGAGTTTGGAAAAATCTATCAAACATAAAAAATTTTAAAGTGTTAGAGTTGTTTCAAACAACTGACCAATCGTGATAAAGATTATTTATAAAAATAGTTAGTGGTAATGTTTATGAAATAGCTTATTCTAGGCATTTAAGGTGAAGTTAAAGCTTACCAACCACAAACGATGGTAACTTTTATCTCTTTTTCACAAATAAAAGAGGAGAAATCGAGCACTGAAACTCATTATTTGTTTGCTAAAAGCATTAGCAAATACTTTGAAAGCAAGGCTATGTAGGGAAAATGTGAGAGCTTTTGAGATTGTTGAGACTAATAGTAAGAATGTTGTGATCTATAGGGATATTACAAAGATTAATGAGACTATATGGTTTACTTTATTACTATATATTTTGATATGTCACTCATGCTTAATTGATATGATTACTTATTAGACAAATATTATCTTTACTTAGATAATCATTATTTTGATTTATGCTTACCATAGAAAAATCTTTCAATTTCAAATTTGGTTTGAACTGACAATAGTACAAAGATTATTGGTCTTTAGGGCAACTCAAAAGGGGGTAAATTAGGTTTATTTAATTTGATCACTTAACTTGCACTCAATTTTAACTCTAAAAAGTTATAATAAGATAACCAACAAAAAATAATGAAGGTAAATGGTCTACACTTTCATGGGAAGTAAGAATATCAAGAAGCCCTTTAAGGCATCTTCCTTTCTACTTAAATCATAAATTATTTAAAAGATTGCGGCATGCAACATTAATCCTATAAGTAGGCATTATGATAATTGAGATTTCTTGACATGTGCCTTTTAACCTATTTATTGAAGAGTTAGAAATTTAATCTGTTAAAGCATATGTTGCAAGTAATTGAAAAAGCTCAAAAAGAGCTAGTCAAAAGTTCCCCTTTGTAATACATCTAAGTTATTTGCTTTTAAAACTTGGTGTACTTATTGTTGGAGAAGCCTCTTCCAATGTTAACTTGGGACATTTCATCTACATAACTACACTCACACATATACATTTGTTGGTAAACAAAGGAAAATGATCCACAATTTCAAGGGAATCAAGCCTCTTCCAATGTTAAGTACAACCTTACACTGGCTAGCTCTTCAACTCATTCTCCAACCTCTATTAATGTTAATATAACTACCTTGATTAAGGAAGTTGTTAAGCTTAAGGAAAATAGGAATGGGCTTATGGATGAGATTTGGGTGAAATTATAGGATTTTATGAAGAAATCTCTTAACAACATTACCTTTATCCTTAGACTACTGAAGAAAGAAGGTTCATCCAAAGAGAGTTCTCAGAAGAGGAAGTTGTGAAGTCTTAACTCTAAAAGTTCATTTTGATGACACTAAATAGGGAGAAAAATGTATAATTGATAAGATTTTGATCCATTGTTGACCTTGCCTTTGATTAGTTTGAATCTTTGATTTGATGATTTAATTAAACTCATTTAACCCCTTGAACTTTTGAAATCTTTGAATAGTTTTAAATTCTAAATGATTATACCTTATTTTTTTACTTTGATACTTATGCTTTATATTTAATTTAATATCTATTATTCCTTAATGTTTATTCTAATACTATTCTTTGCTTTTACTTGATTGATCATTGATATTTAGTCTTATTTGATCTATTTACTTGTTTGTTGATCAATTTAATACCTTATTACTTTAAATACATTAGCAAAAGGGAGAGCACACAATTAAAAGGAGTTATAGGTATTGCATATTTTTTGTTTATCTTATTATCCATCAATCAATCATGGTTGTCATAATCAAAAAGGGGGAGATTATTGAGATAACTAAGAATAAGAGTGAAATTGTTGTGATTTATGAGAAGATTACAAAGATTAGTGGGATCATATGTTATACTTCATTGCTCTATATCTTGATGTATCTTTTATATTTGATTAATATGATTATTTGTTCAGCAAATATTATCTTTTGATTTATGCTACTATAAAAAAAAAAAAAAAAGATCTTTAACTTTCAAATTTGATTTGAATTAATAACATTACAAAATCTTCATTTTTTTTGTTAAATCTTTATTTATAAAAATGTATTAAGTGAAATCTTGAGTGATTTTGAAGAAAGATGGAAAGAATTATGAATATTCAAAATTAGTGGAAATTTGGGATGAATTAACCTATAATATCAAATGGTTAATTAGTAGATAATAGTAGAAAAGTAGAAAGTTATAGAAAATTTGGTTTGGTTGACCAAATTATGGTTATAGTCAACCAAACTCTAAAGAAGTTGCAAAGAGAAAAGAAAAAAAAATTTTGGGTCGATTAACTAAACCAATGTTTACAATTAATTAGACAGAGAAAGTTATGAAGTCAAAAGTTACAAAAATTTTAAACCGATTAACATAACTAGTGGTTATAGTCAACCGAAGATAGTTGAAAAATTGAAATTATCAAAGTTATAAAGAATTCAAGTTGGTTGACTTGACCAATAGTTGTGCTTAATATATAAGACTAAATAGTTCAAATCACAGAAGCCTAAAAACTTTATAAAGACTTTGGCTTGGTCGATTAGCTTAAGTGTTATTGTTGACCAATGCCTTAATGAGAAAGTTTCTTTTTTTGGAAATTGATTTTCATTATGGAAAGAAATCAATTTCTAATGATTGTTTTGATATACTGATCTATAAAAAGGTTATATAACTATTTTGTATAATGTGAAAAAATATGGAAATATATTAGAGATATTGTATTAAGCTTATTGATAAATTAAAGAGAAAAAGTAAGATAGAGAAGATCATGAGTAAGAATTCTAGAGTTAAGTATTGAAATTGTGAAAGAGTAAGAATACTTTAATTGAAATTGTTAAAGAGCAAAAGAGTTTTAGTAAAAAGTGTTTAAGTGTGAGTTTCTAAATTGTGAAGAACTATTGATTCTTACGAAAAATTCGTGGAAACTTTATTATTGTTTAATTTAAGGTGACATAGTGTAAATGGTTGTCTTCACCCTATTAAAAAAAAAGACAAAGTTAGTGAAGTTAAACTCTCAAGGGACAAATCCTAAGGAATGGATGTAGACTTCTGATATGTGTTGAATCCCCATAAATTGATGTACACACTTTATCTTCCCTTATCTCTTTTACTTTAAGTAATTTAAATTACTTGTTTTATTATTTCTTATTAGTTATATTACCATTACTCTTTGAAGTTGTAATTAAATTATTTGTTAATGGTTATATTACTATTACTCTTCAGAGTTGTGATTGAGTGTAAGTTAAGTGATCAAGGGTTATCTTAAGGACCAATAAAGCTATGCACACTCTTTCCTTATCTTATTTACTTTTATTTATTTATATTACTTACTACTAACAAAGCCTAAAATCAAGGAGAAATCTAGTAAGGGTCTAAGTAAGTAGTAAACTTGTAGATTTGATACCACTTCTCAAGCTAAATCCTTAAGACATTGGTTTTATAGATTTTTTTTTCACTTTTAAGCTACTTACCTTTCTCCTTCCATTCTAATATGAGATTTTTTAATTGTATAACTCACACATTTATACTTCAAATTCCAACAATCTCCCCCTTTAATTGTGAATCTTTTCTATATTGGGCTTACTCTTCTTGAACCAACCAAGAGGGTATTATCAATCCATCAAACTTATTCGCAAGCTAACTTTGCTTCATCTAATCTAAAGTGTGCATTTGTTAATACTTTAAGAGTTACACCTAAGTGCATACATATTATCACTCTTCTTTTTAGAGCACGACTTACCACTTCCCCTAGGCTTACTCTAAAAGCCCATTACCATTCCATCAAGTATGTTCATGAGCCAAAATTGTTTTTACTAGATTTGAAGTGTATGCCTACGAATACTTTAAGAGCCATAATCAAGTGCATACATATTATTACTCTTCTTTCCAGAGCTATGACTTGCCACTCCACCTAGATTTGCTCTTAGTTAATGCAATCTATCACTTCCTTCCTTTTGGGAGTAGCAACCATATGAAACATGCATCACTTACGAAGTGTAATTCATTTCTTCCTTCCTTATAGGGGTAGTAGCCATAAGAAACATGTGTTGTCCACATTCATTCCTTACCAAATCATTGACTCTAATACTACTTAATAGGGAAAACACAAGGATCCAAAATTAAGGAAAAATCTAAGAATGGTTCAAATAAGCAGTAGACTTGTAGGTTTTGCACAACTCAAAATTTTAAGGTATTAGATTTATGGATCTTTTCTATTTATAAACCATTTATTTTTCTTTCTCCTTTACAATATGGAATTCTTTAATTGCACAATTCACACAAAATCCCAACAAATTATAACTATTTCTACTAATTCTAAGTGATTGACATATGAAGAGTTGAAAAGTGAATAATGAAGGGACTATGCTAGAATTAAGATGAGAAATGACATGAGGAGCATCGATATAAATGAGGGAAACTTTTGATGATTGAACTAGTAGAGGAAACTACAAAAGTGAAGATAACTTGGTTTTAGATCATGACAGTGGAAAAATTTTAGATGATTATGTTATATCTACATTCCATGCCTTAGTTTGCTATTGCCATTCACCAAAAATAAAGATTAATAGGTTCCTTGAATAACAATTAGTTATTATGTTAATTGATTGAAATAATATCAACAATTTCATAAATGAAAAGATAACCAAAAGACTTACTTTTTTAGTAAAATATTGATTTTCTTGAAGAAAAAAAAAATCATATCATTTTATAACTTTTTTTCTTTATTCTTTTTTTAAATCATGAATCATAAAAATTAAAGAAAATATTATATATTATATTTATTTACATTTCAATAAAAATATATAAAATTATATATTATATTATAATAATATTTTTTTAATTTATATTATCTTATTTATATTAAAATATTTTATTTTTTTAACAAAAAGGGATATGGAAGAAAATAAAAACATATAAATTATAATATACTTTATATTAAATTGATTTAATTTAAATTACTTATATTTATAAATATATCTCATTAATTAGTTATATATATATATATTAACTATTAATTTTATTAGTTTAATCAATTAAATCTTAAATATCTAATTTCTTTTAATTTAATAATCGATTCAATTATTAAAACCTTAAGTGAAAGAAATCAAAAATCAAAACAATAAAGAATTTGCACATATTTTGAGTTTTTCTTTAAATGAATATTCAGAGTAAATGAATTTATTTTTTTTTAATGAATAGTCAAATTTTAAGTTTGTTCAATAGTTCTTTTAGGCTTTCATCACTATGAATTTTAACATTAAATTTGAAGTCCTTAATGGAAGAAAAACATTTGTTTTGCAAACTTTTCTCCTCAACATGGAAAAGAGTTTTTTTATTCAATATGGGCTTAAGTTGTTAATTATAGAAGTATACTTTGAAATGTGTGAAGGGTATGAATTAGGGAAGTAATATATATTACCTTTCCTTAGCTATAGCTCTTGGAGAGCTAAGGAAAAGCTTAAATTGGTTTACTATAATGTTTGTGGACTGAAGAAGACTTAGTCTCTCAATGACAATAAATATTTTATGTTATTTATAGATGACTACACTAGAATAATATAAGTATACTTCCTTAAGTAGAAATCAGAAGTATTTAACATGTTCATAAGGTTCAACGTTTATATGGAAAATTAAAACGGTTGCATTTTAAAGAGATTAAGGAGTGATAATAGCAAAGAGTATGTTTTAACTAACTTTAACAAATTTTGTGATGAATTGGGAATTCAACACCAACTCATTATAAATTATACTCTTCAACACAATGGTATCATAGAGAGAAAGAGCATATCAGTTCTTGAGATGGTTAGGTACATGATCTTTGAGAAGAAGTTACTAAAGACCTTCTAGGTTGAGGCAATTAATATTGTTGTGTATTTGCAAAATAAGTTCTCAACTTGAGTTTTTGAAGGCAAAACACCATTAAAGGCTTGTACTAGTTTGAAACCTTTAGTTTGGCATTTAAAGGTGTTTGGTTCAATATGCTATACTCATATTCTTGACGTGAAGAGAGAAACGCAAGATGAAAAGGCTAAAAAGGGTGTTCTTGTTGATTGTAATTCTCAATCTAAGGGTTACAAAGTCTACAATCTAAAGATTGGCAAGATTCTAATTAATAGAGATTTAAAGGTAGATAAAGATGCTCATTAGGACTAAAATGAGTCATTAGCCATAAAGGAGTCTCAAATAGAAATGAATGATGTAGAAAATTTAGATTTTAAGTTGGAATTGGATCCTGATGCCTATCATAATACACCTATCAAAGGTTTTATGTCACAAGCTGATGTATACTAAAGGTGTAATAAGATAGTGGTGGAACCTACAACACATGTAGAAGCATAGCAAGCTGAAGTGTGGAGAAAGGCTATAAAAAAGGAAATTGAAATGATTGAGAAAAACTAGACATGGAACGTAGTTAATAGACCACATGTTAATAGATTATTGGTGTGAAGTGGGTGTATAGAATGAAGTGGAATCTTGATAAGTCCATAAATAAACATAAAGCTAAATTAGTAATGAAAGGCTACTCTCAATAATTTGGGATTGACAATATAGACACATTTGCTTTAGTGGCAAGAATGGATACATTTAGAATCTTAATTACCATTATTGCACAAATGAGATGGAAAATTAGGCACCTTGATGTGAAATCAGCATTCCTAAATGAAGTCTCGAAAGAAGAGATTTGTATAGCTTAATTAGAAGGGTTTGAAGTGAAGGGCAATAAAGATAAAGTGTATAAGCTAATCAAAGCTCTATATGGTTTAAAGTAGACTCCTAGAACATGGTATGGTAGATTGATTCCTTCTTATGCAGCCAAGATTTTGGGAGGAGCACAATGTTGTTACTTTGCATGCCAAATGAAGTTCAAATGGGGATTTGCTAATTGTTGGAATATGCCTTATATTCTAATTGAGTTAGAATTACTCCTTGACCCTTATGTTATATCCCTATAAATACATATAGGCATATTAGGGTTATGCGAGTTAAGACAAGGTAGAGAGGAGAGCCGCACTCTTTGTATCCTGTAACACACTCTCTATGTTAATAAAAGTATTCTCTCTATCTTTCCCGTAGATGTAGGTCACATCGACCGAACCACGTAAAATTTTGGTGTTATTCTGGTGTTGATTTTTCTTTTCGTTTGATTACTCCGTGTGATTTTCGGTAACAAACTGGTATCAGAGCCCGAGAAAAAAAAAATCCAAGAATCTGCCCAGACACCCGACGCACAGCCCTCTGCCGAGACCACCCGCTGCAGTCCTGCGTCACCGGTGACCCCGTCGGCGCAGCCCAGCGCTCGACCCAGCCAAGCGCCCGACGCAGCCCTGCGTCACCAGCGACCCCATCGGCGCAGCCCAGCGCTCGACCCAGCCAAGCGCCCGATGCAGCCCAGCGCCCGACGCAGCCCTGCGTCACCGGTGACCCCGTTGGCGCCGCCCAGCGCTCGACCCAGCCAAGCGCCCGACGCAGCCCAGCGCCCGACGCAGCCCTGCGTCACCGGCGACCCCGTCGGCGCCACCCAGCGCTCGACCCAGCCAAGCGCCCGATGCAGCCCAGCGCCCGACGCAGCCCTGCGTCACCGGCGACCTCGTCGCGCAGCCCAGCGCCCGACCCAGCCCAGTGCCCGACGCAGCCCAGCACCCAACTCACAGCCCACACCGGCAAGCCCCGTCAAACAGCCCAGCGGCCGGCGTTCTGTAGTATCCACCGGATCCAATTCGGAACCCCTACCGATCGGAGCTTGGGAAATTTTATTAATTTGGGCCATCAATTTGAATTCATCAATTTTTTTGTTTTGGGTGTTTTGTTGCAATGACTTCTTCATCTTAATCAACAGTGAAGTCTGAAATTAAGAAGTTTGATGAAAACACCAGTTTTGCACTGTGGCAAGTTAGGATGATGGCAATTCTGTCGCGAGAAGGTACAAAAAGGGCCCTACATGGCAAGGAGAAAAAACCGGAGTCAATGTCCGATGCAGATTGGGATGACTTGGATGATAGAGCTCTATCCTCAATTCAACTCAGTTTGAGAAATGAAGTTTTGAGAGAAATCCTTGGTGAAAGAACAGCAGCTGGTGCGTTGCTAAAATTGGAAAGTTTGTACATGACAAAATCTTTGACTAACAAGTTCCAATTAAAGTAACGCCTTTACACTCTACGTATGTTAGAAGGTACTTCTTTGAAATCACATATTGGAGAGTTTAGTTCAATTGTTACTGATTTGAACAAGATTGACGTGCATATTGACGATGAGGATCAAGCTTTACTGCTATTGTGTTCTTTGCCTCCTTCATACAAGCACTTTCGAGATACTATGATTTATAGCAGAAAAGATATTTCCCTTGAGAATGTCAAGACTAATTTATAGGCCAAGGAGAAAATTGATAGTAATTTGACAGTTTCTGAGACATCAGATCAGAGTGTTGGTTTAATCATTGCTCGAGGAAGATCAAAGGAGAGAGGTCGAAGCTCAGAAAAATCAAGATCGAAATCAAGGCACAAGAATTTGACATGCAATTATTGCAAGAAGAAAGGGCACATCAAGTCTGATTGTTACAAATTGAAAAACAAGCAGAAAGTAAGTGACAGTAATCAGAAGAACCATCCACCAGGAGAAGCTCATGTGGCAGCAAATGAGAGTGATGATATGCTTTGTGTCACTCAAGGCCAAGGCAGATTTCAGGATACCTGGATTATGGACACTGGAGCCTCGCAACATATGACTCCTAATAAGAAATGGTTTATCACTTACAAGCCAATCAATGGTGGTGTTCTGTTAGGTAATGATCACATATGTAATGTTGCTGGGATTGGTACAGTGCAGGTCAAGATGCATGACAGTATCATTAGGACCTTATCTGAGGTCAAACACATTCCAGATTTGACGAAGAATCTTATCTCATTGGGCACTCTTGAGAAGAATGCTGCAAGATTGGGTGTGAAGGTGGAGTTCTAAAGGTTTCCAGAGGTGCTTTTGTATTGATGAAGGCTGCCAGAATTGGCACATTGTATTTCTTGCATGGTTCGACAGTCACAGACTCAACTGCAGTTTCTACTTCAGTTTCAGATTTAGATGTGACAAAGTTGTGGCACATGCGGTTGGGACACATGAGTGATAGAGGTATGGCTGCTTTGAGTAAGAGAGGTCTTTTGTGTGGTCAGAACACTGGAAAAATGGAATTTTGTGAGCATTGTGTTTTTGGGAAGCAGAAGAGGTTGAGTTTCAGTACAACCATCCATAAAACAAAGGGAACATTGGACTACATCCATTCAGATCTTTGGGGTCTTTCTCAGGTTCTCTCTAAAGGTATGGGTGCTGCTTATATGCTCACTTTCATTGATGATTTTTCTCGCAAAGTTTGGGTCTATTTCTTGAAACAAAAGAGTCAAGTGTTTGGAATCTTCAAACAGTGAAAAACTTTACTTGAAAAGCAGACTGGGAAGCAGATTAAGAGGCTGAGAACAGATAATGGCCTTGAATTTTGCAATAACAAATTCAATGAGTTTTGCAAAATCGAAGGCATTGTTAGACACTGCACAGCTATAAAAACTCCACAGCAGAATGGAGTTGCAGAACGCATGAACAGGACTTTGATAGAGAAAGCTAGATGTCTGTTATCCAATGCAGGTTTGGGCAAGGAGTTTTGGGTAGAAGCAGTTAATACAGCTTGTTGGTTGGTAAATCGATCTCCTTCTACTTCCATTGAGTGTAAGACACCTGAAGAGGTGTGGTCAGGCAAACCTGCAGATTATTCTGATTTGAAGATATTTAGCTGTCCTACTTATGCTCATGTTAATGATGAAAAGCTTGAACTGAGGGCTAAGAAATGCATTTTCCTTGGCTATGCTTTTGGTGTGAAAGGTTATAGGTTGTGGTGTCCAGACCCTAAGTCTCCAAAATTCCTCATTAGCAGAGATGTGACATTTGATGAATTCGCTATGCTGCATCCAAAAGAGGAAGTCTTAAGGCCAAGCAATGAAGATAGTGGGAGTTCTAGACAGCAGGTGGAGTTTGAAAGCAATATTCCTTCTAAGTCAGGTCAACAGATTCAGGTTGGCACTTCAGAAACAGACGAGGATACTCTAGATACTCAACAGGTACAGCCGTACAGTATCACCAAAGACAGACCCAGAAGGACTATCAAGCCACCAGCCAGGTTTTCACATTCAGATTTTGCTTATTGTTTGGCAGTAGCGGAAGAGGTGGACTACAATGAACCTAAAAACTATTCAGAGGCTATCACTTGTGCCGCATCTTCCCAATGGAGTATTGCTATGACCGAGGAAATTGAGTCCCTGCATAAGAATCAGACTTGGGACTTAGTGAAACTTCCCAAAGATAAGAAGACTGTTAGCTGCAAATGGATCTTCAAGAAGAAGGAAGGAATCCCAGGAGTTGAAGATGCAAGGTACAAGGCACGTTTGGTTGCAAAGGGCTATAGCCAGAAAGAAGGGATTGACTTCAATAAGGTGTTTTCTCCAGTTGTGAAGCATACTTCCATTCGTGTGCTTCTAGCTATGGTTGCTATGTATGATATAGAACTAGAGCAGCTTGATGTCAAAACTGCTTTTCTACATGGCGATCTTGAGGAAGTCATCTATATGGATCAACCCGAGGGTTTCCAGATTGAAGGCAATGAGGATCAAGTTTGCAAGTTGAAGAAATCTCTATATGGTTTAAAGTAGTCTCCTAGACAATGGTATAAGAAGTTTGACAGCTTTATGGTTGGCCATGGTTACTTAAGGAGTGGGTATGACAGTTGTGTCTACCATACGAAGCTCCGTGATGGATCATTTGTCTATCTGCTACTATATGTCGATGATATTCTTGTTGCCTCTACAAGCATATCTGAGATCAATAGTTTGAAGAAGCTACTTGGTAGAGATTTCAAGATGAAAGATTTGGGAGCAGCAAAGAGGATTTTGGGCATGGAGATCATCAGAGACAGGAAAGCAGGAGAGTTGCGCCTTTTACAGAAAAGGTACATCGAGAAGGTTCTTGATCGTTGTGGGATAATGAGTTGCAAACCGGTAAGTACTCCTTTGGCATCACACTTCAGGCTTTCAGCCTCTTTGTCACCCAATAGCCTAGAGGAGGAGGAATATATGTCACATATTCCATACTCTAGGGCAGTGGGCAGTGTTATGTATGCTATGGTTTGCACTCGTCCAGATATCTCACAGGCAGTCAGTATGGTCAGTAGATATATGGCTAACCCTGGGAAAGCATATTGGCAAGCAGTTAAATGGATATTTCGGTATCTTAGAGGCACTACAGATGTAGGACTGATGTTCAGCAGAGGCAGTAGGTTGTTTACTGGTTTTGTGGACTCTGACTATGCAGGTGACTTTGACAGAAGAAGATCAACAACTGGTTATGTTTTTACCCTTTCAGGCAGTGCCATTTGTTGGAAGGCAACATTGCAATCAACAGTTGCTCTTTCCACCACTAAAGCTGAGTACATGACAATAGCAGAAGCAGTCAAGGAAGCTATTTGGTTGAAAGGTTTGGTCACTGATTTGGGTTTATCACAAGAAACTATCACCGTATTCTATGACAGTCAGAGTGCTATACACTTGACCAAAAATCAAGTGTATCATGAGAGGACCAAACACATTGATGTCAGATACCATTTCTTGCGAGATGTCATATCTCAAGGTTTGATTTCAGTGAAAAAGGTTGCTACTGCAGACAATCTAGCTGAAATATTGACGAAACCAGTTTTAACTAGCAAGTTCAAGTATTACTTGGACTTGATTGGTGTTCGTTTTGATTGACTGGCCCTAAGGGGCCATTTGGAGGAGAAACAGAAGGATTCTATTTTATTGTATGTTTTGAGAATACAATGTAAGGTGGAGATTTGTTGGAATATATCTTGTATTCTAGTTGAGTTAGAATTACTCCTTGACCCTTGTGTTATATCCCTATAAATACATATAGACATATTAGGGTTATGCGAGTTGAGACGAGGTAGAGAGGAGAGCCGCACTCTTTGTATCTTGTAACACACTCTCTCTATTAATAAAAGTATTCTCTCTATCTTTCCCGTGGTATAGGTCACATCGACCGAGCTACGTAAAATTTTGGTATTATTCTGGTGTTGATTTTTCTCTTCGTTTGATTACTCCGTGTGATTTTCGGTAACACTAATTGTGTCATGATATGTTGATGCTCTACTTGTGACTAGAAGTAATCGAGAAGAGCTAGTGAAGTTCAGGATGCAGATGCAAAGTTAGTTTGAAATGGCTAACCTTAGAAATATGAATTATTTTCTTAGCCTTGAAGTTTATGAATCTGGTGAAGAAATTTTCCTATGTCAAAAGAAATATGCCTCTGATGTCTTGAGGAGGTTCAAAATATAGCATTGTCAACCAGTAGCTGCCCCACTATTTGCAAATGTGAAATTAAGTTTAACTGGCCACCTCTTGTACCTCACTGTAACATGACCTGATTTGATGTACTCAACAAGTCTACTCTCAAGGTTAATGCAAAGACCTTTAAACACTCATTTCAAGACAGTTAAAACATTGCTATGATACTTAAAAGGAACCAACCAGCTTGGAATGTGGTTTAAACTAGTAAAAGAAGCAAAATTGGAAGAATTTGTAGATAGTGAATGGGCTAAGAGCTCTAAAGACAGGAAGAGTGCTTCTGGTTATATTTTTACCTTGGGGTATAGGATGTTTTCATGGAACTCCAAGAAGCAAGATGTAGTTGCTCAATCCACTGTTGAAGCTAAGTATGTAGCAGCGGCAGTAACAGCAAACTAAGACATTTGGCTAACAAAGGTTATCAAACATCTAAAATTTGAGCAAAGATCAGCAATAAGGATCTTGTGTGATAACAAGTCAGCTATTTGTATGACAGAAAATCCAGTTTAGCATGGAAAAACAAAACACATCAATGTAAAATACTATGCAATCAGAAAAGCAAAAATGAATAAGGAAATCAAGCTGGTACACTGCAAATCAGAAGACCAATTAGTAGACATTCTAACCCATCCCTTCCAAAGTCTAGATTTCAAATGCCAAGGAGAATGCTTAAAGTCTCAAGCAAAAATCTCAAGGTGTATTGAAGTATCGAGACTTTTGCATGGTACACAAGAAACAGAAAAAGGATGTAGAGGGAAGAAAGAGAGGAGCTACAAAATTGAAGCCAGTCATGATGGAAGCAAAAGGTTGGTTCTTGCAAAATGCTTGACAGACAAGTAATTTTTGTTCGTAGTATGTGTCAGTGAGATTAAGTAATTTGTATAACTAATCTAGTGGTCTTTTGTTATATAAGTGTGAGACTTCACTTGTACTAGTTGCGAAATGGTACAAATTAAGCTGCAATGATTTTTCCTTTTTTAAAGAAGTTTTGATGCAAGGCTCCCATAAAAGGAGCCAAGCATTTCAGCAAATGATATGAATCAGTCCAACCAAATTTTGCGAAATTTCTCTTAGTTTTCTTTCCTTCCACTTCAACAGATCTGAAGGGTGTTAACAAGGAAAGATGTGTCAAAAGATGCCAGCCTGCTCGTTGTTTTAGAAATGGTCCCGTGTTCATACACTTCTTCCTAGAACTTGACAGAATATTTGAAGAATATGCGACTGGAAGTGTTAGAAATGGGCTTGGTGGTAAGCTGAAATGCTTCTTTGCTCATGTTTGCATTACCTAGGAACGCAAAGTTGCCATAGTAGGAGCTGTTGAGTGGTATCCCGAACTGGAACTCCAACTTCTGAGCTTGAGAAATGGCAATTTTGACATTGACAATTACTACCAGCAAAATCAGAAGCAGACCCATGTTAGTTATTTTCTACTTTCTTCTTGTTCTTCTTAATGGCTTTAATTTCAATCTAAATTCCAATCAGTGTTTTGCCAATACCAGTGAGTCGTTCTTGCCTTTTATTTTGGTAATTTTTGTTTGACCCCACCACCAACACAATGCATTTCCTGGAAGCCCCATCAGTCTTTCATTTCATCATTAATTGCAGCCAATATTCTGCTTTTACGCGTTAGTCATGCTTTCTTTTCTCTCGCGGCACTTTGAATTCAAACCTCCTCCTTACCCCACCAACTCAAGCATTTCCTGGAAACCCGACCATTCTTCTAGTTTTTCATTCTCTCACGTCAGGTACAAATCTCAATCTGGAATGGAAATTCTTTAATGTTCACAAAAGTCAAAAGTTAGTAGGTCCAAGTGATGTTGCGAGCTTAATTTACTCACTTTTTTTGTGTGTGTCGCAGGCATTACATTTATATAATGTAAACTCAATGAATACATTGAGTTTATGGCCCAACTCGATCTGAACTTTTGCAGCAATTGGATTGGGTTTGTGTTTTTACAACAACACGTAAAATATAAAATTTATTATTATTTTATTTTATTTTATTTTATTAATTTTTAAATATTTATAAATTAATATCATAAATAAATTATAATTAATTAAATACTCATTATATTTAAACAGTAAATTATAAAATTTATTTTATAATATTTATAAATATAATATTTTTTGTTTTTTTTAAATTATTAACTTCATCGAAATCATATCATCGCGAGGTCGCTCCTGATACTTTATAATGGTTTAAATGCCGAGGCAGGTGGATGGTAACAGAGAATATGTCCTACTTTGATAAAAAAAATAATAATAAAAAGTACTATTATTGCTCCAAGAAAAAAAAGAAGGTACATGGCGACATGCCTACGTGCCTACCCACGAAAGGACAAGAGAAGCTAGTGTCGTCGTTTTTGTTAATTATAGACCGATTTTACTGTTACTCTTGTAGATTACAGATTGCTAGGTCAAATTCATCCCATAAGCTTTTTTTTTTAAATCTTTTTAACTATTCAGTACTAGAAATTGCTGCATTATGCAAGAAGCAAGTTAAAGATTTTTTTCTCCCACATTTTTATTTATAATAATAATAATAATCTATTTATATCAAAACTCTTGATTGTGCTATTCTAAATTTACTCTACAATAACCAAAGTCAAATGCTCCTTCATTCCTCGATCCTTGTTTGAACCAAAATTGGGAAAGTTGTCAATTAGAAAATTTGTTTGCACTTAAGCCTCTTCAATTCTTCTAAATGATGACATCTCCATCACTGTTAAAAAAATTGCAGAATTGGACGGCGATTGAGTTGAATCTTAACGGTCCTGCTTGCTTGCTGAGCTCGTAATGAATCATAATTTGGCGTGGCTTTTTGGTGTTGAAGTGCTATTAAATGCATCGCGTCATTTGCCTGGTAGATTGCAAAAATATAATATGGAGACGGATGAACACGTGTAAAGCTGGCAATGAATGCAACTTTGTCTCACCGCCCCGGATATTAATGTATCTTAAATTCCTCTCTAGTTGGCGATAGCCATATATAAATATTGTTTTCCAAGAAAAGTCAAACATTTGAGGCTAGTGATTTTCACATACTTGAGTCCATGGCCCCGTTTATTATAATACTGAATAAAGTCTCTCGAAGGAGTAGTAGAAATGTGGCACAGTTTGGTAGTATCTTGTTTCATTACACGAATCGTGATAAAATTAGATATTATTTATAAATTTAAGACATTTATTACTATTAATATAAAAATATTTTAAAATTTTTTTAAAAATTATTTTTATTTTAAAAATTATTTATAATATAAATATAAAATATTTTTATTTTTTATTTTATTTATTTTATACTTATTATATAATTTTTATTTTATTTATATTAATTTATTTCATTATAATTTTATTTTTATTTTTTTATATATTTTATTTCTTTTTTATATTTTAATATTAAATAAAAATTTAAAATTTTTAAACTCACACAAATTTAAACATATAATAATTTTTATATATAAATATATTTCACATTAATTTTTTTTATTAAAAAATTTTTTATAATAACATTTTGTCAATATTATATTTATTTTTTTAATTTTTCTTTTTGTTGCTATATGTAAAAAACCTTCTGTTATTATTATATTTTTAAAAGATTATAAAAACTGTACAAGATAATTACAATTAGCCTTTTGATTTTTTTTTTCTCTACCTTATTTTAATATATTTTACTCATTATTTATTATCTTTTATATATATATATATATTATATATATATATATATACTTGATTACGTGCAATAAACTGTATTTTTTATATACTTTTTATGATATTTTATTAATTTTTATAAAACAAACTTTTCTTCGTTGCTATATCAACTCTAAAGGAAAAGGATGGATTTCTTTTGCTTATATTTTGCTCATCTCATTCACTCAAAACAAATAAGATAAATCTATCATTCCTTTAATCTTGGATCTAAGTTATAGTTCAGATAAAGACATTTATTTGATGACATTTATTTTAGTTTGACAAAACCTCTATAATATAACGAATTATCCTTTCCAATCTTTATCGATTGAATCTTATCAAAATTAATATTCCGTAGGCTAATTAACCACGTTTGATGCTAATTAACCACGTTTGATGCTACAGTTGGATTTCAATTAATTTGCTTGAATATTGTTGGTTGGAGCACAAGGTCCACTTGCCAACTTTCACCCACTTAATAAATTGTGTTACACCAATGACGCAAGGCCATCTTTCCTTTAAGCTTTTGCGACTGACAGCATTGTCTCCCACAAAAGTATCCAAAAATTTAAGAGGGTTAATAACCCAACTATTGCTAGACATGTGCCAACTCTCCCTACGGTAACTAAACAACAAAGTGGGAGAAAATTGAAGGCATCATGTAAAACATATGAAGTAACCTCCCACGGGAGAAAAGGCAAATATAATATTACTGCAAACCCTAATTGCGTGAGCTTGTTGGCATCGCATTTTATTGAAACAGCTGTGATTGAAACAAGGACACAAGAAGACGATGATATGCTGCTACATTCCATGGATGGCAAAAAGGTAGTTGAGATTGTTAAATGAAGCATTTAATCATTTGTTTTTAATCTCGTATTTGTATTACAATGTAAAAGACACATGGTCAAAACTTAGAACCCTTTGTCACTTTTTAAAACCTCTAAGCAAAATTAGCGTGTAATTCTTTTGTATCATAGATTTTGATGTATATATATTAAAAAATATTATATATACAAATAAATCTTTATATCATTTAAAATTTCTTTTTTATGTAATATTTAACTTGTATATAAACATTGTTTGATTGATAATAGTCTGCAAATTTTTCTCAATTGTTGCCTTACACGTGTAATGAATTGTTGAGATGGCTTTGGAATTGCATGTTGTAAGTATTATTCTCATTATTTAATATATGATGGCTAGTAGGTCCCCAGAACGTGGGCCTAATGCATTTACTAAGACTATAGGTGCATTATTCGACGATAGAAGTTCACAATGTAACATCATCTGATTAGTCCATTGCTCAGATGTTATTTAATTTTTAAGGCCTGTTAGTTGTTAGTGAAGTTGCTTAAGAATAGTAGTGGGGCCACTTTATATGGCACATGATGGAATTTGCTTTTGCAAGTGCTAAAAAGATCTTTATATAGATGCCCTGTCCGTATATGACCATTTTATATTTGAGAGGCGGCAAGGAAAGAAGTAGCAAAGAAAACGAAGTATGGCTTCTAAGCCTGGAATTCTCACTGATTGGCCCTGGAAGCCTCTTGGAAGCTACAAGGTCTCTCTCTCTCTCCTTCTCTTTCTCTAGCAAACACAGATTGACCATGGCATCAGCAACTAGATCTCACACACACACACACACGCACTGATCATGCAATATATCACATTATTTAGGGGAGGAGGGGGAGTTGGGAGGACTTGATGCTTTTATACACAAAATATTAGTATAAGTTTGAGGAATTGCTCCAAAATTAACGTTGTTCACAATCATTTCAGTCACGATAACCAGCTCTTAGAATTTACACTTTGTAATGGAGGTTTCACAATGATATATTATGAAGTAATTAATTAAGATTGTCATTGTCACTCTCGCCTCTACTATTAATTTCAAGGATGAGGAGGGTAGATGTTTTACATTATCTTAATGTATTGTGGGATACATGTTATTTATGCAGTATGTGTTATTAGCACCTTGGGTCATCCACAAGACCTACAAATTTGTGGCCGTGGGAGACAAAGACATCTCAACCCTACTGGTTTTCCCCTTTCTCATATGGAGAATGGTTCACAACCAGATATGGATCAGCCTGTCCCGTTACAGAACAGCCCAAGGCAAGAACAGGATTGTCGACAAGGGCATTGAATTTGACCAAGTAGACCGTGAAAGAAATTGGTAAATCTATATACATGCATATGCATGATTAATTAGACTCCTCTCATCTTCATTAACTAATGTAACTTGTTTAATGTTGTGGCGTGCAGGGATGACCAGATATTGTTTAATGGAATCCTCTTCTATCTTGTGACCACGCTGATGCCAGAAGCCACCCATTTGCCCATGTGGAGGACAGATGGCATAGTTTTAACGATCCTGATTCATGTGGGTCCCGTGGAGTTTATGTACTATTGGCTTCACAGAGCACTGCACCATCACTATCTCTACTCTCGTTATCATTCCCACCATCACTCCTCCATTGTCACCGAGCCAATCACCTGTAAGTCCCAAACCCAGCAAAGCATATTCATAGTATATTCATTAATTAGTCTAACTAATCGCGAATGATTATTTGTTTAGTTATTGCAAATTAAGGAGCACAACCCCTTCTTACCATCCCCCACTATTATTTGTTTAAAAATGAGCTAGTTTTTAGTTAATAATGTTTTGTTGGTTCAAAAATCGAAGCCCATTTGTTTTACTTCAATCTAATTTTGTTAAATTTGTCTATTTATGGTGGTGTAGTACACTAGCCTTTGGTTCGGTTTGTGCGTGGCTACACATGGTATGCATAGCTAAATCCCTCTTGAGTAACGGCCAGTAATTAATGGATTGTTTGATGGTCAGAAATAATCAATGAATGAAGGGTTGTGGGTGTGTTCAAGGTCCAGTCCATTTGAAAACCCAAAATAAAGTGCATAGTTATTAACCCTATGTCAGAATAAAGGCAGGATCACAGTTCCAAGGAGCAGTACTTCAACATGATCCAAAAATATAGGAATTTTACCTTCTTCGTATTTGTTTGAAAATTACTTTTATAATATAAGTCCCCCCAAAAGACAATCACTTTACCTAAAAAAAACTTTTTCAGAACACAAAAAGAAAAAAAAGATACTGTTGGGATGAAGTTATGTCCTATGGACGGAGGAGCAGCAGGGAATCACTTATAAAGGAGTGTATTTAGATCTTAATTAGCTTGGTCGCATATCCTATGCCAAAAATAAAAATAATAATAAAGCACTAATGTTTACTTTTGTTGGACTTGATAAAAACGAAGTTCTCTTCGTTAGTACTCGCACACACCCCCACACACGTGAACATGAATTACTGTGATTGAGTTAATAAACTTTCCACGCATGCATATTGGATATGGCAGCTGTGATACATCCATTTGCTGAACATATAGCATACTTCCTTCTATTTGCAATACCAATGGTGACGACGCTGCTGACAAGAACGGCGTCGGTGGCATCCTTGGCCGGTTACCTCACTTACGTCGACTTCATGAACAATATGGGTCACTGCAACTTTGAGCTCATTCCCAATTGGCTCTTCTCGATTTTTCCACCTCTCAAGTATCTCATGTACACCCCATCGTAAGTTGTTTAATTTTCAAACGATAATTTCTTACAATTTTCATTTTGTAAGACTCCTTATAACCCTGGTTATGTGATCGTGACTACACCACTAAATTTGAGTTTAATTTAATGTAATTAATTTAGTTATTTGTGTTATATGATCATAAGAAAGAATTGTAATATAATCTCGTCAAGGTGGCAAGGACCCTCATAGAGTGAATTAATAGTCCTAACAGTAAAAAATTACTTTTCATTTTATGCATCATAATGTTATTGGTAAGTGGACTTGAAAAGTTGGCCACATGCACTGAATTGCTTATTTTAGATGACTTGTGCCAGGATGTCAATTAAAGTGGCAGTCCGGCAGTGTCCAACTTACTATGTTTGGAGCAAAGTCTAGTTTCGCACATGACTTGTCAAAATCACACCATTAATTGCACAAAGAAAGCATTATTTGGTATATGCCACAAAATTCTGAACAAATTTAACTAAAATAGATTAGCAATTAACAACTAATTGTTAAATTACTGGTTGATAAAATTTTGTAAATTATTGACTCGGATTGTAACTCAGATAACGATGGACTATAACGCAGGTTCCACTCACTGCACCACACTCAATTCCGGACCAATTACTCTCTTTTCATGCCATTCTACGACTATGTCTACGGCACAACAGACAAATCTACAGACTCGCTGTACGAGAACTCACTCGAGAGACCAGAGGAGTTCCCAGATGTGGTGCATCTGACCCATCTAACCACCCCAGAGTCCATCTACCATCTACGCCTAGGATTTGCCTACCTGGCCTCCAGGACCCACATTTCTAAATGGTACCTTCGGTTGATGTGGCCCGTCACTTTCTGGACCGTCATGCTAACTTGGATCTATGGTCGTACATTTGTTGTTGAAAGGGATCGCTTTAATAGCCTCAAATTACAGACCTGGGCCGTACCCAAATACAACATACAAGTAAGTCATCATCGATGCACATACCAAGTCCACTTCAATTTTTATTTTCGACTGGAAGCCCAATTTTAGGTACTTCCACACACGTATATTACAGGGGAATTATGATTTATAAGAAAATTTAATTACCCTATGACTTGTCTCCATTCACTATCTTATTTCTAATAATTTTTCAATTAGTCTGTTCAAAAAAAAAAAAACTACATGAATCTGTACTTCCTTCGCAGTATTTCCTCAAATGGCAGAATGAATCCATTAATCGTTTAATTGAGGAAGCGGTACTTGATGCAGAGACGAAAAGGGCTAAAGTGTTGACTCTTGGCCTCTTGAATCAGGCAAGTTGTAGTTAATTCATATTGTTTCTATTTTCTATTAATTATAATTAAATTAATTAAGGTCAACAGGTAACATAAGGCTAGAAAATATATATGTGTATGTATGTAGGGGGAGAAGCTGAACAAGCACGGTGAGATTTACGTCCGTAGGCATCCTGAGCTCAAAGTGAGAATAGTGGATGGAAGTAGCCTAGCAGTTGCTATTGTGCTCAATAGCATACCAAAGGGAACAACCCAATTGCTCTTTACAGGCAGCCTAACTAAAGTTGCCTATGCTCTTGTCTTTGCTTCCTGCCAGAAGGGAATCCGGGTATTCAATTTTGGATGCTAGTCAACTTGATATTCCAAAATAATTTCATATTCCAAAGTCCTACCTAACTTGATTTGGTATTATATTGATTTCAATTAGGTATCTATCCCGCATAAGGATGATTATGAGAAACTCAAGATGTCTTTCGGTACCAATTCTCATGGTAATTTGATACTTTCCAAGGGTTATTCTACCAAGGTAATTTTTTTGCCTAACTAGTCTTTGAAATTATTAGGTAGACTTAATCTACCACCATCTCTGTTTGTAAGTCAAATGAATCACATACCATTACCTTAATAGATAACTCGTTACCTTTCATAATGAATTTTCACATAGGTATGGATAGTGGGTGATGGATGCACGGAAGAGAACCAAAAGAGAGCAACAAAAGGAACATTGTTCATTCCCTTCTCCCAATTCCCACCAAAGAAATTGCGCAAAGACTGCTATTACCACAGTACCCCAGCAATGATAGCTCCTTCGTCTCTAGAGAATGTGGACTCTTGTGAGGTATATATGCCATTTGCATCTTGATCTTCGCAGTATATAATTATTCTTCGCTAAGATTGAACTTAAATTTATAAATATCGGTCATAAACAATTAAAAAGAGATCGACCCATGATAATATCTATAGAATCAAACCATTTTAGCCGTGATTAATCGATTGCAATATATGTATGGCAGAATTGGTTGCCAAGAAGAGTGATGAGTGCATGGCGTGCAGCTGGAATAGTGCATGCTTTAGAAGGACTGAATGAGAATGAATGTGGCTACTCCATGTCCAACATTGACAAAATTTGGCAAGCAAGTCTTCAACATGGATTCAAGCCTCTGATGACGCCAACTCAATCAAATTTCTGAATTACAAGCCCCTGTAGTTTCATGTGTTAGAAGCATCTATTGCTGTGTGTCACAATGTTATAGATGACATACCCCTAGAATTGTCCTACTATGCTTATGTATTAGATTCACTATATGTTGTTGTGGGCTATGATATTTTCCATTCTCTGAGTGTGCGATGTCATTATAATTTAATAGAGGTACTCTGTTTTATATTTGTCTGCACATATTATAGTGATGAAACCCTTGAAATAATGAACAAAACCTAAGTCTTTTGATTCACATGTTGAATAGTGGAAGACACCTATTTATGTAACACTAGGGTGTTTCAATTGAGATTTGCAGTTTACAGCTTCAAGTTGCATAAGCATTCACTAATAAATATATGAGTAAGTTGTGTACATCCTTAAAAATTTCTACTGTTGTATGATATATAATGCCAGAGGTGGTATACCATTAGAGAGATCCTATTATACCCATATATTGGGTTCACTATATGTTATTATGAGTTGTGATATTCACCATTCGCTTAGAGTAGGATGCCATTATAATTTAAATAGGGGGTACTATGTTTTATCATATTTCAACATATTATAGTGATGAATGTTTTAATAAACAAATAATGAATAGAAAATAAGTTATAAATTTCTTAATTTACTTATGAACCAAAAAATTTATATATATATATATAATTATTGAGAAAGAGTAAGTTTAAAAATTTATAATTGTAGGTTAAAAAGATACTACTATAAAAAGTATATTAATATATAGAAAATAATTAAGAAAATCATTCACCACATTTACTTTTAAATCAATTTAAATATTTGTTAAAATATTAAAATTTCTAAAAAACCAATGATTCAATCTCCTCATTTTATTTGATATTTTTGAAAGCATTTTTTTGAACTACATCTTTTTACATCTAGTTATAGCCTCAAAATTTTTAAATCAAGTGATAAGCATTTTTTTAATTTGGCAATATATTCGTTATTTGTGCTTTGTCTTGTTTATTAATTTTTTATTGTTCTATTAGTATATTAGTGTTATGCAAACCAATTATTAATTTGGTTTCTCATACTTCTAGCATATTCAAACTTGTGTGAAATTAGTTCATATCTCTTTTGGTTCTAATTTTATCTTGATATGTTTTTAGTGTTGTAATATACATATAGGAATTGACACAAACCAATATAACCAATCAACAATAGCAAAAAGGGATTCACATTGCAAGTAGAAGGAATTTTGACAAGATTCAAAAACAAATGATAAGAAATTTGATTTAACATTATTTTGTTTAATTTCTTGAAAATTGTTTCCCCTTTTTATCTTAATTTGCTTTGATTGACATGCCATTTAAGAGGGCCTCAATGGTATCATTTGATTGTAAATTAGACTTATGAGATCAAACACTCGTGAAATAGTGTGTTGCATATTATGTGTGATAAAACTAGAAAGAATTTTATCTTTTATGTCTTGGACTTCTTTTTCCTTAAGGTTTCAAATTTGGACTCATTTATTAACAATGATGGAGTAAATTAAAAATTTGACATTCTAGATAGGACTTTTCAATTCTAGTGCAATTATGTGTAAAGCCTTTAACTATCTTTTTGACTTTTACAAAATTAGCCATTTAGAGCATCCAAGTTTAATCTAATCCTTATTGCAGAAACTAAACTTCACATTGTAGTTGGCCCTTAAAATTGATTGGCTCAATTTGACATATTATTCTAAAGTCTAATTTCATTGTTGACACTTGTCTTAGAAAAATTAAAATTTTGTTAAAAATTTTTCTTACTTGCTTGAAGTCTTTAAGACTATGCATAAGAGAAGACCTAGTTGAGAATATAAACTCTCAAATGCATCAACATTAGCATGTATGTGTAAAGTACTTTTTATAATATTATACCATTAGTTCTCAAGTTTTAAGTCTAGTTAGTCTTGTATATATTTCCTTTGTGACAAGAAAATTCCATTTGTTGATCTAGCTACTTCAATTCCAAGGAAGTATTTAAATTGTTCAAGAATTTTCATCTCAAACTTAGTAGCTAGGTGTTGTTTCAGGCTGAAAATCTCTTCTATATCATTTTTTATAATTATCATATCATTCACATAAATTATTCGGAGTATAACCATCCTTTTAGCTACCAATCTTTGTCTTATAACTCTCTATTGACCCTTTAACGTTGTGCTTGATAGAAAACATTCATTTGCATATGACTGTATTCTTCCTTTTTGGTAGAGACACCAGCTCTTATATATCATTACTTTGCAAGCCATTTTTGCTAAAAAGCTTGTCTCACACTTCAAAATTGAGTTATCCAAATTAGAAAATAATTTCAAAAATATATGCTTCAAATATGAAAAAGATGAATGTCCCATTATCGGTGCCACAACCAAACTTGTTGTTTTCTAACACATGCTTTATCCATACAATTTGCTTGTCTAGGATTAAAGTCATCTAAGTAATATAGTCCCCCTCATTCCTTAGTGAGAATATCCTATAATAAACAAAATTTTGGATAAATCAATAAGTACGGCAATGAGACACCTTTGGGAATATCAATTTTAAGCTTCGGCAACTAAGAGCAATGCAACAAGACTTGGAGACTCTTGCACCCTCACAGGCCAATATTGTTGCTTTGAAAGCTAATCAAATTCAAGATTGATGAACTTCTTTGTAGGAGGGAGATGAAGTGGGCACCATGGTTAAGAGCAACCTGGCTAAAAGAAGGAAATTGAAACACTAGCTCTTTTCATGCTAAAGCCTCCACCACAGACAAGAAATCATATCTGGAGGATTATGGATGAGGATGGCTGTGTATATTCCAATTAAGATAAGATTGCTCAGGTCTTTGTTTCTTATTATTAACCTCTCTTTTCTTTGAAAGGAAATGATGCTATGCATATGGTTCTTGACACGGTCATTGAGAGAGTAACAGATGAGATGAACACAGAGCTGGTTAAAGCCCAGAGCTGAACTTTTCCAAGCGCTGGAATAGATGCACGCAACAAAGCCACTCGAACTAGATAGTATGTTTGCACTCTTTTATCAATTCTATTGGCATATTGTTTGGAATGACGTGGTATCTAAAGCATTGGATGTCCTCAATCATAGCGGGGATCCTTAGCTCCTTTAATCTCTCATGCATCTATCTTATCCCGAAGGTGGCATCTCCATCCATATGTAAGGATTTCAGGCTTATTAGCCTTTTGCAATGGAGATGGGAAAAATGCATTACAAATTTGTTTGGAAGTAACAGCAGTGGAGAGCCACCAGAGGTATCTCAGCCTACTGATGATGGTTGGTTACTCTAAGAAAAATGCTCATCCCGGGCTGGTGAGGAGGTCATGCTTAAGGCTATCTCTCAGGCTATTCCCACCTACATCATAAGTTGCTTCCTCTTCCCAAAAATTTTTTGTGATGAAATTGCTAAATCAGCTAACTGGTTTTGGTTGGTAATTACAGATTGCCAACAAAAAATTCATTGGGTGGCTTGAGCAAAAACTGACGGTGTCTTAATTTGCTGGTGGCTTAGGATATTAGAATTTCTTTGATTTTTAATAGAGCCATGCTGGCAAAGCAGGGGTGGAGGCTTCTGAATAATGAAAATTCACTCCTAGCCCGTGCCATAAAAGCTCCGTGTAATGGATAACCGGGAAAGGGAAGTTTCAAAAATTGCCGCTATGGTGGCTTGGTCCATATGGAAGTCAAGAAACTTGCAAGTCATGAAGGGCAAACCAGGAAACCCATGCAAGATTGCTCACATTGCGTTACAACTGTATAAATGACTACCATAAAGCCAACGCAATACTTACTGGCACAACGAACAAAGGAAGGTGAAGATCATTGGACACCACCTACCGAGGGCACCCCAAAACAAACACAGACATATCTCTACAACAAGGCAGAGGAGGAAGGGGCTGGGATTTAAGAGACCACAGAGGTGAACCGGTGATCACTGTGTTGAAAGGGGCTTTTGGTTCCTTTTTCCCCCAGGTACTAAAGCTGGTAGCGATCGGGCATGCAGTGCAGAAGGCGAAGGATTTGTCCATTCAGTGAATTTCCTTAGAATCCAATAGTGTGCCAAGCCATCCAGATACAACAAATGTGGGAGGACCAAACTGCCCAAGATGTTCGCGTCTCGTCCTGTCATTTTGCTAGGTTTCGAGCGTGGACATGTTTGAAGAGAAATTATTGGTGTGGCACGCGAGCTGGCTAAAGTTGCATTATCAAATATAGGTGATTTTGTTTCGCCTAAGGCAACACTTAGTCATGTTTTCTCCATTATTGATTCGGATGCATGCAAATTTTCTAGTTGAATGAAGTTGCTCATCTATTTCACTCAGGAAAATGAAAAGCCTTAAACGTTAATTTTCTACCTTTTATTTTCATCGAAGACATTCAGAATTCGGCATGGCTTGTGGGGGAGGCTAGTATCAACACGTCTCTCACGTCTGACACCTTACGTAGTAGTAGAAAGGGGGCCTGCCAAGGTGGTAGAGAGGCAGGATGTACCTACGAGCATTTGACCCAGCGCTAAGTGTCTCTCCATGCATAACAGGTGTCTTTCGTAACGATATTATAAGCGATACAGGGCCATGACACTAATAAATAAAGAGCCAGATTATGGGCTATTGGGCTAAGTAACTTGTCGCTTAGAATGTCCAGCGGCTTGGCCTTATAACGGGTATACAATAAGCTCACAATGAAAGTATTCTTATCAGTCAGCATTTTTGACCGGTTCACTGATTTAAGCACATTACTCATTCAGACCAGCCCACTCACCAATGCTTGAATTAGGTTCAAGTTCTGTCGTTCCCTTAAACCGGGGGTTGCTTCGGTTGGCAAAAGAATATAGCCCAAACTCCATCCAAACTCTTGCAGCACTTGGATTGGGTTTTCGCTTTAATACATCGGCCTTTTACAACAACATATAAAATATTAAATTCATCGCTATTTAATTTTATTTAATTTTAAAATATTTATAAATTAATATTATAAATAAATTATAATTAATTAAATACTCGCGAGGTTACTCTTCGGTACTTTATAATGGTCTAAATGCCGAGGCAGGTGGATGGCAGCAGAGAACATGTCCTACATGCCCACATCCTGCGCACGCAAGGACAAGAGGTTCCTTCAAAGTTAGATGTCGCATCAATTAAATACTACCATCCAACCACTCGTACCAATCAATTAAATACTTGATATTCACGCACGCAAATCTCTATGTAATTTAAAACATATTTCTGCGCAAATTTCTGTGTAATTTAAGACATATTGCTGTGTATACTTTACATTTCGGCAGTAGTTGCAACCTCCACCTTCTTATGGAGATTTTGTCTTTATTAGATTTTGTCCTTGTTAGCATTATCTCTTGTTGAAAATCTTCTTTACGTACGAAAGTGTAAGTTTACTAAACTAACGGTTTCATTTATAATACATTCCTCAAATTTTGTCTAATTTATCATCAAATCTGTCTAACAAAGTGTAAACCTGATCCTTTTCCTCTATTATAATAAGGCTATATTGTTTTATATCAACGTCACACTTTATTGCGTTGGGGCGTTGGAAATCAATATTCTTGCAAAGTGCTTAAAGGTTATTATAATATGATTGAAATGATCCTCCTCTTTACTTTAGTGGCGTCAGTTTCTTTTCAAATCATACACTTGTTAGGTGTTAGTGTCACCCAAAAATAAGTAGTGAAAATTGTGTTTCATATTATTTTTATTGTTGATAATTAAATATTATTATTAATTAATTTAAAATTTATAAAATTAATTAATTAATTTTTAATAATTATATTTTTTAATTCTTAATTTTTTTATAAAATTGATCATTATTATCCAGTTGAAAGAATTTTCATTAATGTATCTCAATTTATTTTTATTAGATAATTTAAGATTAAAATTTATAATTAGAACCATTTAATTTTATATTAATATTCATTGAGTTAAAATCATGGTTAATTAGAATTGACTTATAATTTAATATTTGTGATAATTTTAAAAATAATTTTATAAGAATTGAATATTTTTTGTAAGAATATCTAATGGATACTTTTAAATTTATTATTATTTTAGATGGATTTACAAAATCATAGGAAGTAAATTCTTATAACATGATAGTTTGAGATAAAATAATAAATGATACTCATGAAAAAAATAAATTTCTTTTATTTTTATAAATTTTTTTATATATATTTTTTAATAAATAAATAATTATATATATAATATTTATAATAATTATTAATATAATTGTAATAAAAAAATATTTTATATTATAGGAGAATTAAATAATAAACTTTTAATTTTAATTTTTAATTCATTATTAAAAATTTTTATAATTTTTTTATTGTAACACAATTGACTTCTAACAAATTCCCAAGGAAATTAAAGTAAGATGACCCGAGGTTTGAATTCTCAAAACCCCTGCTCCACTCTTTTTGGTGGCCTACTGGTTAAACTAAATAAAAATTAAAAAAGAAATGTTGGAAAAACATTTATTGGCATGTGGTGTGGCTTTCTGGTGCAAAATAATTGAAGTGCTATTATATCATGTCATTTGCTTAGTAGAATGCAAAAATATAATATGGAGACGGATGAACATGTATGAACCTGGGAATGAATGTAACCTTTTCTCACAGGCCGAGGTATTAATTTATCTTAAATTCCTCTTTAAATCTATCATTCTCAATTTTCACAATTATTTTCCAAGTTGAAATTTGAGCTCAACGATAGCTTTTTCCAAAGTTGTACAAGTTACATCAGTGGTCTTCCCCGCCCCTTTTGCCACCAAAAAAGAAAGAAAAAAAATTCATAGTTTGCTCTTACCTTCTATGTTAATTAGGATTTAAAACCAACTTCTACTAATCAAACCTTTGTTTTTTTTTTTGTTTATTTCTTATAGCATGCAAGCATTATTTTTTATTTCTATTATTGTCTAAGATGTTATTCCCCTTTCTCTTGTTCCTTACCAAACTCGTAATATAATTTTCCATATAAAAAGTTTTATTATATTTTTAAATTAAAACTAAAATGTTTAGTAATATATTATTTTACTAAACTAATTGTAATGAAATTGAGTGTTTTTTATAAGTTTAAGACACTAATTACTATTAATATATAAAACATTTTGAAACTTTTCTAAAAATTATTTTTACTTTAAAAGCTATTTATAATATAAATATAAAGTATTTTCATCTTTTATTTTATTTATTTTACACTTATTGTGTAATTTTTATTTTATTTGTTCAAGCTTATCTCGTTATAATTTTATTTTCCTTTTTCCTTATATGCAAAATGGAAGGATGGATTTTTTTTGCTTATATTTTGCTCATCTCTTTCACTCAAAATAAATCAGGTAAATCTATCATTTCTTTAATTTTGTATCTAAGATATAGTTCACATAAGACAAGAACACTATTGGATCAACTTAAAAAATTTAAAAAAAAAAAATTAGTTAACTCAACTTATTTTATAATTATTTATTATTATAATTTTTTGTTTTAAAAAATTTTCATTAATATAATTGGATCAAAATTTATATATATATTCTAACAAAATTAAAAATTTATGAAATAAATATTATAAAATTATCATTATAATTTAAGTAATTCTTTTATATTATATATAATAATCATTGTAAATTTTTTTTGAAATACATCAAAATTATATATTCATTCAATTAAATGAAATCTTTTTAATTTATAAATATTTCCTTTTTTTTCAAAGAAAGAAAAAAAAAATAAAATTAGATCAAGAAAGTAAATAAGAATAAGTTTAAATAATTTCATAATTTATTATTTTTTTCTAATAGATTATCCCAATAATAATTTGTAAGGACTTGCTCCCTCTATATTTCTATGTGCAATAATAGATATCAAATTAATTGGTCATGATTGTTGAGTTAATCGACATAAAGTGACCCTTGTTTAACGTATGACCCAAATAATGGATGGCTTAACGTGATGGTTTGTTAAGCAAAACGGTGGTTTTGGGTTAATGGGTTTGAAATCCCTCCGCTCTCCCTTCTGACAGATAGCCGTTACAGATAGGGAGAAGAATCTCCCTATCTTCAGGGCAACGGCTGCTGGAAAATGGATGAATATATATATATTCATTATGGACATTTTCTGGGCTCTCTCAACCATCAGAGAAAAGCGTAAAGAACAGAAAGGGAAGAGTAGGAGAAAAGGCAGGAAGAGAGAAGATAGGAGAAACAGAACGGAAAGCGTACAGGGCAGGAAAGAGAAGTTTTCTCATCTCTACTACCGGATATCAGAATAATGGAGAACGGTATGTTGTTCTGATTTCCTATTCCTTTTGATTTTGTTACAGTTATATTGCTAGTATTTGTATCAAGATAACGATCCTGCATGATAGAGACAAGAAAAGTCTAACAGTTTTGGTATCAGAGCCAGGTTAACGAATACTGCAATTTATTTTGATTTTAGTTATTTGCACCGAATTATTTTGTTTTGTTTTCTGGCAAACGGAAAAGCGTATGTTCAATGTATTTTTCATATATTATTGTTTGCTGTACTTAACGGCCGGCGTTGAAAGGGGAAACGTCGGCCATGTGGTGTCAAAACAAAAAAAAAAAAAAAAAGAGAGGGAGCCGACCACGAGGACTGTACATCGCCGGAACCGGAACGGTTCTGGGTATGGCGGATCGGCTCCGATGAAGGCTGTGTCTCCGTTGTCAGTGGGAGACCCGAATCGGTCCGGTCTGGTGGGCATGACGGAACAGTCTCCCTGTGAGGCTGATGCTCTGGGTCGGGCGTGGGTCTGGTGGATGGCTGCCGTCGGAGATCCGACCCGAACAGGTTGGTTCACCCACGTTCGCCTGGTCAGAGGCGACGTCCGGGAAGAGCCGACGCACCGGGGTTGGCTGCCGACGGCGACTCCCTCAAATGAAAGCCGCCGGACGTCGTCGGGAAGAGCCGACGGCGATGGCAGAATGGGGCCAGCTTCCGGGCCGCCCGTAGTCCCTGGTCGGAGGCGGGTCTCCGTCGGTCGTCAGAGACCCCGATCGGAGGCAGCACGCAGGCAGCGCCTGCGGTAGGCGGTGTTGCCACCGTCGGTCTCCGATCGGAGGCAACACGCAGGCAGCGCCTGCAGCAGGTGGTGTTGCCACCGTCGGCCTCCGGTCGGAGGCAGCACGCGGGCCGTGCGTGGTCTCTGGTCAGAGGCAGCCTGCAGCAGGTGGTGTTGCCACCGTCGGCTCCGATCGGAGGCAACATGCAGGCAGCGCCTGCAGCAGGTGATGTTGCCACCGTCGGCTCCGATCGGAGGCAACACGCAGGCAGCGCCTGCAGCAGGTGATGTTGCCACCATCTGCTCCGATCGGAGGCAACACGCAGGCAGCGCCTGCAGCAGCAGGTGGTGTTGCCACCGTCGGTTTCTGGTCGGAGGCAGCACGCGGGCTGTGCCGGCAGAGAAAAAAAAAAAAAAAAAAAAAAAAAAAAAGTTCATTAAAGTCACGTCAACGTGAATCAAATATTGAAAGTCTGTTGGTCACCAAAGTGACCTGGCCTGAAAGGATTTGAATTGTTGATCGTGAATTTTCAATTGTTCATTTTTGATGCTAATATTATATATATATATATGAACAATTGTGGTTATTAATTATACGGTTAGGAGATCATCCAAAGATGGATCATTACCTATAATTAATGACACTGAAAGGGGATTGATTGATGTACTGAGCAAACATGATTGCATATCCAAAGATAACATTCATGTTAACTCTAGTATTATTGATTAACCTATTAAAGCATGTTCAAATTAGCATTATTATTGATTGCAGCTATGTGTTTGAGGATCACCCAAAGGTGAACTTAAATATATAGTCAAAGTTTATAATGCATGTGTCTGAATCCTTTAGAGTTTACTCAAAGCATTAACATGTAAATTTGGATTATGTTTGCAGCTTCTAATAACGTTTTCACCTTGGGCAATGCAATGATCAAATTCAATGGGCTGAACTATGCAGAATGGTCTGAGCATATTCAGTTTCATTTAGGTGTTTTGGGCTTGGACTTAGCAGTCATTTCGGAAGAAAAGCCTGCAGCCATTACTGGGACCAGTACAGAATCTGATAAGTCTTTTCATGAGGCTTGGGTACGGTCCAATAGGCTGAGTTTGAATTTGATGCGAATGACGATGGCTGAAAATGTCAAGCCCTCAATGCCCAAGACGGAAAATGCAAGGGAATTTCTGATGAGAATCAAGGAATACTCTCAATCAGACATAGCTGATAAATCCATTGTAGGAACCCTGATGAGTGAGCTGACGACCAAGAAATTTGATTGGTCACGGCCTATTTCATGATCATGTGACCAGCATGGCTAATCTAGCAGCAAAGTTGAGAACGATGGGTATGGATGTGAGTGAATCCTTTTTGGTTCAATTCATCATCAACTCACTGCCTCCTGAATTTGGCCAGTTCCAAGTGAACTATAACACTATTAAAGAGAAATGGAACTTTCAGGAAATTAAGGCCATGTTAGTTCAGGAGGAAGGGAGATTAAAGAAGATGAAGGATCACTCCATTCATCTCACTGTTCGTAATGATACTAGTGGTAGCAAGTCTAAACCACATCACAAAAATAAGAAGAAGGACAAAGCCTCCATAAAAGTCTCTGGAGGTCAGATCCAAAAGGATCAGAAGTGCTTCTTCTGCAAAAAGATGGGTCACTTCAAGAAGGATTGCCCAAAAAGAAAGGCTTGGTTCGAAAAGAAAGGTATGTACTGTATATCAGTATGTTTTGAATCAAATATAATTGAAGTGCCCAATAATACTTGGTGGTTAGACTCTGGAGCTACTATTCATGTGTCACATATTCTGCAGGGATTCCTTTCAATCCAGCCCATAACAGGAACTGAGAAGTTCCTCTATATGGGAAACAGAATGAAGGCACGAATAGAAGGAATTGGGACGTACAGATTGATCTTGGACACCAAGTGTCATCTGGATCTAGAAAAGTGTCTCTATGTTCCTGAATGTGCTAGAAATTTGGTTTCTGTTGCAAAGTTGGATGAAGTGGGATTTAATCTTAAGATTGGAAATGGTGCATTTTCATTGTATAGACATTCGTACCATTATGGATCTGGTACTTTGATTGATGATTTGTACCGCTTTAATCTTGACGCTATGTATGCTGATTCTCTATTTCTTGTTGAGCATGGTATTGGTAACAAACGTAATGTGCATGATGATTGTTCTGCTTTCTTATGGCATCAAAGATTGGGTCATATATCCAAAGAAAGGATATTGAGGTTGGTGAAAAGTGACATCCTGCCTCAATTGGATTTTACTGATTGGGATGTGTGTGTTGATTGTATAAAAGGGAAACAAACAAGACACACATCGAAGTACCCAGCCATGAGAAGTAATGCGCCTTTAGAATTGATACACACCGATATTTGTGGCCCCTTTGACATTCCTACATGGGGTGGTGAAAAATATTTCATCACATTCATAGATGACTACTCACGGTATTGTTACTTATATCTACTGCATGAAAAGTCCTGGTCAGTAAATACCCTGGAGGTGTTTATTGATGAAGTGGAAAGGCAGTTAGATAGAAAAGTAAAAGTGATTAAGTCAGACAGGGGTGGTGAATATTATGGAAAATTCAATGAAAGTGGACAATGTCCTGGTCCATTTGCAAAATTTCTTGAAAGTCGAGGCATATGTGCACAGTACACAATGCCTGGTACACCACAACAAAATGGTGTAGCGGAAAGGCGGAATCGCACACTTATGGATATGGTTAGGAGCATGTTGAGTAACAGTACTGTACCTTTATCCTTGTGGATGCATGCATTAAGAACTGCAGCATATCTGCTGAACAGGGTTCCCAGTAAGGCTGTCCCTAAAACTCCTTACGAGTTATGGACAGGCAGGAAACCCAGTTTGAGACACCTCCATGTTTGGGGTTGTTCAGCAGAAGTAAGGATATATAATCCACATGAAGGAAAGCTTGATGCAAGGACCATTAGTGGTCACTTCATTGGCTATCCTGAAAAGTCTAAAGGATATAGGTTCTATTGCCCTAACCATAGCACAAGAATAGTTGAGTCTGGTAATGCTCGATTCATTGAAAATGGCCGGTTCAGTGGGAGTGGGGAGTCACGAAAGGTGGATATTAGAGAATTAAATAATGAAAAATTCATAGTGAGTACTCCTACTCAAGGTGGTATCCCCACACCCAGTGTTTCTACTCAAATTGTTGTTCCTTTTGTTGCATCACAGTCACGTGACATGCAAGGGCAACAAATTGATACTCGAAACACGCAAAGTGAACGCATAGGAGATGAAACCAAGTGACAATGTGCAATGTACAAATGAACAAGTGATACCACAAGAAATGGCATTACGGAGGTCTACAAGACAGAAAAGGCCAGCTGTATCTAATGATTATGTGGTTTACTCACTTGAGCATGAGTCGGAATTGAGCATTGATAAAGATCCAGTCTCATTTCAACAAGCCATGGAATGCAATGATTCTGAAAAGTGGCTCAATGCCATGAAGGAAGAGATGAAATCGATGGATGTAAACCAAGTCTGGGAACTAGTAGAGTTACCTAAAGGATCAAAACGAGTTGGCTGTAAGTGGGTCTTCAAGACCAAGCGAAACTCGAAAGGTAATATCGAAAGGTATAAAGCCAGACTGGTTGCCAAAGGTTTCACTCAAAGGGATGGTATTGACTATAAGGAGACTTTCTCTCCAGTCTCTAAGAAAGACTCCTTGAGAATTATTATGGCTTTGGTGGCTCATAATGATCTAGAGCTTCACCAAATGGATGTAAAGACCGCCTTTTTGAATGGTGACTTAGAAGAGGAAGTATGTATGGACCAACCTGAAGGTTTCACCACCACCGGGCCGGAAAATTTGGTGTGTAAATTAAAGAAATCGATATACGGACTGAAACAGGCTTCCCGACAATGGTATCTTAAGTTCAATGATACCATTACGTCATACGGCTTTGTAGAGAACACCGTTGATCGGTGTATCTATATGAAGATTAGTGGGAGCAAGTTCATTATATTAGTCCTATATGTTGATGACATTCTTTTGGCCGCTAATGACATGGGTTTGTTACATGATGTTAAGAAATTTCTCTCTGAAACTTTTGAAATGAAAGATATGAATGAGGCATCTTATGTGATTGGAATAGAGATATTCCGTGATAGATCACAAGGATTGTTGGGATTGTCTCAGAAAGGGTATATCAATAAAGTATTAGAGAATTGCTCTACAGGAATAGTTCCAATTCAGAAAGGGGACAAGTTCAGTGAACTGCAATGTCCAAAGAATGATTTGGAACGGAAAGCAATGGAATCAATTCCCTATGCCTCACTGGTTGGAAGCCTGATGTATGCGCAAACATGCACTCGGCCAGACATTAGTTTCGCTGTTGGAATGTTAGGCCGATATCAAAGCAATCCTGGAATAGATC
Source organism: Rhizophora apiculata (assembly GCA_037832385.1). Classification (NCBI taxonomy): domain Eukaryota; kingdom Viridiplantae; phylum Streptophyta; class Magnoliopsida; order Malpighiales; family Rhizophoraceae; genus Rhizophora; species Rhizophora apiculata. Next base: position 12,061,583 of record CM075429.1, on the reverse strand, counting down.
ATTGGAAAGCCGGAAAGAAAGTCCTTAGGTACTTGCAAGGCACCAAAGATTATATGCTTACTTATAAAAGATCAAGTCATCTTGAAATAGTAGGCTACTCGGATTCAGATTATGCTGGATGTGTAGACTCGAGGAAATCTACATTTGGTTACTTGTTCCTCCTAGCTGGAGGAGCCGTTTCCTGGAAAAGTGGGAAGCAGTCTGTCATTGCTACTTCCACTATGGAGGCTGAATTTATAGCATGCTTTGAGGCTACTATTCATGCATTATGGTTGCGGAATTTTATCTCAAGGCTCAGTTTGGTCGACAGTATAGAAAAGCCGTTGAGAATTTACTGTGATAATTCCGCAGCTGTTTTCTTCTCTAAGAATGATAGGTATTCTAAAGGTGCGAAACATATGGATTTGAAATACCTATCTGTTAAAGAAGAAGTGCAAAATCACAGAGTGTCTATTGAGCACATTGGCACTGAGTTGATGATAGCGGACCCGTTGACTAAAGGTTTGCCACCGAAAACATTCACTGGACATGTTGATCGGATGGGCATATTGGACAGGTCCTCATTCTCTTGAAAGTCAATATTTTGTACTGCTCATATCATTGAGACACTCTTGAATTCAATTAAGGTCGTGGTTTTGCTTGTGCTTTGTTGTCTCTATTTAGTTGTATACAGTTATAGTTTGTGAGATAACTAATGGCATATATGGACATGACAATTTAAAGTTTTAATGTTTCTCAGTAAGGTTATTCTGAATTATCATGATTATGTGATACATGGAAGGAATCATGTCACTGAGAGACATGTGACCGCCATGATCCAATCGTTTTAATTCAATCAAGTATTGTGATTTGATAATCTTTAAGGATTGTGCACACTTGTTTGTTGTTGATTCATCAAATCATAACAAGGGTCAAGTGGGAGATTGTTGAGTTAATCGACATAAAGTGACCCTTGTTTAACGTATGACCCAAATAATGGATGGCTTAACGTGATGGTTTGTTAAGCAAAACGGTGGTTTTGGGTTAATGGGTTTGAAATCCCTCCGCTCTCCCTTCTGACAGATAGCCGTTACAGATAGGGAGAAGAATCTCCCTATCTTCAGGGCAACGGCTGCTGGAAAATGGATGAATATATATATATTCATTATGGACATTTTCTGGGCTCTCTCAACCATCAGAGAAAAGCGTAAAGAACAGAAAGGGAAGAGTAGGAGAAAAGGCAGGAAGAGAGAAGATAGGAGAAACAGAAAGGAAAGCGTACAGGGCAGGAAAGAGAAGTTTTCTCATCTCTACTACCGGATATCAGAATAATGGAGAACGGTATGTTGTTCTGATTTCCTATTCCTTTTGATTTTGTTACAGTTATATTGCTAGTATTTGTATCAAGATAACGATCCTGCATGATAGAGACAAGAAAAGTCTAACAATGATTTCTTTTGTTAGAACAAGAAAAATTATTTATTTGAAAATTGAAGGCTCATGGAATTGGAAATTTATGAGTTGCGTAATTGTTCGGGAGTAGGTGCTACGATGTGCTTTTGGGGAAATGTATTAAAATTATATACGTGAATTGCGAAACACTATGTGGACTATTTATTGGCTACAGGTAGCCATCGAACTCCTTGTGTGAGGCCAATTTGCCAGCAACTTCAAGGTTTATTCCCAGTTCCTTGATTTCAAGAATCACCTCGCTTTTAATCTTTCCTGTGCTAAGGTAGCCCCCTTTTTCTCGATTTGGTTTTCTGTTTTTCCTTCTTTCTCATGAAAACAATTATGGGTTTTCAGTCTCTTCTGTTCATTCTCCTTTCTTTTTATTTTAGATTATATGGTTAGGACCAATTATTTTCTTCTTTTGATTCTCTTTATTAGTTTGCAAGTCTTTTTTGTCTATTGATTCAATGAATTTATTTATTTAATTTTTATTTAAATACCAACTTTAGTTATAAAAAATGTAAATTAATTTTAATACTTTCTCTTACTTATGAGTTGGTAATACATTATTCATGACATTTATCTTAGTTTGACAAAACATTCATAATGCAATGACTTATCCTTCTCATTCTTTGTACGTTGATTCCTAGCAAGATTAATGTTTCATGCTACGGTTGGATTTCATTTAATTTGCTAGAATGTTGATGGTTGGAGCACGGTCCAGCTTGCCAACTCTGTTACCCCACTTAGTAAATTTTGTTTCCCCAATGACGCAAGGCCATCCTTCCTTTAACCTTTTGCGACTGACAGCACTATCCAAAAATTTAAGAGGGTTAATAACCCAACTACTGCTAGACATGTGCCAACTCTCCCTACGGTAACTAAACAATAAAGTGGGAGAAAATTGAAGGCATCATGTAAAACATATGAAGTAACCTCTCACGGGAGAAAAGGCAAATATAATATTATTGCAAACCCTAATTGCGCGCGCTTGTTGGCATCACATCTTATTGAAACAGCTATGATTGAAACAAGGACACAAGAAGACGATGATATGCTACTACATTCCATGGATGGCAAAAAGGTAGTTGAGATTGTTAAATGAAGTTATTAATCATTTGTTTTTAATCTCATATTTGTATGACAAGAGACAATTAATCAAAACTTAAAATTCCTTAATATATAAATAAATTTTTGTATCATTAAAATTTTTTTTTTATAATATTTAATTTTTTATACTGATGTTATTAGATTATTAATAATTTATAAATTTGTATCAACTATTATCTTACACAATTAAATTATATAAATACTTTATAAAAATGAAACAAAATTAATTTTATAGAATAGTGAAATTATAAAATCGAGTAACGAAATTTGTTGAGATGGGTTTTTGATTTGCATATTATAAGTTTCATTCTCTTTATTTAATATAAGCTGGCTAGTAGCTAAGGGAAGGTCCCCAGAACGTGGGGCTAATGCATTTACTTGACTACACAGGTGCATTATTCGACGAGAGAAGTTCACAACGTAGCATCATCTGATTAGTCCATTGCACGGATGTTATTCAATTTTTAAGACCTTTTAGTTGTTAGTGCTGTCCATTAAGGATGGTAGTGGGGCCACTCTCAATGTTTCATGCTGGAATTTGCTTTTGCCAGTGCTAAAGAGATCTTTAAGTAGATGCCCATGCCCATATATGACCAACTTATATTTGAGAGGTGGCAAGGAAAGAAGTAGCAAAGAAAACACCAAGTATGGCTTCTAAGCCTGGAATTCTCACTGACTGGCCCTGGAAGCCTCTTGGAAGCTACAAGGTCTCTCTCTCTCTCTCTCTCCTTCTCTTTCTCTCTCAAACACAGATTGACCATGGCATCAGCAATTAGATCTCACACACACACTGATCATGCAATATATCACATTATTTAGGGGAGGAGGGGGAGTTGGGAGGACTTGATGCTTTTATACACAAAGATTAGTATAAGTTTGAGGAATTGCTCCAAATTAACGTCGTTCACAATCATTTCAGTCACGATAACCAGCTCTTAGAATTCACACTTTGTAATGGAGTTTTCACAATGATATATTATGAATTAATTAATTAAGATTGTCATTGTCACTCTCGCCTCTACTATTAATTTCAAGGTTGAGGAGGGTAGATGTTTTACATCATCTTAATGTATTGTAAAATGCATCTTATTTATGCAGTATGTGTTATTGGCACCTTGGGTCGTCCACAAGACCTACAAATTTGTGGCCGAGGGAGACAAAGACATCTCAACCTTACTGGTTTTCCCCTTTCTCATATGGAGAATGGTTCACAACCAGATATGGATCAGCCTGTCCCGTTACAGAACAGCCCAAGGCAAGAACAGGATTGTCGACAAGGGCATTGAATTTGACCAAGTAGACCGTGAAAGAAATTGGTAAATCTATATACATACATATGCATGATTAATTAGACTCCTCTCATCTTCATTAACTAATGTAACTTGTCTAATGTTGTGGCGTGCAGGGATGACCAGATATTGTTTAATGGAATCCTCTTCTATCTTGTGACCACGCTGATGCCAGAAGCCACCCATTTGCCCATGTGGAGGACAGATGGCATAGTTTTAACGATCCTGATTCATGCGGGTCCCGTGGAGTTTATGTACTATTGGCTTCACAGAGCACTGCACCATCACTATCTCTACTCTCGTTATCATTCCCACCATCACTCTTCCATTGTCACCGAGCCAATCACCTGTAAGTCCCAACCCCAGCAAAGCATATTCATAGTATATTCATTAATTAGTCTAACTAATCACAAATTATTATTTGTTTAGTTATTGCAAATTAAGGAGCACAACCCCTTCTTACCATCCCCCACTATTGTACTCCCCCTCCTTTAAAAATGAACTAGATTTTAGTCAAAGACGTTTTGTAGGTTCAAAAATCGAAGACCCCTTTGTTTTCCTTCAATCTAATTTTGTTAAAATTTTCTATTTATGGTGGTGTAGTACCCTAGCCCTTGGTTCGGTATGTGCGTGGCTATACATGGTATGCATAGCCAAATCCCTCTTTAAGTACCGGCCAATAATTAATGCATTCATCTAAAACGATTGAATGAAGAGAGCGTTGTGTCATGAAAATCGCGAGGACTTTGCCTGAGCTGGGCACATGGAGCAGTGCATAGTCATTAACTATATGTCAGAATAAAGGCAGTATCACAGTCCCAAGGAGTGTAAAGAATTAACTAATTTAGAGCATACAGCTTAATTGGAAAATGCCAAAAAAAAAAACAAAAAAAAAAGACTAGTGTTTACTTTTGTTGGACTTGATAAAAACGAAATTCTCTTCATTAGTACTTGCACACACCCACACACACATGTATATGAATTATTGTAATTAATTTAATAAAATTTCCATGCATGCATATTGGATACGGCAGCTGTGATACATCCATTTGCTGAACATATAGCATACTTCCTGCTATTTGCAATACCAATGTTGACGACGGTGCTGACAAGAACGGCGTCGGTAGCATCCTACGCCGGTTACGTCACTTACGTCGACTTCATGAACAATATGGGTCACTGCAACTTTGAGCTCATTCCCAATTGGCTCTTCTCCATTTTTCCACCTCTCAAGTATCTCATGTACACCCCATCGTGAGTTGTTTAATTTTGAAACGATAGTTCTTTTATAATTTTCATTTTGTAAGACTTCTTATAACCCTAGTTATGTGGTCGTGATCACACTACTAAATTTGAGTTTAATTTAATGTAATTAATTTAATTATTTTTATTATATGATAATAAGAAAGAGTTACGATATAATCTCGTCATGGTTAGACCTTTGTGAGGGTAAGTAGACTTGAAAGTTGGCCACACGCACTGAATTGCTCATTTTAGATGACTTGTACTAAGTTGGCCACATGCAGAAGAGGGATACTTGATTAATGGGGCAGTCCGGCAGTGTACAACTTACTGTGTTTGGAGCAATTTTTTCACATGACATCACACCATTAATTGTACAGAGAAAGCACTATTTGGTATATGCCACAACAACTAATTGTTAAATTACTGGTTGATAAAGTTTTGTAACTCGGATTGTAACTCAGATAACGATGGATAATAATGCAGGTTCCACTCGCTGCACCACACTCAATTCCGGACCAATTACTCTCTTTTCATGCCATTCTACGACTATGTCTACGGCACAACAGACAAATCTACGGACTCGCTGTACGAGAACTCGCTCGAGAGACCAGAGGAGTTGCCAGATGTGGTGCATCTGACCCATCTATCCACCCCAGAGTCCATCTACCATCTACGCCTAGGATTTGCCTACCTGGCCTCCAGGCCCCACATTTCTAAATGGTACCTTCGGTTGATGTGGCCCGTCACTTTCTGGACCGTCATGCTGACTTGGATCTATGGTCGTACATTTGTTGTCGAAAGGAATCGCCTTAATAGCCTCAAATTACAGACCTGGGCCATACCCAAATACAACATACACGTAAGTCACCGTTGATGTACATAACAAGTCCACTTCAATTATGATTTACAGGGAAATTTAATTACCCCATAACTCGTCTCCACTTACTATCTTATTTCTAATAGTTCTTTAATTAGTCTCTTCAGATAAAAGAAAAAAAACCTAAATGCATTTTATTCTTCTGGTCGCTATGCTTATTTGTGTGTATCTTCTGTGCTTCATCGGCAGTATTTTCTCAAATGGCAGAATGAATCCATTAATCGCTTGATTGAGGAAGTCATACTTGATGCAGAGACGAAAAGGGCTAAAGTGTTGACTCTTGGCCTCTTGAATCAGGCAAGTTGTAGTTAATTCATATTACTTCTATTTTTTATTAATTATCATTAAATTAATTAAAATCAACAGACAACATAAAGTTAGAAAATATATATGTGTATGTATGTCTCTCTCTGATAACACAAAAGAAAATAACAATCATAAATCTAAATTTTGTAGTGGGAGGAGCTGAACAGGCACAGTGAGATTTACATCCGCAGGCATCCTAAGCTCAAAGTGAGAATAGTGGATGGAAGTAGCCTAGCAGTTGCTGTTGTGCTCAATAGCATACCAAAGGGAACAACCCAATTGCTCTGTACGGGCAGCCTAACTAAAGTTGCCTATGCTCTTGTCTTTGCTTCTTGCCAGAAGGGAATCCGGGTATTCAATTTTGGATGCTGGTCAACTTGATATTCCAAAATAATTTGATATTCCAAAATAATTTCATATTTCAAAGTTCTACCTAACTTGAGTTGGTATTGTATGGATTTCAATTAGGTATCTATCCCGCATAAGGATGATTATGAGAAGCTCAAGATGTCTTTCGGCACCAATTGTCATGGTAATTTGATACTTTCCAAGGGTTATTCTGCCAAGGTAATTTTTTTTCCCTTGACTAGTTTTTGAAATTATTAGGTAGACTTAGTCGACCACCATGCCTGTCTGTAAGTCAGATGAATGACATACTATTACCTAAAAAGATAACTCGTTACCTTTCTTAATGAATTTTACGTAGGTATGGATGGTGAGTGATGGATGCACTGACAAGGACCAAAAGAAAGCAACAAAAGGAACATTGTTCATTCCTTTCTCCCAATTCCCACCAAAGAAATTGCGCAAAGACTGCTATTACCACAGTACCCCAGCAATGATAGCTCCCTCATCTCTAGAGAATGTGGACTCTTGTGAGGTATATATGTCATTTGCATCTTGATCTTTGCAGTATATAACTATTTTTTTTGCTAAGATTGAACTTAAATTTATAAATATAAGTTATAAACAATTAAAAAGGGATCGACCCATGACAATATCTACACAATCAATCCATTTTAGCTGTAATTAATCGATTGCAATATATGAATGGCAGAATTGGTTGCCAAGAAGAGTGATGAGTGCATGGCGTGCAGCTGGAATAGTGCATGCCTTAGAAGGACTGAAGGAGCATGAATGCGGCTACTCCATGTCCAACATTGACAAAATTTGGCAAGCAAGTCTTCAACATGGATTCAAGCCTCTGATGACCCCAACTCAATCAAATTTCTAAATTACAAGCCCCTGTAGTTTTGTGTGTTAGAAGCATCTATTGCTGTGTGCCACAATGTTATAGATGACGTACCCCTAGAATTGTCCTACTATGCCTATGTATTAGGTTCACTATACGTTGTTGTGGGCTATGATATTTGTCATTCTCTGAGTGTGCGATGTCATTATAATTTAATAGAGGTGCTTTGTTTATATTTGTCTGCACATATTATAGTGGTGAAGCCCTTGAAATAATGAACAAAACCTAAGTCTCTTGATTCACATGTTGAATAGTGGAAGACACCTAAGTTCTGTCGTAATAGGTACATAAGAAGTTGACTATGAATGCCTCGCGGCTTGGCCTTATAATGGGCTATTGGGCTAAATAACTTCTCGCTTAAATGCCTAGCGGCTTGAACTTATAATGGGTACATAAAAAGCTCACCATTAAAGTGCATATGGATTAATTGAAATAGAGTAATTAAATAAATAAAAATTTTTTTATTAATATAAAAAATTAAAAAGAAAAAGAAAAGAGAGAGAGTAAATAGAAAAAAAATTTTACTTATTGAAATTTTTTGAAAATTTGTATATTTATAAAATTAAAATGAGATTTTTAACAAATTTTAATATTAATAAAGTTATTAAAATGATATTTTCAAATCATATGACTTTAGTAGGGTGAATTCACATATATAATTTTACTTTTTGAATCAATTTTTTCAAAAATAATGAAAAATGTTATTTTCAATAGATCATGATTTTTTTTCAATGAAAATTATAATAATTATATATTTTATATATCAATATATACATATAATTAATAAAAAAAAACAAAGCACTCTTGAAAATTTTGGTTAGAAAAGAAAATTAATAAAATTTAACTTTTTTGGTGATTGCACAAAGAACAAATTTGTGGAATTGTATACATTCATGTGTGTGTGCATTGTAACAAAAGAAGGCATGCTGATAAATTACCCACTTTTGTGATTTTCCTATTTGTCGGAAAATGACTTTCCAACGGGGGCCTTGATTTCATTGTGGGGTGAATGGAGAGTGGAGGATGATGATAAAAGTTGTCTTCTTAATTAATTTTGAGGTGTGAATAATATTTTTTTTTTTCATAAAAATTATTATTTAAACTCAACATTTTAAATATAATAATAAATAATATGGACGATATATCCATATTATTTACACTAATGTGTATGTGCAGAGGTATTTAGTTTTTACAAATTTTTTGATCATTTTTTTCTATTTATTTAATAATAAATGTTATTTACACTAAAATTAAAAATTTTATAAAAATAATTCTTAAAAAAATTTAGTAATTAAAAATTTAAATTTATATTTTTGAATTTTTAAAAATTAATTTTATTTAATTTATAAAAATAAAATAAATTATTTTTATCATATAATTTATAATCAATAAATTTCAATAAATTCCAAAGGAATTAGTCCTACCAACTTAAATCTAGGACTCCATTACAGGCACCCTCCTCCCACTCTCAAATTAAGGGCAGCTCAAGATTCAAGGGAATATTTGGCACTAAATTACTAAATAACTAAAATTTATTTATTAAATGTGATTATAATACAAAGATGAATGACATGAAAATAGTTATAAATTTGAAATATTAGTAAAAAATTTTTATTTATTTAATTATTTTATTTTAATTAATTTATATATATTTATTAATTTATATTTCAAAATATTAAGAGATAAAAATACTTTAACGGTGAATTTCTTACATATCTATTATAAGTTTAAGCCATTGGGCATTTAAGCGAGAAGTTATTTAGCCCAATAGCCCATTATAAGGCCAAGCCGCGAGGCATTCATAGTGAGCTTCTTATCTACCCATTACGACGACAGAACTTGGGTGTCTTCCACTATTGATTGGTACGAGTGGTGGTTGGCTGGTAGTATTTAATTGATGCGACATCTAACTTTGAAGGAACCTCTTGTCCTTGCGTGCGTAGGGATGTGGGCATGTAGGCAGCTGCTTTTGGTCAAGGTAGGACATGTTCTCTGCTGCCATCCAGCCTCGGCATTTAAACCATTATAAAGCATCAAGGAGTGACCTCGAGTATTTAATTGATTATAATTTATTTATAATATTAATTTATAAATATTTTAAAATTAATAAAATAAAATTAAATAATGATCAATTTAATATCTTATATGTTGTTGTAAAAGGCCGAGCTATTAAAGCGAAAACCCAATCCAAGTGCTGCAAGAGTTCAGATGGAGTTTGGGCTATATTCTTTTGCCAACCGAAGCGACCCCCGGTTTAAAGGAACGACAGAACTTGAACCTAATTCAAGCATTGGTGAGTGGGCTGGTCTGAATGAATAATGTGCTTAAATCAGTGAGCTGGTCAAAATGCTGACTGATAAGAATACTTTCATTGGGAGCTTCTTGTGTACCCGTTATAAGGCCAAGCCGCTGGCCATTCTAAGCAAGAAGTTACTTAGCCCAATAGCCCATAATCTGTCTCTTTATTTATTAGTGTCATGGCCCTATATCGCTTACAATATCGTTACGAAAGACACATCTTTTATGCATGGAGAGACACGTAGCGCTGGGTCAAATGTTCGTAGGTACATCCTGCCTCTCTACCACCTTGGCAGGCCCTCTTTCTACTACTACGTAAGGTGTCAGACGTGAGAGACGTGTTGATACTAGCCTCCCCCACAAGCCATGCCGAATTCTGAATGTCTTCGATGAAAATAAAAGGTAGAAAATTAACGTTTAAGGCTTTTCATTTTCCTGAGTGAAATAGATGAGCAACTTCATTCAACTAGAAAATTTGCATGCATCCGAATCAATAATGGAGAAAACATGAGTAAGTGTTGCCTTAGGCGAAACAAAATCACCTATATTTGATAATGCTGTTGGACTTTTCTAGAATTTTTTTTTATGAAATTTTTATTTTTATAATGTAAGATTTTTTCTTTATACAAATATTAGTACACAAACTGTAAAAGATTGACATACCATTGTCTATGATGTCGAGGTCCTATCGCGGAGATGAGAATTCTCTTCCGATTTGTTCCTGAAAAGTTTTTTTTTCTCTTTTTCTCCTTCTTTTCTCCTACTCTTCCCTTTCACTGCCTTTTGTTTTCTCTGATGGTGGAGAGAAGGAAAAGATCCGTACAAATGTTACGCTTCTTTTCTGTGAGAGTTATCTTTAATTAGGAAATTACCCCTCTTTTCCGATAACGGTTATCCTTCCCGTAACAGTTATCTTTAAATAAGAAAAGTGGAGGGATTTTAAACCCGATGAGTCAAATTACCGTCATACCCAACCGACCATCATATTGGACCTTTTATATTGGGTCATATTTTAAATAACAAGGGCCACTCATGTTAATTAATTTAACAATCTCCCACTTGACCCTTGTTATGACTTGATGAATCAATAACAAATAAGTGCGCACAATCTTTAAAGATCATCAAGCCATAATACTTGATTGAATTAAAATGATTGGATCATGGCGGTCACATATCTTTTAGCGACATGATTCCTTCCATGTATCACATAATCATCATAATTTATAATAACCTAACCGAGGAACATTGAAACTTTAATTGTCATTTCCAAATATGCTACTAGTTATCTCACAAACTATAACTGTATACAACTAAATGGAGATAACATAGTACAAACAAAACCATAGCTTTAATTGAATTCATGAGTATCACAATGATATGAGTAGTACAAAATATTGGCTTTCAAGAGAAAGTGAACCTGTCCAAAATGCCCATCCGTTCAACATGTCCAGTAAATGTTTTTGGTGGCAAACCTTTACTTAACGGGTCTGCTATCATCAATTCAGTACCAATATGCTCAATAGACACTCTTTGGTTTTGCACTTCTTCCTTAATAGATAGGTATTTCAAATCCATATGTTTCGCACCTTTAAAATACCTATCATTCTTAGAGAAGAAAACAGCTGTGGAATTATCACAATAAATTCTTAACGGTTTTTCTATACCGTCGACCAAACCAAGCCTTAAGATAAACTTCCGTAACCATAATGCATGAATAGTAGCCTCAAAGCATGCTACAAATTTAGCCTCCATAGTGGAAGTAGCAATGACAGACTGCTTCCCACTTTTCTAGGAAACTGCTCCTCCAGCCAGGAGGGACATGTAACCAAATGTAGATTTCCTTGAGTCTACACATCCAGCATAATCTGAATCCGAGTAGCCTACTATTTCAAGATGACTTGATCTTTTATAAGTAAGCATATAATCCTTGGTGCCTTGTAAGTACCTAAGTACTTTCTTTCCGACTTTCCAATGATCTATTCCAGGATTGCTTTGATATCGGCCTAACATTCCAACAGCGAAACTAATGTCTGGCCGAATGCATGTTTGAGCATACATCAAACTTCCAACCAACGATGCATAGGGAATGGATTCCATTGATTTTCGTTCCAAATCATTCTTTGGACATTGCAGTTCACTGAACTTGTCCCCTTTCTGAATTGGAACTATTTCTGTAGAGCAATTTTCCATTCTAAATCTCTCTAATACTTTATTGATATAGCCTTTCTGAGACAATCCCAACAATCCTTGTGATCTATTATGGAATATCTCTATTCTTATCACATAGGATGCCTCATTCATATCTTCCATTTCAAAAGTTTCAGAGAGAAATTTCTTAACATCATGTAACAAACCCATGTCATTAGCAGCCAAAAGAATGTCATCAACATATAAGACTAATATAATGAACTTGCTTCCACTGACCTTCATATAGATACACCGATCAACGGTGTTCTCTACAAAACCATATGACGTAATGGTATCATTGAACTTAATATACCATTGTTGGGAAGCTTGTTTCAGTCCATATATTGATTTCTTTAATTTACACACCAAAATTTCCTGCCCGGTGGTGATGAAACCTTCAGGTTGGTCCATATACACTTCCTCTTCTAAGTCACCATTCAAAAAGGCGGTCTTTACATCCATTTGGTGGAGCTCTAAGTCATTTTGAGCCACCAAAGCCATAATAATTCTTAAGAAGTCTTTCTTAGAGACTGGAGAGAAAGTCTCCTTATAGTCAATGTCATCCTTTTGAGTGTAACCTTTGGCAACAAGTCTGGTTTTATACCTTTCGATGTTACCTTTCGAGTTTCCCTTAGTCTTGAAGACCCACTTACAGCCAACTCGTTTTGATCCTTCAAGCAACTCTACTAGCTCCCAGACTTGATTTACATCCATCGATTTCATCTCTTCCTTCATGGCATTGAACCACTTTTCAGAATCATTACAATCCATGGCTTGTTTAAATGAGACTGGATCTTTATCAATGCTCAATTCCGATTCATGCTCAAGTGAGTAAACCACATAATCATTCGATACAGCTGGCCTTTTCTGTCTCGTAGACCTCTGTAATGTCATTTCTTGTGGTATCACTTGTTCATTTGAAACTTGCACATTGTCACTTGGTTCATCTCTTATGTGTTCACCTTGCGTGTTTCGAGTATCAATTTGTTGTCCTTACATGTCACGTGACTGTGATGCAACAAAAGGAACAACAACTTAAGTAGAAACACTAGGTGTGGGGATAACGACTTGAGTAGGAGTGCTCATTGTGGATCTTTCATTTTGTAATTCTCTAGTATCCACATTTTGTGATTCCCCAGTCCCACTGAACTGACCATTTTCAATGAACTGAGTATTACCAGACTCAAGTATTCTAGTGCTATGGTTAGGGCAATAAAACCTATATCCTTTAGACTTTTCAGGATAGCCAATGAAGTGACCACTAATGGTCCTTGCATCAAGCTTTCTTTCATGTGGATTATATATCCTTACTTCTGCTGAACAACCCCAAACGTGAAGGTGTGTATCAATTCTAAAGGCTCATTACTTCTCATGGCTGGGTTCTTCGATGTGTGTCTTGTTTGTTTCCCTTTTATACAATCAACACACACCTCCCAATCAGTAAAATCCAACTGAGGCAGGATATCACCTTTCACTAATCTCAATATCCTTTCTTTGGATATATGACCCAATCTTTGATGCCATAAGAAAGCAGAACGATCATCATGCACATTACGTTTGTTACCTATACCATGCTCAATAAGAAATAGAGAATCAGCATACATAGCATTAAGATTAAAATGGTACAAATCATCAACCAAAGTACTAGATCCATAATAGTACGAATATCTATATAATGAAGATGCACCGTTTCTAATCTTAAGGTTAAATCCCACTTTATCCAACTTTGCAACAGAAACTAAATTTCTAGTACATTCAGGATCATCGAGACACTTTTCTAGATCCAGGTGACACTTAGTACCCAAGATCAATTTGTACATCCTAATTCCTTCTATTTGTGCTTTCATTCTGTTTCTCATGTAAAGGAATTTCTCAGTTCTTGTTATGGGCTGGATTGAAAGGAATCCCTGCATAATATGTGACACATGAATAGTAGCTCTAGAATCTAACCACCAAGTATTGTTGGGTACTTCAATTATGTTTGATTCAAAACATATTGATATACAGTACATACCTTTCTTTTCGAACCAAGCCTTTCTTTTTGGGCAATCCCTTTTGAAGTGACCTATCCTTTTACAGAAGAAGCATTTCTGATCCTTTTGGATCTGACCTCCAATGACTTTCATAGAGGTTTTGTCCTTCTTCTTACTCTTCTGATATGGTTTAGATTTGCTACTACTAGCATCATTACGAACAGTGAGATGAATGGAGTGATCCTTCATCTTCTTTAATCTCACTTCTTCCTGAACTAACATGGCCTTAATTTCTTGAAAGTTCCATTTCTTTTTAATAGTATTATAATTCACTTGGAATTGGCCAAATTCAGGAGGCAGTGAGTTGATGATGAATTGAACCAAAAAGGATTCACTCACATCTATATCCATTGTTCTCAACTTTGCTGCTAGATTAGCCATACTAGTCACATGATCATAAATAGGCTGTAACCAATCAAATTTCTTGGTCGTCAGCTCATTCATTAGGGTTCCTACAATGGATTTATCAGTTATATCTGATTGAGAGTATTCCTTAATTCTCATCATAAATTCCCTCGCATTGTCCGTCTTAGGCATCGATGGCTTTACATTTTCAGCCATCGTCATCCGCATTAAATTCAAACTCAGCCTATTGGATCGTACCCAAGCCTCATGAAAAGACTTATCAGATTCTGTACTAGTCCCAGTAATGGCTGCAGGCTTTTCATCTGAAATAACTGCTAAGTCCAAGCCCAAAATACCTAAATGAAACTGAATATGCTCAGACCATTCTGCATAGTTCAGCCCATTGAATTTGATCATTGCATTGCCCAAGGCGAAAACATTATGGGAAGCTGCAAACATGATCCAAATTTACACATTAATACTTTGAGTAAACTCTAATGGATCCAGATACATGCATTACAAACTTTGATTATGTATTTAAGTTCACCTTTGGGTGATCCTCAAATACATAACTTTAATCAATAATGATGCTAATTTAAACATACTTTAATAGATCAATCAATCATACTAGAGTCAACATGAATGTTATCTTTGGATATGCAATCACGTTTACCCAGTATATCAATCAATCCCCTTTAGTGTCATTAATTATAGGCAATGATCCATCTTTGGATGATCTCCTAGCATCATAATTAATAACTACAATTGTTCATGTACAATACTTTATTAGCATAAAAAATGAACAATTGAAATTCACAATTAAACATTCAAATCCTTTCAAGCCAGGCCACTTTGGTGACTAACAAGCTTTCAAAATTTGATTTTCCATTTTGTGGGAGTCGACACCGGCCAATATGCCGGTGGCACACTGTTCCAATAGCTAGCTTACACCTTGCACCGACAACCACCTGCGGCACAACCGACAACCACTCGCGGCACAGGGTCCAGTGGCCGGCGCACTATTACGCGCCGACAAGCTCTGGCAGTGTAGAGTCCCATGGCTGGCACTCATTCCACGCCGGCAAGCCCCGCCAATGCCGCAGAGTCCTAGACCCACGCTCAACCAGATCTTTGGCCATGCCGGAAGAGGCGCTCGCCGAGAGCCTTTCCGCCGTGCCCAGCAGGCCGATCTGGGTCCCGGCCATACGTGGTCGCCGGAAGCTTTCCGCCCTACCTAGGCCCAGGTCTGGCCATATCCACCAGACCGATCCGGCTCCCTAGCGACACTCGGAACCGCGGTCCTCTCCGGGAGGCCGCTTCGCCGTACCCGAACCGATTCAGGTCCTGGTGGCGCAGACTCCCACGGCCGGCGTGCTTCTCCACTTTTCAGACACCGGCCGTTTTCCTTTATGCACCCGAGCCTTACAACGCAAAAAAAAAAAAAAAAAAAAAGGAAAAAGCAAATTGCAGTATTCGCAGACCCACTCTGATACCAATTGTTAGACTTTTTTAAAATTTTCTTTCATAAAATTCTTATTTCTATAATGCAAGATTTTTCTTTATGCGAATACTAGTACACAAATTGTAAGAGATTGACATACCATTGTCCATGATGTCGAGATCCTGTCGCAGAGATGAGAATCCTCTTCCGATTTGTTCCTGAAAAGTTTTTTTTCTCTTTTTCTCCTTCTTTTCTCCTATTCTTCCTTTTCACTGCCTTTTGTTTTCCCTGATGGTGGAGAGAAGGAAAAGATCCATGCAACGTTACGCTTCTTTTATGTGAGAGTTATCTTTAATTAGTAAATTACCCCTCTTTTTCGATAATGGTTATCCTTCCCGCAACAGTTATTTTTAAATAGGGAGAATGAAGGGATTTTAAAAATTACCATTATATCCAACCGACCATCATATTGGACTTTTTATATTGGGTCATACTTTAAATAATAAGGGTCATTCATGTTAATTAATTTAACAAATGCAACTTTAGCGTGCCACACCAATAATTTCTCTTCAAACATGTCCACGCTTGAAAGCTAGCAAAATGACAGGACGAGACACGAACATCTTGGGCAGTTTGGTCCTCCCACATTTGTTGTATATGGATGGCTTGGCACACTATTGGATTCTAAGGAAATTCGCTGAATGGACAAATCCTTCGCCTTCTGCACTGCATGCCCGATCGCTACCAGCTTTAGTACCTGGGGGAAAAAGGAACCAAAAGCCCCTTTCAACACAGTGAGCACCGGTTCACCTCTGTGGTCTCTTAATTCCCAGCCCCTTCCTCTGCCTTGTTGTAGAGATATGTCTGTGTTTGTTTTGGGGTGCCCTCGGTAGGTGGTGTCCAATGATCTTCACCTTCCTTTGTTCGTTGTGCCAGTAAGTATTGCGTTGGCTTTATGGTAGTCATTTATATAGTTGTAACGCAATGTGAGCAATCTTGCATGGGTTTCCTGGTTTGCCCTTCATGACTTGCAAGTTTCTTGACTTCCATATGGACCAAGCTACCATAGCGGCAATTTTTGAAACTTCCCTTTCCCGGTTATCCATTACACGGAGCTTTTATGGCACGGCCTAGGAGTGAATTTTCATTATTCAGAAGCCTCCACCCCTGCTTTGCCAGCATGGCTCTATTAAAAATCAAAGAAATTCTAATATCCTAAGCCACCAGCAAATTAAGACACTGTCCGTTTTTGCTCAAGCCACCCAATGAACTTTTTGTTGACAATCTGTACTTACCAACCAAAACCAGTTAGCTGATTTAGCAATTTCATCACAAAAAATTTTGGGAAGAGGAAGCAACTTGTGAAGTAGGTGGGAATAGCCTGAAAAATAGCCTTAAGCAAGACCTCCTCACCAGCCCGGGATAAGCATTTTTCTTAGAGTAACCAACCATCATCAGTAGGCTGAGATACCTCTGGTGGCTCTCCACTGCTGTTACTTCCAAACAAATTTGTAATGCATTTTTCCCATCTCCATTGCAAAAGGCTAATAAGCCTGAAATCCTTACATATGGATGGAGATGCCACCTTCGGGATAAGATAGATGCATGCGAGATTAAAGGAGCTAAGGATCACCCCTATGATTGAGGACATCCAATGCTTTAGATACCACGTCATTCCAAACAATATGCCAATAGAATTGATAAAAGAGTGCAAACATACTATCTAGTTCGAGTGGCTTTATTGCGTGCATCTATTCCAGCGCTTGGAAAAGTTCAGCTCTAGGCTCTAACCAGCTCTGTGTTCATCTCATCTGTTACTCTCTCAATGACCGTGTCAAGAACCATATGCATAGCATCATTTCCTTTCAAAGAAAAGAGAGGTTAATAATAAGAAACAAAGACCTGAGCAATCTTATCTTAATTGGAATATACACAGCCATCCTCATCCATAATCCTCCAGATATGATTTCTTGTCTGTGGTGGAGGCTTTAGCATGAAAAAAGCTAGTGTTTCAATTTCCTTCTTTTAGCCAGGTTGCTCTTAACCATGGTGCCCACTTCATCTCCTTCCTACAAAGAAGTTCATCAATCTTGAATTTGATTAGCTTTCAAAGCAACAATATTGGCCTGTGAGGGTGCAAGAGTCTCCAAGTCTTGTTGCATTGCTCTTAGTTGCCGAAGCTTAAAATTGATATTCCCAAAGGTATCTCTTTGCCGTACTTATTGATTTATCCAAAATTTTGTTTATTATAGGATATTCTCACTAAGGAATGAGGGGGACTATATTACTTGGATGACTTTAATCTTAGACAAGCAAATTGTATGGATAGCATGATTTATTTTGCTTGTCATAGCATGCCCTCTTACCTTTAGGTAACTTTACTAACTCATAAGCAGAGTTATCATATAAGGATTTCATCTCATTTGTCATAGCATCGATCCAGTGCTACCCGTGCTCACTTTTAACTGCTTCTGTATAGCACTCAGGTTCTCCTCCATCAGTTAACATCACAAACTCATCAGAAGAGTACCGAGTAGAAGGCACTGGAATTCTATTGGACCTCTGTGGCTGAAATGGAGGTGAAGGTATGTGCGGATGATCTTCTATTGGAGCATCAATATCACCTGCACCTTGCATATTATGATCCTGTTGAACATTCTCATCACGTTCTTGAATGTCACCATGAACATCAGGATCACTAAGAGATGTCTAAGGAAATGGAACAATATTAGCAAGATTATCATTAACCTGAGGAGTTGACTTCTCGATGTGTTCAATGTTTTGATTCTCAACGAACACAACATCTCTACTCCTTACAAGCTTTTTCTCAACTGGATCATATAAACGGTACCTGAAGTCATCTTCACCATAACCAAGAAAGATACACTGCCGAGTCTTCACATCTAACTTCCCTCTTTCATCTTTAGGGATATGAACAAAAGCTTTACAGCTAAAGACTCGTAAATGGTCATAAGAGACTTCCTTACCAAACCAAACTTTGTCCGGAACACCACCTTGTAGTGGAACACTAGGAGACAGATTAATTACATTTGTCACTATATTCAAGGCTTCACCCCAAAAGGATCTAGGTAATTTTGCATCTGAGAGAAGACATCTGACCCTCTTAATCAATGTTCTGTTCATCCTTTCTGCTAAACCATTTAACTGTGGTGTCTTGGGAGGTGTCCTCTGATGTCTGATCCCATACTTTCTACAGTATTCATCAAATGGACCACTATACTCACCACCATTATCAGTGCGGACACATTTTAGCTTCTTACCAGTCTGTCTCTCAACAAAGGCATGAAATTGTTTAAATACATCAAAGACTTGATCTTTAGTCTTCAATGCATAAACCCAAAGCTTCCTTGAGTGATCATCAATAAAAGTTACAAAATAAAGAGCGCCACCAAGTGAATGTACTTTCAAAGGACCACATACATCAAAATGCACCACAACAAGCAACTCTAATTTCTTTGAAGGCGAGTGACTCTTAAATGTAACTCTATTTTGTTTCCCAGCAAAACAATGAGGACACTTCTTTAAAACTGCACTCTTTATGTCTGGAAGTTGGTTCTTTCTTGCCAAACAATCCATCCCCTTTTCACTCATGTGACTAAGCCGCTTATGCCACAATTCAATGGAATTATCATTCTCTACTGCATTTACAACATCTTTGAAGATAACAGTTTGCATGAAATATAAACTGGAGCATTTCCTACCTCGTGCCACAATTAAGGAGCCTTTGGTAAGCTTCCACTGGCCATCACTGAAGGTACTGCAAAAACCTTCATCATCTAGTTTTCCCATTGAAATCAAATTCAAATGGATATCAGGGACATGTCTAACATACCTTAATGTCAGCTGTGCTCCATTGCTAGTCTTTAAGCAAATATCACCAATGTCAATGACCTTTGCTAGGTCGTTATTACCCATCTTCAAAACTCCAAAATCACCAGGAGTATATGTTGTGAAGAATTCCATTCTTGAAGTAACATGAAGAGAAGCACCACTATCTATGACCCAATCAGTCTCATGAGATGTCAAATTAATCACATCCTCATCACAAATAATAATGAGGTCACCAGTACCAGAAGTGGATGCAGTAGTAATACGATCATTACTCACATTCTTTTTCTCGTGCCTATCACTGCCATCTTTATTTTCTCTCTTCCACTTGTAACACTTTTTCTGAATGTGACCCATCTTCCCGCAATAATGACACTGGACATTCTTATACTTAGATCGTGACTTGCT
The DNA here is from genome assembly GCA_037832385.1 of Rhizophora apiculata. NCBI lineage: Eukaryota > Viridiplantae > Streptophyta > Magnoliopsida > Malpighiales > Rhizophoraceae > Rhizophora > Rhizophora apiculata. Next base: position 12,041,512 of record CM075429.1, on the reverse strand, counting down.
TCGGCTCTTGCTTCTACCATTTTTACCATTTCCTTTTTCTTGACTTCTCCCCCTATTTTCAGTAATTAAAACCTCTGATTTGGATGATGATAAACCCTAAGATTTCCTTCTCATCTCCTCATTCAACACACCACCCTTTACAAGTTCCACTGATAAAAGACCACCGGAGGCAGAATTAGCGAGAGACATTCGAAAAGTCTCCCAAGAAGCAGGTAAGGTAGCAAGTAACCATAACCCGAGAACTTCGTCATCAAACTTAATGCCCATGCCTGATAGTTGATCAATGAGACCCTGAAACTCATTTAAGTGGTCAGCAACTGAACTCCCTTCATTATATCTCAACTGCATCATTTTCTTTAACAAGAACAACTTGTTATTACCAGACTTTGAAGCATACAATGTCTCAAGTTTGCTCCATAAAGTTCGTGCATGTGTCTCATTGCAAATGTGATTATAAACATTATCATCAACAAATAGTCGTATAAAACTACAAACCTGTTCGTGCTCAAATTCCCATTCTTCATCAGTTTTAGACTCAGGTTTTGTAGTAGCAAATACTGGTAGATGCAATTTCTTCACAAATAGGAGATCCTTCATTTTACTCCTCCATATATGATAATTCGTGTCATTCAAACAGACCAATTTATTCACATGCAACTCTATCATTCAAGCAAGCCTGATACACCAACTAGGCTCTGATACCACTCTGATGGGAGAAGGGGCACAGCAGAGTATAAGTAGCCCAAGAAACTTCTCCCGCTTGCTTGAACCTATGAGGAGATGATTGAATAACAAAAATGGCAATGCAGAAAAACCACAAAAGAGAACACACCAATTTTACGTGGAAAACCCCTTCAAAACAAAGGGGGGAAAAAACCATGGATACTCTGAACCAGAGGTCAACTCCACTATAATTAAGTGAGTACAATAGAGGTGTACAACCTCAATTACATCAAACAAATTGAACAAAAGACTTATGAGTTAAGCAAGACAGGCCAACTATGTGCTGTCAACTATAACTCAACAAGCAGACCTCAAGGCAGTAATCCAACCGTTCAAGATGAACCCCCAGATGTCCCCTACCAGCTGTCCAAATTTCAGCTCAATCGGACCACGGGTCAGTAATCATTCATATGGTTTACCAATTCTGCCACAGATGAGAGAGCAGAGAGTTACCAGAATTGAGAGGCTTCGGTTCGAATGGAAAATCTGCCCTTGCAGTTCACAGAAACTCAATCCAACCGTCCACAAAGAAGATCTATGTGTCCTCTAACTACTGACCAAAAATCAGCCCGATTGGACCACAAACAATCTTCCAATTACACAGTTGACCAATTCTGTACACAGAAAATTGCCCAGAAAATAGACCTACAAAAACTGAAGAGAAGCAGGATTTACAGTACTCGAAACCCAATCTCCACCATCCAGAAGTAAGAACCAAATGCCTTCTATCAACCATCTAAGTTTTAAACTGATCGGATACCGATATTTTTTCCAAACGTAAGATCAAAAATTATTACATTTGATTTTTTTTTTTCTGCAGTCTTTTTCTTTTTCTCTCCTTTTCGGCAGCCTTTTGTTTCTTTTTTTGTCCGCCGACAGCTCTCATTTCTTCTATTAAATTTTCTCTACGTTTTGTTTTTTTTCGGCCCAAATATTTATATCTATTTTAATAATTTTTAAATTATAATTCTAAAATATTAGGATATATACCCATAAAGGGACCAATAAACCCAACACCAGTGTCTGCTCTTCATCGATCCTGCAAAAATAACCCCGTACCAACAACGATGTAGCATATAAATTTATACATATTGTGGCATGCAAGCACATTCTGAGGCTTCCTCCTTAAAACAAATCAGAGTTTGTCAGTATTTGCGAATAACTGAAGAAGTGGAAAGACAAAAAGTTAGAGAAAAAGAGGTAGGGTGATGGGGGAGAGAAGACGGCGAGGTAGCCATTTGCTTATTTTAGATACAGGAATCTCAGTAAACGAGTGCATCCACATCTCAACTAAACAAAATTGTCGGCAAATTCAAGGACAAGCCTGCTAAGATCCCGGACCATGAGCCTTCTACCAAGGCAACAAGAGGCTAAGATAGTCTCATTCTTCGGATTCCACCCGACTTGGAAAACTTCCTCCCTGATGTGAATCACAGCAAAAACCAAGCAGAACAGACATAAATTAACAAGCTTTTTGTTTCGTACGAGCAACGGAGAATTTTCTGATTGTGCAAGCAGAACAGATGCCCAAGGGCACAAATGCAGATAAAAATACGCACAAAGAAGGATACACAAGTGATGTCCCAAATACAGAGGATACTTACTTGTGACAATCAAAAGTATGAAGTGCAGTGTTAAGCTTGCGGAGATCAAAGAGCTTGACAGTCTTATCAGTAGACCCAGTTGCCAAAACCCACTCATTGAAAGGATTAAAGGCTAAGCAGTTAACCTAAGGCAGAGTCAAGGAAAGTAAACCAAACATAAAGTTGAAACAGAAAACATACAAACATAACAACATGTCAAGAAAACTTAAACTTCAAAATGAATACAAAATACTCATTTGCATTCTTGGCAACACAGAAGGGAGAGATACAAACAAGAAAAAGTTATTTCATCAACACGTCATACACAAGATCCCTGATCTATACTTTGGTTGTCTCGCATAACCACAACTTTTAAAATATTTATGTATAAAAATCCTTTTAAAACTTCTGTCTCTTTAATTAATTCTAAACATATTAATTTAACACTTGCGTTTACGAGAATGCTTTTAAGATTTTTTTTTTTTCTTGTGCGGATAAACAGCAGCCACAGTGTACACAAATGCGTTTTCTTCGTTCTTTTTTTTTCTTTCTAATTTTTGAGGGAAGCCATGGATCAATAATATAAAATTTGCACAAACATTTCTTTTTCTCCCTTCAAAATAAATGAATCGACAAAAAATATAATATAAAAAAAATAAAAAACAGCAACAACAACGTCGAGAGTCGCACACTGGAAAATCGGAAACAACTTGCAGTAGGCGGATTTACAGAGAAAAAAAAAAAAAGAAAAACCCTTGCAGTAGGCACATAGATCCGATGCCCCATTAGACTGCTGCTTTTTTTACTTGGCGGTTTTCAGTCATTACTGGCAGGCAATTTAACAACTTTGAGTTTCATTATATGTGGCTGTAATCAATTTTAAACATGTCTAACGTAAATAAAATTTGTATGTCTATATTATATTATTATAATTATTTAATATAAATTTATGATTTTTATAGTTAATTAATCAAAGGTCTATGTTTCAAATGCATTTATTTTTTTTATTAATAATAATAATATTATTATTTTTAGAAAACTTTGATTTATGCAAACTTCGAAAGAAAGTTGTGAATTGAATCAATTTTTATCTTAGTCATAAATATTAGAAATTAACCCAAGGGCGTGAGGGAACTATATAACGTCAATCTTAAGCCAAGGCCAAGATAGATACTTCAAGGGTGACTCGATACAACAACCCATTGCGCCGTAATTTCATTCACAACAAAATAGACATTTTAGGGAAATCATTCATTTTGGTGATCACGTGTTTCCTGTCCAAGGAATCTGATCCAGCCCGTTAGATTTAGTACACCTGGCAGAATCAAGATCACGCGGGAGAGACACAAATACGGGGCACGCATGGGATAGACAAGTAACGTCCTCCCATTCTCACGTAAGTCGTGAAGCCAAACGAGGATCGATCTATCTCAAGTCGACCAGCACAACGACGTACGAGTTGCTAATCTATTATTGGCATTCGGTAGTCGCTTCAGATTATAACTGTGGCGTTGCAACCGCTCCTCACCAATCCGCATTCATTGCTTATTAATGAGAAGAACTTGCCGTATTACTAAAAGCGTGTCTTTCCATTGGATGGTGACGACACCACATTTTTAAGTGGTCATAACACAACTTGCACTTAGATGTCGAAAGATCGGTTCCGCATCACTTCAAAAGATTTTACCACGTTGATACAAGCAAGCTCCTCCTTATGTGCCAAACAACTACAACCAATAATATTTATATATAAATTAAATATTATAAAAAAATTAAATAATATAAAATTTTATTTATATATATAATATTTTTAATATATATATATACACGTTAAATTATTATTATTATTATTTTGTGAGGGGAGGGGGTGGGGACTTTGGATAAAACTATGTCAAGTTCAAATTTCAATATAAAAAATAATTGTGAAAACTGATAAGGATAAATCTATAGAGGAATTTTAAATACATTAATATCCCGGCCCATGAGAAATAGTTGCATTCATTACTAGCTTTATACGTGTTTGTCCGTCTCCATATTATATTTTTGCAATCTACTAGGCAAATGATAGGAGAGGTTTTGAGAATTCTAACCTCACGTCATCTTACTTTAAATTTTTTTAAAATTTGTTAGAAATGAGTTAACATTAATTATTACGATAAAAAAAATTATAAAAAATTTTCATAATTAATTAAAATTAAAAATTTATTATTTAATTTTTTTATAATATAAAATATTTTTTTATTAAATTAATATTAATGATTATTATAAATATTATATATAAAATTATTTAATTATAAAAAATATAAAATCTATAAAAATAAAGAACTTTTTTTTTGTTAACATCATTTATCCTTTTCTTTTTCAAATTAACATGTTATTAGAGTTTAGTTCTTATGATTTTGAAAATCCACCTATAATAATAATAAATTTAAAAATATTTTTAAAAATATTTTAAATATTAAATTATAAATTAATTTTAATGAATTATAATTTTTAATTCAATAAATATTAATATAAAATTAAATAATTCTAATTATAAATTTTAGTTTTAAGTTATCGTGATTATATTTCTAATAAAGGCAAATTGAAATATATTAATAAAAATTTTTTCAACTTGAAACAGGTCTTATAAGAAATTGAGAATTAAAAATATAATTATTAAAAAATAATTAATTAATTTATAAATTTAAAATTAATTAATAATAATATTCAATTATCAATAGAAAAAAATAATGTGAGATCTAATTTCTACTATTTATTTAGATAACACTAACACATTATAAGTTTATGATTTGAAGAGAAATTGATACTAATTAAATATTTCAAATATACTATAATAACTTTTAAAATTTTTACAAAAATATTGATTTTTCTACGCCCCAACTTAATAAAATGTGATATAATAAAATAATATAATTTTATTATAATATAAAAAGATTTAGTTTACAATTACCATAAATGAAACAATTCCCATTAGTTTAGTAAATTTACAGAAAATCTTTAACAAATTAACTATATTAACAAAAAGTCAATAGAAGTAACTGATCTAATAACTAATACTTGATGAAAAATCTAATGTGACAGTAAAGAGAAAATGTCGAGGAGATAATAGAGGTTGCACCCATGACAAAAATACAAATTACGTCAAAGTAACATATTTTAAGTTATATAGATATTTAAAACGGTGTCGCATGAAAAAATTCATAACGATAGATATTGGTATGAGTTGTTAGGTAGTAGTATTTAATTGATGCGACATCTAAGAACCTCTCATCCTTGCGTCCGCAGGCATGTAGGCATGGAGGCAGGTGCTCTGTAATGCGAGGGGACAATAGACAACAGGTGGAATATCAATCATTTAAAAACTATAAAATATGGTAATGTTTTCGAGACGTAATGATTATTTCATACGCGTAATAAAATATTGTAATTCCTGTAAATAAAAATTATAATGACTCCTAGGAGGAGACAAGGTGGTTACATTTCTTTGCTTTCGCTTTTGGTCAAGGTAGGACATACTCTCTGCTGCCATCCACCTGCCTCGAGTGACCTCGCGATGATATGATTTCGATCAACTTAATAATTTAAAAATATAAAAACAAAAACACTATATTTATAAATATTATAAAATAAATTTTATAATTTTTAAATATCAAAAAAATAAAAATATTTATTAATTATTCTCACGTAATGTTCACTATTAACAAACGTAGGTATTCTTTCTTTTTGTTTCAATATTTTTACGGAGTATAATTATAAAATAAAATAGATACTTGTTCTTTATACACAATATTTACAATTATAAATTAACAAATTTACTGTATAAAATGTGATGAATATTTAATTAATTATAATATTAATTTATAAATATTTAAAAATTAATAAAATAAAATAGTGATGAATTTTATATTTTATATGTTGTTGTAAAAGGATGGGGTATTAAAGCGCAAACCCAATCCAAGTACTGCGAGTGTTCAGATGGAGTTGGGCCATACTCTTTTGCCAACCGAAGCAACCCCCGGGTTTAAGGGAACGACAGAACTTGAACCTAATTCAAGCATTGGTGAGTGGGCTGGTCTGAATGAATAATGTGCTTAAATCAGTGTCCAAATGCAACTATTTTACCAACGTGGATGGGTTATTGGCCCAATTCATGCACCACATCGATTCTCCATCTCGTCCTTGCGTGTAAAAAACTGAAAAGTAACAAAAGAGGAAAGTAAAAGAGCTCGCGTGAACGTAGATGTGCTAAAATTCCACGAGCAAATTTCTAACCACTTTAATGTCATTAATCTTTATATTATAATCACCTTTAATAGATAAATTTCAGTCATTTACCAGTTTAGTGTCAAAATTTCCTTGGATCTTGAGCTGCCTTTAATTTGAGGGTGGGAGGAGAGTGCCTGTGATGGAGTCTCAGATCTAAATTGATAGGATTAATTCTCTTCTTGGTTTATTGAAATTCATTAGTTATAAATTATATAATAAAAATAATTTATTTTATTTTTATAAATCAAATAAAATTAATTTTTTAAAACTTAAAAATATAAATTTAAATTTTTAGTTATTAAATATTTTTAAAAGTTATATTCTCTCATTTACCTGCAGGTATATTTATCATTTCAATATTCATTTTTCCGTAAATATTTTCACTCTTTTATATTCTGCTTATAAGCTCTTGGTTGGACTTCTAAGGGTAAATCCAAGTATAAATAGTATTATCTTCTTGTATGTTTTATTCTGTAAATCTTAGTACCTTATATCTTAATGTATCACAACTAGCTCAAAGATAGGTGATGAAGAGTTCTCTAATCTAGTGGGCTTGTGTTCTTGTAAGACAGAGAAAAGCTATGGGAGTGCTTGGCTCAAGCCCAAAAAGAAAGAAACTTGGGAAATAAGGAAAAGGGACAGAAATTTCCTGGAATCCTTGGAGGCTCAGGGTATTTAGAGGTCCATTAGTGGGCTCTTATTGATTGATGGGCATAGGATGGGTCAAACCCTATCAATACTTTGTTATGAGTGATAGAGTGTGGACTGCTAATCGACAAGGATTGCAGGAATGGTAGTGGAGAATGCCCTTGTGAACGGGGTGAGGTCGTGGATTGCTAGCTTGCGTCCAGCTGGGGATCCGTTTAGGCTTGGAACGGGCTTTGGGCCCATTGTCACAAGGTCCTTGATTCAGCAGCTATTTCTCACATTTCAGGTGTCATGCACCGAGTCTATGGGCACGATAGAAAAAACATTTGAGGTACAGCGAAGAAAATCCAAAATACTAGAAAAAAAAAAAAATCAAGCCCATTAGCTTTTGAAAATATTTATTAGAACTAGAATTTACTGCAATGGCAACTTCAAGCACTCTATTTGATACAGAAGTGTGCCAGTCACAAGAAGCCTACAGCCTGCAAACTTGGTCACTTCATCCTGCCAATTGCTGCAAAAAAGATTCATAAAATTGAAAATTAAAGGCAATGGCTCGTCGGACAATCTGATTGAAAAGAGAGAGGATGTTGACAGAACTAGTTTCACTCCTTTTCCAATCCAGCAATGCAACCTTGAAGTGAACAAGAAGATGGGAAGCTTGCTGATTAAGAAAACAGAATGAACTTTACCGCAAACACTCCTTTTGTTGTTTAGTTTGATTGCAATGTTTAGTCTAATTGTAACTTGAAAAGTACATGCTTATGTTACTTTTGAAAAAGCAGAAACATCAATCCAGAGAGAGTGGGATCAGGTGAAGTTTGTCCCATTTCAAGTTCCTTGTTGATGTCAACATGGAAGTAAGGAAGATGTGTTGTATTCATCATTCCTTTTGTACTCAATCAATGTGCCAAACTCTTAAAAAGGGTACTTTGAATGAAATGAATGTGTTTTCATTATCTGCAAAACTTTTACAGCAGAAAAGAGTTCTTCTTCTCCTTCTCTGCAATTCTTCTTTCAATGAGGTCCTTTCTTCTTTGTTAACAACAGAGGGGATCATCGAGACTAAGATGACTCCAATTTTGCCCCATAATTTTCTGAAACAAAGCTTGTTGCTCCACTTCTAGAAGAACAGGGACAATAAATTAAGAAAAGGAGCAGCATAAGCCATTACATTTGTAACTCAATGGCAATGCATACATTTGTTGTGCCAAGTGGGATTCATAGCTGTGTACAATAAACTCGGATGTATAAAAGAAAGATCAATTAACAGCACCATCATCTACGAAGTAAAAAAGGGAAATGCTCAAATAATAAGATGAATTAAAGAGAAAACTGATGTAAAGTCATCACCATGAAGAGAACTAGCAACCCTGATTCCATGGAATACCAAGACTAGAGAGCACTGCAACATTAATAGTCTTCAAACAAAAATTCCTGCAGTCTTGCCGTAAGAAACCAAATTCATCAGCAAACTCAATGTGGTGGAATCTGCAGAGAGACCCCTATAAACCATTTCTTGAAGAATTGCACTCAATATTGTCTACAAGTTTACATAGATCTTTGATAGTTGTTGTAAACAATCAAATTAAGTTGATAATAACTCCTTTTCAACATTAAATCAAAAAGTATCCTTGCCCAATTGATTTGACATGGAATTTTCTTAGAGTTTAATATATAATACATTCTTAAATCTCATCCAACAATCTAAGTTTTGAAATTGAATTGAATCTTAAGGTGATATTACAGGTTTATGACTAGGAGATTTTTCAATCGAACCATGATGACCTTATATTTAATTGTGATGTTTATTTGTAAGATGAGTGTGTTTTCTATAAGTTTTCAACCCGAAGTGCTTCTTTGGAAGGCTCGTTAATTAAACTATTGTAAGTAATGACATTAGGATGATAGTCTTTCTTGGGCAGAAGTGCTTCTTTAACTCTCGTTTGAAGTCTTCCTAAGTGTTGATCAAGCAAATACCTTTGCCAACCTCTGCATGCTTGCGATACCACCATAGTTGAGTGACATCTCATAGAAATGTGGAGGCAGTGCAAATCCTTACTGCATCATCTCGAACGAACTTGGCTTTAAAGTATTGTTCCAAGTCAAAAAGGAAGTTCTCAACTTCTGTAGTATTATGAGTGCCATTATAGGTAGTAGGTTTAGGCATTTGGATTGTATCAAAGTTGACGATGCCAGTGGAGCATGACCCATTAGCAATGGTTTGCTTGTACTTATCCCAATTGGCATGGACACCATCTACCTCACATCAAATGCCTTGTAACTCAATTTTAGCAAAGGAATGATCACCATATACCTCTCGTCAAATGTCGTCAAGATCACGCTTGAAGGATTGACTAAGCTCCCGAATGATGGCTTTTACCACGTTGGTGACTTCACCAAATTCTATTTTCAAGTTGTCAATCCAGGTGGAGTGCTCCTTAAAGGTTGATTCTATCCTGGAGAAGTTCTTCTCCAATTCTGCAACACAAAACTCCAAGGCCTCCATTACAACAGTCTTGGATTTACCACGCCTTGTGATATAGGCGTGTTGTTCCTTTCATTCATATCTTTGCTCCTCCACACAAACCTCAATGTCAGAAGTCATCTTTGGTGCTTGATAATAGCAACCAAGGCTCTGATACCAACTGTCACGGGATGAGTTTGTGGACACTCTAAAAACCATGTGGTATTAGACAACTTCAAGGGAAAGTTGCTAGTAAGCCTAGAGAAAGAGTAACGAGGAATAAGAGAAGAGACTTGGAGAAAGGAAGGTTAGATTGCTTGATGCTACAAATGAATGAGGCTTGGGTATTTATAGCTCTTTGCCTTGGTTTTAGAATTTTCCTATTCTAAATATTTACATGGAATATTTTTGTAATATTACTTACTAGAATTATGTACAATTCATAGCATTTTAGAGAATTCTATGGGTTCAATTATTATAGAGTCTTTAAAATCTTCTTAAGTCTTTTGGGCCTTTGGTAATGGGTTTAAACCTTTTGATAAATTGGGTTTTGATTTGTTAGCCTGTAACACTAGGCTCAAGAGCTTTCTGTTGGAATTCCAAAAAGTAATCTATGGCTCAATAAACAACAGAGGCTGAATTCATGGCTATGATAGCTGAATCAAGCGATTTGGTTTCAAAGGATGCTGGCTGAGTTAAAAGTGAATTTAACAGAAGCCATAACAATGTATTGTGATAATCAAGCAACAATTGTAATCTTTAGGAATCCAATTCAATATGGAAAAACAAAGCATTTTTTGATAAAGTTTCATTTTGTTAAGGAAATGCAGCAAAAGAATGAAGAAACTTTGTCCTATTACTCAACAGAAAATCAATTTGCAGATATACTCACCAAGCCACTCGGTAAAGGAAGGTTTCTACAGCTCAGAGATAAGTTAGGGATGCAGTGTATCAACACCAAGGAGGAGAAATGAAGGATTGGTGTTGTTGCTCTGCAACTTCAAACTGAAGTCTTCAATGCAGATGTGGCACTCACCGCAACCCTGCAACTTTAGCAATAGTAGCAGCAGATGGACAAGTCAAGATCAAAAGTAACAGACTAAGCAAACAAGGACAAGTACCAGTTGAAGTTAGGTAAGTTAAGTGAAAGGATTGAAATTTGAATTTGTATTTGATTTTGAATCCAAACTTGTAATGATTAAAACTTATGAAGTTATTTGTTTGTAATGATGCAAGCCTATTTAATTTCAATTATATAAGTCTTGGTAAACAATGAATATGAACAAGTTGTTCCTAGAAAACTCCTCCGGCTCTAAGCCTTTCAGCACTTATGCCAACACAAAAAAGCTTGTATAGCAAGCATACATGAGTCAATTTTATCCCAGCAACCAACACAATCTGAATATTTTCTATCCATCACTATTAAAAAATTTTTTTAATATTAGCTTGTGGTTTTCATGTATTTGTTTCAACAGAGGGAATGGGAATTATAAACAAAGCAAATGTTTTGGTTGGTAGTGCCAGAGCTAGAAATTTATAACCCAATATGGAAATGGAAAACTAGAATCTGAAGTGTTTTAACAACTTTCATGTGGCCAACTTTTGGTTTGCTTCCACAGGTTTTTGTTGGACCTTGAGATTTATTTTTGCAATTATGTGTACATTAATGAGTTTAGAACATGGTAAAAATTAAGTTGGATTCAAAAGAGTTTGGTTTGGAAAGGAAAGAGTCTGATGTAAAAAGACTGCTTGCTTACATGCATGAATGTCTCACATATTGTTGGAGCCACCGCTATACATATTTTCAAGGGAGCTACCTCTAGCGAAACAGATGGGAAAACCCTGTAAGATCCAGAACCTCTAGCAATATCATTCTTCTGGCAGAATGATTTGGTTATACTTTTGAAAGGCTAGTCATGTTCTTTGAGTTACTCCTTTTAGCCCTTTTCATTCCATTCTTTGAGGCAGATTGCTAGGGAAGGATGTTGAAAATCAAAAAAACATTGCTTGTTAGAATTAGAGGTATTGTGTTCTTTTCATTTGATGAGCTAGACCTTTTTTTTTTTTTTTACAAGAAAGCTTTTCTTATCATACTCTAAGCTTTATGTTTACTAGAAAGCTTTTTTTTTGGGGGGGAGAGGGGGACCAAAGAGGTCCTGTAATAACCTGCCTGATATGATTTTAGTTGCTCAGTTCTCTTATATTCGATTTATCTCTCTTTAGCTAACTTAGTGAAATGAGCATGGTTTTCTACTTGCGACACACATGCGAATATCTCTTGTATAATGTAAATGCATTTTCATTTCTAAACGCAATACAATGTGAAAAGATTGGATGGAAATGTAACACATATTTTAATTTGCAACATTATGATTCAGGATTGTACTTTTCGATGTTGCCTTTTATTCCTCTAAAATTTGGGATTGTACTGTTGGTTCATATCCTGTTGTGCTTGGGGCAGGTGATTACTGCAGTTTGTGTAATCAGAAATGTTAATCCGTCTTGTGTACTTCAGGGAAATGAACCTCCAATGCAAAATGGGGAAAGAAATAGGAGATGTGAGAAATTACTGGATAGGACTGCCTATAACACAACCCTCAGCATCTCACTTTAGCAGTTTTTGTATCAATTGAATGGGGTATTTCATGAATTTATCCACCTCTCTGTGTGCAATTTAAGGGTGAATTTCAAGTTTATTTTTGGATCTTTATGGAAGCTCTATTCTAGATTCCTTAACCTGCTTTATTTCTTGTATTGTCCTGACAATGCTATCACATTTCCTCACTTGGTGTTGTCTTTAACATCAATGGTGCTGTTCCTTATTTTGGCACAGGTGTTGTCTTTCTAGCTTCACTGAGGTTGCTTTTGCTAAGTTTATTGAGCAACTATTTAGCTAGATGAGATTATGGGAAATTGTTCTTGCTAAATTTATGAAGAGAATGTTTTGCTGGATGATTGATCCTTAAACTTTATGTTGAATTTCTTGCATTCTCAAACAGATTTCTTTCTGTTGAGTCACCAGAATGGAAGATTTGCCCCGGTTAATATTTGCAAGATTACAGAATAAACTCAATTGCCACTTTAGGGTTGCTTTTTTTGCCGACCGCAGTTTACAACCTGCTAGCAAGTTCAGTTAATTTACAGTTGAGGATCAGCTGGGTGAGCCGTGCATAAGATTGAAAAGGATTATACAGGGAATGAAGAGATTAAAATTGAAGAAACCATGTTTGATGGAGCCATTCCAATTCCAAAGTCTGGTAACATTGGCATAAAGGATAACATAAAGTTTCACAGTACTTGATTGCTCCCATCTCTTAGTCCAGAGACTTGTTAGAGATCGTCCAGTCAGCTTGGCCGGATAGCTCAGAAATTACATAACCTTTAGTGCACAGCAGTCACAGTGCACGAGCTCAAGCATATTTTGGCCCTGAATCTGTATGGTCAGTTTTCACTTTTTCTTTAAAATTTTGGTATCTTTTATTTGCAGAGGTGTTTAATGACAAAAACAACTTTGAGATCATAATTCATGCATAACAGCCATATCCAAATGCTTGAGTCATCTAATGTATGTTACCAGCTGAATGACCACTGTGGTTGGTGTGCCAGAGTTTGCAATATTTCTTACCAAAGTGATGTTTTCAGATGAATGGCAATTTGCTGCTCTCCCAATATTCTAGAGATGCAGGGGTTCTGGTGTCATTTATTGGGAAGAAAATTTGGGGAGTTTGCACGCAGAAAGTAGGATGCTGTTCTCCTAAACATGTTTTGGTTGGAAGTTGGGAGGAAGAGACATAGAGAGAAGAAGAAGAAGAAGAAGCAGCTGGGAGGAGGAGAAGAAAAATGAAGTTGTCATAATAGAAAACGCCCTATGTGGAATTGAAGATTATAGTTTTATTTTTTTCCCCTTTTCTCTGCAACCCTTTTGTCCTTTTTGCAAATTCTTGGAGACAAGGGGATTGGCTTTTGGTGATTTTTATGCATGAGTACACCAAGAAAAGAGACACAATTGAGTTCATTATATGGATAACTACTGTCAAGTTTTACATTGAGAGTAATTGATACTCTTTGCATGTAATTGCTTTTGAACCATCTTCAATATCAAGGGTCTAAGCTGAATGATTTATTACTGAAAGATGTCGTTCGGATGGGTTATTTGATAGCATTGTTCTTCATTGCAAAATCTCAAGTCGCACAATAAGCGCACCAGTTAGCATATGGAGATATAGTTCAAGCTTTGCAAGCAAATGTTCTGCTTTTCACTAAATTTTGGCTTCCATTGTCTACTACAAACTAGAAAACAGGACAAGCCCCTGTTAACAACCATTATGGGCCATGGGCCCTTATTACCTCTTGTGTCCAGTGAGAGCACAGTAGTCCCAAAGCTAGTCCTCAACTACTCGCAGTTCATGCTATATATAATATGCAGTGGCAGTGGCTCTTCGTCAAGCAAGAGTGGGCAAGTATGGAGTTTGGATCTTTTCACAGGAAAGAAGACAAATAGATAGTCAAGATAGCAAAAGATTTAAAATGCGATGTGGACAAACAGTCCCTCTTTAATAATTGCAAGATCTTAAAGAGTGAATACCAATTCTTGCTTCAGGATTCTCCCATACCGAATTGAGCAAAATGATAGCGCAGCACAACCTTATTGTACATCCCTTTCCTGGGGTGCTTTGAAATGTTTCTTAAATTAAAGGCAAGGTCATGGGTTCTCAAATATTAATCTAATGGGCAAAAAATGCGGGGAAGAAAAAGGTAGTCCAACACAAGAGAAATGGATATCCCAGCTGAAATATTGACAACACTTGTCAAAACCCTCAGAAACTGTCTCACAAGAATAGTCTGGACTTGAGTCATACCCTTGTCATCATATTGCATTTTCCGTGATAATTCAACGTTAGTGGTAATCAACTGTCGTTATAATGATGTTTCAGTTACTTTACACAATAGTTCCATGAGTATACTTGAGGCTTAGTTTTATTACCTGGAGGACCATCCGAGGACTTCAGGGGTGAATTAGATTCAAAAGAATCAATAAGATTGAGCTCTGGTTTGGATCCTTGATTGGATCTCTTGCTAGAGAGGCTTAGATCCAATACAAAATCATGACTCTTGTCTTCTTGGTGCTTCAGTTCCTTTTCTTCTACTTGTTGTCTTGCTTGTTGGCTGCTAGCCACTGAGGGTTGCAGGCATGGAAGAAGATTTGAAACCGATATGATCGTTGAAGCATCAAATGGGTTTGCCTTTAAGTCTGAGTCTACTCTAGGAGAACATTGTGTAGCTTTACAATATTTTCAACAAAAACATGAGCAATAGTAGTAGTAGCATAAAATGACTAACAACACAAAAATAAACATATTTGGTCAAACGATTCACAACATCAAAAATAATAATTTTATGTTAGAACAATAAAAGTTTTTTAATAAAATTTATAAGAATATCAATATAAGTTTCTATTGGAATAATTAAAGATTGAAGAAAACTTAGATATATCATAGATTCACTCTTATAACATTTGTAAATATCATATTCAATTACAAATTATTTCATTTCACTCTTTATATCATTTCAATAAAATTCATAATAAATTTGCTTACAGGTACAAAAAGATTTTGAGTGTCTAACAATCAAAGATGCACGAAACTCTTACAAAATTATTTCCTTGCAATGAAAATTAGGAACAAGCATCATCCTGCCCTTGTAACATAAGTTTGTAGAATTCTAAGTATAATGGGTAATTGAATTAGGGTATTACTATAATTTCTTAATAATTTCTTGAGTTTTGGGATCATCCTACCACTCATTTCAAATTTGCACAAATATATAAAATATTCACTCCCTTCTTATAAACAATCTCACAATTATATTCCAATAATTTAGAGTAAAAAGCCTCCCAATCTAGTGAGAACATTATTTTATAATTGCATGAACCACAACTAACATCTCCTTATCATAGATAGACATGTTAAGATGGTTTGGTGATAAGGTTTCACTAATAAAAACTATAAGATGATATTTCTACTCAATATTGTAGAAATTTCAATTCCAAAAGCATTAGATTTAATAATAAATACCTTTACAAAGTCAAGTAAAGTAAGAATTGGTCTAATGGTCATAGCATGCTTGAGATGAACGAATGCTTCTTCCATTTCGTCACTCTATTTGAATAAATCTCTCTGTACAAAAGCTGTTAATTAGTGCTAATCTTCATAGTGCCTTAGTTATTTTTGAAACTAGTTAATATAGTATCGCTTGAACTTTGGAAGGATCAACTACCACACCTTCCTTGGAAACAACATGGCCAAGATATTTGACTCTTTGGTTAGCAAAATTGTACTTTGATTTCTTAACAAACAAAAAATGCTCCTGTAAAGTAGTGAACGCAATTTCTAAATGTGACAAATGAACATTAAAAAAAAAACTATACACCAAAATATCATCAAAAAATATTAAATCAAACTTATGTAACTATGGCCAAAATATTTCATTCATCAAGTGCTAAAATGTTGAAGGAATGTTAGTAAGCCCAAATGGCATAACCAATAACTCATAATAGCTATCATGAGTCCTAAAAGTTATTTTTCAAATATCCTCCTTATAGACTTGAATTTGATAATAACCCGATTTCAAATCTAATCTACTAAATAGTTGGGCACCTCTCAATTCATCTAGTAACTCATCAACAAAAGTAATAGGATATTTATACTACATAATAATGTAGTTAAGTACCCAATAATCCACATACATTCTCTAAGATCTATCTTTCTTTTTTACTAGGAGAATAAGATAGGAGTAGGGACTAACATTAAAACAAATAATGTTAGCTTCCAACATCTCCTTCACAATTTTCTCAATCTCGTCCTCTTGAAAATGCATATAATGATAAGGTCAAATATTAGTAGGCACACTCCTTGTTAATAAAGGAATACAATAATCATGCAACCTCTTTAGAGGTAAACCTGTAAGCTTAGCAAATAAATTAGAGAATTTAGTTAATAATGCCTTGACTTCTTTATCCTTCATAGAATGAGATTTTGTCACCTTTGTATTATATAGATGCACAAAGAGCTTGTCTTAATTTTTGTAAGACTCTTTATTTGATGACTTGTGATAGTCATGATTTTGCCACTACACATTCCTAATAATTCTATTGCATGCCCATTCAATAGAAACTTTATTATTAATGTGGAAAATTTTCAAGTAATATCTCCTAAGGTTTGCAACCAATTAATGCCAAGAACAATCTCATAATCTTCCAAAGGTAATAAAAAAAAGTTTAATGTAAATTGTTTGACCTTGCAATAAGCGCTTCACTTTTGTGCACTTTATTGGGCATGTCAAATTTCTCCCATTTGCAACCTTCATAGCAAATTTGTTATAGTTATTTATTGAAAAAGCAATTTTGTTTTCTTTTTAATAATCTTCTTAACCATATAATTTTTGGTATTGCCTGATTTAATTAATATCATTACTAATCATCCTTTGAGAAATTCATCAATTTTCATGGTTTGTGGATTAAATTATCGTACCAAAGCATGAATTGTGGGCTCATTCGTATATTTCATATCGATATCATCATGACTAGATACATGTGATCATCATTTGTCTCAACAACTTCCGCAACTGGCTTAATCATTAAAAACTTGCCTTGTTCACATCGATGCTCTTTAAGTCACTTCTTTTCATAGTGCTAACATAGTTTTTTGGTTATATACTCTTTCAACTACTCTTGAATCAAGCATTTAGTGTTAGTAAGATGAATTAAAGAAGATGAGTTTATATTACCATCAATAGGTTTGTTGACTCCTTTAGGAATTAGATGATTTTACTCCTACATGTGAGCAAAGGAGATAGCCACTACCATTATTTGTGTTTTTTTTTTTTAACCAATCTTTAGCTTGATTGATGAGTCACTCAAAATGACTCTAATACTTTAGGATATTGACATCTAATAGATATTTGCAAGTTTTTCATCAATGTTCTGATATTTTGAAGGCCTAAAGCACATAAGAAGGCCTTTGGTGGAATTAGCCCAAGTCTATATTTCAATATAGATTTTGAATTAATCATTGGCTAACATCATCTTTCAATTAAATAAAAGTGATTTCCACCTTATATTTTTTTTTTTTGTACAATGGAAACAAAAATATTTATTTTGGCTTTAAAAATCCAACTTGCAGGATTACTCTCATCCTAATAAAGAAATTCTACCTTCATACATAGTTGTGTATGGTCATAATTAATACCTCTAGAGGACTTTGCTAGTACTTTCTATTTATTAGTACATTTGGAGGTTTTGTCTCTTGACTAGTTTTTTGCTAGAGCAAGGACTAACTATTTAATCTTCATAAGAGACTTTTGTATGAGAAGTATTGATTCTTTAACATGGGATATTCTAGTATCAGAATCAAATGAGTTATATGAAGACATGATGTAGAACTGTAAATTAGTGATGTCAATATTATTTTTTTATTGTTGTGTGAGGGGCATAAAATGAATGAGGTTTTTTTTTTTTTTTTTTAGTTGAGTGTAATGGTAAGATTATGAAATAGAAGCGAAATGTTTAAGAATATTATTCTAATATTATTCTTTTGTTGTTTGGTGAGGAACATAAAACAAACAAGTGTTTTTTTTTTTTTTTGGATGTAGTAGTAGGTTTATGGTGAAATAAAGAATTGAAAATAAAAAAATTATGGATATAGATAGATAAGGCATTGATCTCATTGAGGGAATTAGCCTTCAATGATCACTTTAATGTGATCGACCTTTAATAAGTTGAAAGTTTTGATATATTTTATTACTTCAATGAAAAGTCATAAGACATTACATGTATATAATGTCAATAGACCACTTGACAACCAACTAATAGGAAAGTAATTATATCTACTAATTTCAAAAAGGTAAAAGAAAATTATTAAATTATATAGATTAGAGAAATCATATCAAAGTTTATGCAGCGAAAGCAACAGTAGGTATTAGAGCTCTTACTAAACTAGAATCATTTTTCTTTTGGATATCAAAATTGTTATGATACATTAGGCAAGGAAGAACCTGACCTAAAAGACTGTGATTAAAAAGATCAATCAAGTTTAATTGACCCAAAATGCATAATTGAATTAGAATCTTTCTTTCCTCAATTATTATTATGACTTAGACAAAGAAACTTCGATTGAAAACATCTACAAATCTAGTATGGAATGTTACCAGTGAAATGATTGTGACCAAGGTCTAATGTTGTCAAGCTCCAGCAATCACAAAATACTTTTGTGAGCAATTTGAATAACTTAAGTTGAGTCATCCATGAAGGGTAAAAGTTAGATGGTAAAGCACCAAAGAAATTATAAACTGAGAAATCTGAAATATCAAGAAAAGAAAGGTTACCAATCCATAGAAGAAGAGACAGATGTGAACTTAAAAATGCAAAGAGAATTGTTCAAATTTAAAAGAATTAAAATAAGTAAAAATTTTTAATATTATTATATCATATTTTGTTTATTTCATTAATACTTATTATAGAAATATTTTATTGAATAAAGGTGAACCAAAAAGTATAAAGGAAAGTGGAAGGAGTTGTGGAAACATTAAGATTATGACTATTAATTATGTTTTTTTGACCTATCAAAGAATTTTGAGTGTAATAGGAAAAAATCAAATAAAAGGCCATAGAATCTAATAAGTAACTTAAGTTATAGGGAAAAAAAAAAAAAGAGTTATGTTTCATGTCAAACCTCTGTCACAAAAATTGATAGAATATAGAGATATAAATTATGATTAGAAGACTTGAATCTAAATAATGATTTCCTTGACAAAAGGGTTATTAATTTTATCTAACTTTATTAATTTTTTTATCATATCAAAAGTTTTTTTGAAAAAAAAATTGACCAATAAAAATTTTCAAATAATCTCTTTTAGTGTTTATGAAACTTATTCTTCCTTTTAAAATCACTAAAAAAAAAAAAGGAAAAAAAGAGACTTTTAATTTAATATTTATTATTAAATTATATTTTTATATATCGTGTTATTTTAAATTAAAAATAAAATTATAAATATTTAACTTAATAATCATAATTTTATATTTTATAAATTTTCATCATTTTAAATAAAAAATATGAGTTCATCTAATATTATTTATATAATAAATGGATAGCTAATACAAATAATATGAGATCCTTTTCAATCCCGTAAAAAGATTGTCTTTGGGCCAATCATACCACTTTTCTCTAATCCGCAAATAGGATCCTTCGTTGAATTTTTATTGATTCTTTTTTTTTCTGCAAATTTTATTAATGACTAAAATTTTCAATAGCATAACACATGATTTTTGAGTAATCATTTTTTATAGAAAATATAATTTTAATAAATGTGACGAACAAAAATCAAGTTGATATTTATGAACCTTTAAACAATATAAATGATAATAAAAATTCATAATAAATAAAAGTAATAAACAATTAATATTTCAAAACCCACTTATGAAAGTGTAACCCTAGGACACATTTGATACACAAACAAGATAGTGTAGGCTTTAGACATGAATCTGAATGTATTTGATGCATGAGATAAGATAGGATAGCATTGGATAAACTAGTGTTGTTTTGTTATACCTGATGTTTGAAAAATTATTTGAATGTACTAATATGGGATTGCTACATCGTCATAATCGATTAATCTTATAGTAACAATCTCCTTTGATTAGGCTACCTCATTGCAAGATAAATTTAGTCTCCAAAATATCCTTTACATAAAAGTCTACGATATTAGTACAAATTGCATTTGTTGTACTCTTCCCTCTCTTTACATAAAAGTCTATCGTTGGCCTCCATCCTTGTCTCATTGCCATGACCTCCACCCCCATCATTGTCATCACCATCGTTGCCACTATTGTCACTACCGCTGCTACCGCCATAATCACAATTGTCAACGGCCCCGCAACCAAAAGAAAAAATTTTGTTCAATAATTTTTTTCACAAAATATTTCATCAAATAATTATAAGTATATTATTGGCATTTAATTTTATTTTAGTTATCCTATTCAAGGTAATTTCAAACATAGAATAGACTTCGTTATTGGTCTTATTCTATGTTATTTTATTATATATACTAAACTATATTAAGTTGACCAGTCTATATAACAAACGCCTCAAACCCCCCACGTATGCATTTTCTAGAATTGGGCAGCAAGACCTGAGATTCAACAACACACACATGACAAATTCGGATCTGACCCAGATCCAGAAACACCAACTGTTAAGTGTTTTCTTCCTCTTCAAGATCAAACTTAGAAACATTTTCCTCACATAAGTCTCACATCTAAACACCAAACACACAACCAAGCCAAGAGCCTAGGCACTCTAGATGGGACTAAAACAACATGAACTTAAATTTAAACACAATCGAAAAAAGCAGTCACAAACCATATACCAGATCTTAAGTACAAATCTAACCAAAACCAAAGAGTGAAAGAGATCTGAAACATCAAACCACAGATAAGACCTTAAACAAAGCTTCCTTAGAACCATGTGGAATCTGAAAATCAGAAGATTAAGGTCAAAAGTGAAAAATGGGATTTAAAGGTGAAACCAAAGCAAAAGGGATTTGAGTTCTTCAAGCATGATTAGATCTCATAAAATCCAAATTGATGAGAAATTAGAGATTGAAAATAAGAAAAATGTGAAAATAGAGAGGGATAAGGGATTGATCTCCTCAAAAGGATCATCCTCCAATAATTGCTTTGAAGGAATAAGACTCTAATTAGTTAAAAGCTTTCATATATTTTATTACTAAAATGAAAAATTCATGGGGTATAACATATTTATAATGTGAAGAGTTTAACTTGATAGCTAACTAATAGGAAAGTAATTATGTCTATTAATTTAGAAATGATAAAAGATAATTATTAAATCACATAAATTAAAGAAATTGTATCATTTTACTACCCTTCGTAGCATCTTTGTCCCCAAGGCTATCCAACAATAAATTCAAGAAATTACTTTACAATAGAATAATAAAACTCTCATGTAACATCCTCAATAAGAAGACTAGTCTACTAAATAAGAATTTGTGTAGCATCAATGATAGACAGTGGTTGAATATTAACCTCTCCTAAGGAAGTAATGTCGGGTAGCTAGTTTTGTGCAACCACATTCTCTCCTAATTTCCTCTTCAAGCATGAGACATGAAAAACAGAATGTATTTTAGACCTTGTTAGTAAATCAAAAAGGTAAGCAATAAGACTAAGGCATTCAATAATTTTTTACGACTGAAAGAAGTGAGGAGATAATTTCATTGATAAGTGAACAATGAAGTTGATATGGTTAAAGCCTAAAACAAACCCAATCTCCCACTAAAAACTCATGTTTAGCATGGTACATATCGATGTACTACTTCATATAGGATTGGGCTGTAACAAGATTATCTTTCATACATCAAAAGCAACATGTCCCTATTTTGTAAATCTTTATCAACTTGGTCCACATGAGAAAACCCAATTGTATACCTTGTAAGATTAGGCAAAACTTGACCATAAATGACTTCAAATGGGGACATCTTTGTTGAAAAGTGATAAGTGGTATTGTACCACCACCCAATCCAAGAAAGTCATTTCACCCAATACTTTGGAACGTCATTTGCAAAGTAATGAAGGTAGTTCTCTAAGCACCTATTAATTATCTCAATCTATCCATCTATTTGTAGGTGATAAGCAACTATCATATTCAGCAAATGAAACAACTTCTTTAAAAATTACAAGTGAAAACTTTATCTCAATCACTAAAAATAGATTTAAGAACACCATGCAACATTACAATATTTTTAGCAAAAACTTGAGCAATAAAAATAGTAGTATAAAGATGACTAATAGCAGAAATATGAGTATATTTAGTGAAATGATCAATAACAACAAAAATAGTGGTTTTATCTTGGGACAATGGAAGTTCCTCAATAAAGTCTATAAAGATATCTTTCCAAACTTCTTCCTAAATAGACAAATGTTGAAGAAGACTTGGATATGTCGCAAATTCAGTCTTGTGATGTTAGCAAACATCACTTTCAGCTACAAACTATTTTATTTCACTCTTGATGCTCTTCTAATAAAATTTTGGGTAAATGCACTTATAGACATAAAGAAAACCTAAGTGTCCAACAATTAAGAATGCATGGAACTCCTATAAGATTATGTCCTTGAAATAAGATTGAGATATAGGCACCATCCTACCCTTATAGTGCAAGTCTATAGAATCCCAAGTGTAATGAGTAATCAAATTAGGATCTGTCAACAAGTTTTTAATGATTTCCTAAGTTTTGGGATCATCCCACCATTCATTTTAAGTTTGTGCAAAAGTATTACAAGTAGAGATACTTTATGGAAACAACATCATGAATAGCAGTGTTAAATCGTTGGGTGCTGTGACATCTCTGAAGAATCTCGATCTTTTAGAATGCATCCTAAATGGAGTCTTCCCAGCACAAGGCATGTAAAAAGTAACTCAACTAATGAAATTTAGAATTGGTCTCTCTTACTTAATTTATTTTCCCTTTCATATATATTTGTAGATTTAGCAAGCTTGAAGAATTTAGAAAATTTGAATCTTTCTAAGAATCAACCAACAATGCTGCCAAGTACTACTTGCTCTTCTTCATGGGATTTTTATATGTTTTATGAGTGCAAGTGTTGAAAAGCTTGATTTAATTCATTAGAAAACTTTGATAAACAAAGAAAAGAAAAGAAGAAAAAAAAAACACCAAGAAGGAGAAAACACCTCAACCACACAATCAGAAAAAAGAAACAAGAAGAATGAGAAGAAAAGACATTTAACCTTATGGATCCCACCTTCATTATGGTGTTAGTCCACCAGCAATCTCAAATTGCCTCAAAATCATTTTTTGTTTCTTTTCTTTTAAGAAGAAATACCCCAAACTAGGTCCACCTACTCGATCAAACCAAGTCTACCTACACATGGTCCACCCTCACAGCCTTGTCATTTTTCGGCCTTTATCATAAGCTCCCTTCAAGTTATTGCCAATC
This sequence comes from Rhizophora apiculata, assembly GCA_037832385.1. Classification (NCBI taxonomy): domain Eukaryota; kingdom Viridiplantae; phylum Streptophyta; class Magnoliopsida; order Malpighiales; family Rhizophoraceae; genus Rhizophora; species Rhizophora apiculata. The sequence continues at coordinate 12,017,799 of CM075429.1, read as the reverse complement.
CCTAAATTTTATTACTTGTTTAAATTAAATCTCTAATCTTGTTTTTTTTTTCTCCATCTTTTCTTTTCATTTTTTCAATTTACCAGTATCCTTCACATTGACTAGGAATTTAATATCTTTATAGGGTGCCCATACTTACTTTAGTTGTCACACTAAATACTTCTTTTACCCTCATAATTTCTTTTAATGTAACTTCTCTACCAAAGGTTTTTTTCTTATTTATTGTATATAACATGAAGCCAAGGAATTGGCTCTTATGCAACATATGAATACTTTGGTCTTCAAAAGTTTATGACCATATTATCAAATATTATATTTCATCATTGAAATTAGACCAATTTAGGGCCTCTATGGTTGAACCCAATGCAAAGCTATGAAATTTGACATAATATTTTGTCCAATGCTAAATTGGAATTGCATTTATTTGAATTCTTTTAAGGTTATACCCTATTTTCCTTATATATTTGTTCTATTTTTGGGACAGATTTTGGCCAAATGACTTCACTCAAAGCTTTATCTTTAGCTCACAACAATGTAAATGGATCTTTAGCTGAAGAAGTTAGTTATTAACACTTTACATGCTAAAAATTAGCAATCACCTTTTGTCCTTTATTGAAAATTTTACCTATAATGTCATCTTTTATTTTAGGTTTATGTGCATTAAAGAACCTTCAAGAGTTGGATCTCAACTACAATAATCTTAGTGGAATTATTCCATCTTGTCTTGGCAAATTGACATCACTTAAACTATTAGATTTGTCATCAAACAAATTTGAAGGGGACATTTCATCATTTCCATTTGCCACTCTAAGATCCCTCGAGTATATTGATCTCAAAAATAATCTCTTTTGAGGTCAATTCTCTTTTTACTTAATTGTCGATCATACAAATCTTGAAGTGTTGTTATTATCAAGTGATAACCATAAGCTAGAGGTCCAAACTCACCATAAATATGATTGGCTACCTACATTTCAGCTTAAGTTTATTGGGATGACAAACTGTAGACTTAACAATATTCCCCATTTTCTCATTTACCAAACTAACCTAAGAGCCATTGATCTATCCCACAATAACCTCATAGGAACCTTCCGCATTTGGTTGCTTGAAAATAATTCTCAATTAGAGTTTTTAAGTCTTAGAAATAACTCCTTGGTGGGTTCATTTCATTTATCTTTCAATTCTAGCTTTGTCATAAAGTATATAGATATCTCAAATAATCACTTTCATGGAAAGCTTCAACAATATATTGGCAATATTATTCTGAGTATAGAAGCATTTAATCTTTCAACAAATGCTTTTGATGGTAGCATTCCATTCTCTCTTGGAAGCTTGCCCTATTTGTTCCTTTTAGATCTATCCAACAACATGTTTGTAGGAGAAATTTCTAACACTTTGTTAGCAAATTCCTCTAATTTGGAAAATTTGGTGCTCTCAAACAATCGATTAAGTGGTCAAGTGCCAAAGACAAAGTCCAATAAAAATTCAATGTTTTCCTTGCACTTAAGTGGAAATCAATTTACTGGCACTCTATCAAATTGGATCTCTCATTACCCAAACCTATGGCATGTGGATATAAGTGACAACGACATATCAGGTGAAATTCCAGGCTTCATTGGGAATCTAAATTTAGTACGCCGAAACATGGCAGATAATAAACTTGAAGAAACAATTTCGTGTGAATTATTTATGTCCTGGTTATCTATTTTTGATATTTCTTATAACAATCTTTCGAGCACTCTGTAGTTTGTGTGCATATGCAGAGCTGCTGCTGCTGCATATAATTCTTGAATTTCTCATTCCTTAAGCTTATGACATACGTGTCTGTCTGTAGTTTTCTTTGTGGCCTTCAGGATTTGAATTTCTTTGACTTATATATTACTTTATTGATACAATTTCTAGATTTCTCTGAATTAAAACTGTCGTTGAGCTTGCACAGAGGTTCCTTGATACGAAAGGTTTCTCGATTTTTTTTCCCTTCACATTAAAGATATTCTGGAATTTTCTTGTTGCCACAGTCTTTTAACTTTGTCTAAAATTACAAATTATCTTTTAACACCCCATCTCAATTTGTAATTTTGAATTTCTTTTTGAGCTTTTCTCTTGTAACTGCTTTGGCAAGAATATCTGCTGGTTGATCATCCGTGTTGATAGACTCCATTATAACTTCTCCTCTATTGACAATGTGAAACGATGACTCGGCTCGATGTGCTTTGGATATACATGAGACACTGGATTCCCGTCATGGCTATTACTAACATATTATCGCATTAGATGATCAATGGATCTTTATCTTCATGCTGCAAATCTGATAGCATTTGTTGTAACCGCACTTCTTCAACAGATGATTATGCAACTACCTTTTGTTTCTTGGAAATCCAAGAAATCAGCTTGGTTTCCGATGTGCATGCGTATACTGATGTGCTTTTTCTCATTTGGTGATCCTGCCCAATCACTCAGTAAATTCTCAAACTTTTTCTTGGACGTTTTCACATTTTTGATTCACAGCTTCTTAGTTGATTAAATATGCCACAAAATTCTTTTGGTTGTTGCATGATGAAGTCAGCTAGGTTAATTTTTTCTCTACTTTTCTTTAATTTTAGGTATTAAGATTCTTAGAAAAAAAAAAAAACAATTATAATATAAAATAGTAATAATTTCTAATTTGATACACTTATAAATTTGAAATTTGGTATTTTCAACTATATCCAAAATTATAACTTTATAAAATTTTATATCATTAAATGTCAAATAAATTTTTAATAATTTATAAAATATACATTTGAAACTTTTTATATATTCTTTTTTTTAATTTTATATATAAGTATTTTAATTTTAATTAATATTTATAAATAAAATTATACTTATAAATATAAATATTTTGTGAAACTAATCTATTTAGTGGAAAAATAAGCAGAGTCGTGTTTTTCTTTTTTTTTTAGTGAAATTGCCCTTACTTTAATAATACATAGTTTGTCTAGGAAGGCAAAAATATAATTTTATTAATATAATTTTTGTTCATTTCTACTAATAATATTTAAAGATTTATGTTTTTTTTTAAAGATATTATCTAAAAAATTTCTTTTACTCATTTTCTTTCTTTTTGTTTCTTAACATAGCTAAACAAACATTTTCTTTCTATTTATTTTCTTTTTTTATTATTTTTTGATAAATTTACATTTGTACCCTCTATTTAAGTAATAAGTGACACCTTCATTTTTCATATGTAACATTCTGCACCCCTTTACAAAATAGATTTAGTAAACCTAGACAAAAATGGAAAAAGACTTTTTACCTTTTATATTTCCTTTTCTATCGATTATTTAAAATTTAAAAAAGTTACATTATGCATCCTCTATTTAGTATACATAAAAAGTCACACCCCTATTCTTTTATGTGTAACAAGTTACATCCTAACATTTGATCTTGTTAATAAATAACACCATTAAACAAATTTTCAATAAGAGAAAAATTAAAATAACTATGAAGATGTCATTTTAAATGGTATAAACAAAATAGGATCCCATTATATTTCTTTTTTGAAGAATCGTAGTTGCATTACAATGAATTCTAAAATTCTTTTTATGAATTAAAATCTCTCCTCTATAATCCATAATTGATGTTTAATTTCTTTTCTTATATCAGGTATTAACATTTTTACAAAAAAAAGAAAAATTAATAAAAATTATAATATAAAATAATAATAATTTCTAATTTAATAAATTTATAATTTTTAAAATTAAAAATTTATAAATTTGATTATTTTCAAATAAATAAAAAATTAGAAGTTTAAAAGTTTTCAATTATTCTATCTTGTCTTAGCAAATTGACATCTCTTACACTCTTAGACCTATCTGTAAACAAACTTAAAGGTGACATTTTATTATTAGCAATTGTTACTCTCAGATCCCTTAAGTATATTCATCTTAGAAATAATCTCTTTTGAGATTAATTCTCTTTTTACTCAATTGTCAATCACACAAACTTTGAATTGTTGTTTTTATCAAGTGATTACCACAAGTTAGAGGTCTAAATTTACTATTCATATGACTGGCTATCTACAATTTAACTTAAATTTATTACGATATTAAACTATAAACTTAACAATATTTCCCAATTTCTCACTCATCAAATTGAACTGAGAACCATCAATCTTTCCCACAATAACTTCGTAGGAACCTTCCCCATTTAGTTGCTTGAAAATAATATCTAATTAGAGTTTTTAAATCTACGAAATAAATCCTTTATGGGTTCATATGGTTCATTTCATTTATCATCCAATTCTAGCTTTGTCATAAAGTATATAGATATCTCAAGCAATCACTTCCATGGAAAACTTCAACAACATATTGGCAATTTTATTCCAATAGTAAAAGCATTTAATCATTCAATAATGTGCTTGAAAGCACATTTTCATGTGAACTGTTTGTGTTATCCTTTCTTGATATTTCTCATAACAATCTTTGGGCACTCTTCCTTCTTGCTTAAAGTGGTCATCATATTTAAGACATTTGAATTTAGAAGGAAATAGATTCACAAGTATACTTCTAGAAGCATTATTTAACTCTTCTTTAATGATGATGGTAAATATTAGAAATAATTCTTTGTCTAGTTAAATTCCAACATCAATTGGAAATTTATCCTATTTGAGAGTTCTTCAACTAGGAGAGAATAATTTGAGAAGTTTGTTACTAAAAGAATGATATCAGTTGAATGAATTAGGCACATTTGATCTCTCATATAACTCATTGTCTAAGGTAATACCAAGGTGTTTTAGTTGTAACTCTTTTGGAAAGTGACTAAAGACATATATGATTTTGCACAGGATAATGTGGGGGGTTACATATCTTTCTAGATGTCTTATAATTTCCAAAGTAAACTCAGCAACAAGGAGTTTGTGATTGAAGATGCATATAGTTGGTTTGTGCAACAAGCTTATGTTAATATGGTGACAAAAACTAGATTCAACATATACAAAAGTAGGTTTCTTACATTGATGTCTGGATTGGATTTGTCATGTAACCTATGAATGGGGAAAATGCTGGCAAAAATTGGAAATTTGAGCTTGATACAAGCAATGAACTTGTCTCATAATTAGTTGATTGGCTCAATTATAAAAATTTGGGAAAATTTTGCGCAAATAGAGAGCTTGGACCTTTCTCACAACAAATTGAGTAGAGAAATCTTATTGGAATTAATTAGTTTGAACTTTCTAGAAATTTTTTGAATAACTTACAACAACTTTTCAAGTGGGGTTCTAGACATAAAGGGTCAATTTTCTACATTTAATAATGAAAGCTTTGAAGGAAATCCATTTCTTTGTGGACCTCTATTAGATCAAGTTGTAACATAGACTTATTAGAATTGCTACCTTCCTTTGATGCAAGTAATGGAAAATGGCATAAGAGTGCTGATCTTGTTTCCTTCATAGCAAGTTTCTTGGCGAACTTATCTCATATTCTTGCTAACTTTCATGGTTGTTCTCTATGTCGACCCATATTGGCAATGAAGGTGGTTCATGCTCTTTGAGAATTTCATAAAGGAATGTTATTTCATGGTTTTTTTAATACTATTCCTGAATTGTTTTCTAAAGTAGTTAGTAAGCCATATTTTGCCTAATTATTTTGCTAGATTATGTATTAATGTAGGTAACAGTACTTTATGTGGCAATATTGGACATGCAGTTCTCAAATTTACTTATTATCTTCATATTGTTGTGTTGCATGTCATGTTTCTATGAATATTGAATGTTGGGAAAGAGTTGGATACTAAATTAATAAATTAGAGTAGTTTTAGATTAAATTAGATACATATTAGACTAGATGTGTATTAAGTTTCTTCTTACTTGAATATTGCAATGGAAGCACCATATGTATAAACAATAAACAACAAATAAATATAGCATTCATTACCAAACATACATCAACAATAAATATTACAATGAAAAACCTTGCCTTTTCAATAATGATTAGAAAGAAGAAAATACAAAATCTTTTTCTTCTATAGCAACATCAAATGTAATTTTCTTTTCTAAAACTATTACAAAAGCAAATTTTGCAAAGGCTAAACACATGAAACCATAAATGGCAAGGTGGATTAGTTCATTTCAAGTTATAATGGTAAATTTATAATGACAAATTATATTAAAAATAGTGTTGTAAGAAAGTTGGGAGAGAAAGATCTAAAGTTCATTAATATTTATGATTTATTAGCTTAGGACATTAAAACTATAGGATTCTAAGTATGGAATTCAATTTTTTGCTTAAAAAAGAGTTTGGAATTCAAATTTATGCTACTAAGCATTTATTGAATAAATTACAAAGAGTAATAAAAATTGAAAAATGAAACTATATTTATCTAAAATTGTTATAATAATAATAAGACAAATAGGTCTTTACCTCAGTGGTAATGTACCCATTCCCTTATAATTAAGGGAATGGGTTCATTGCCATGTGTATTTTCAAAAGGTGTTATGTTCCCAAATGGATCAAATTTAAATAGATTGAATCCAAAAAAATTGGCTTCGGTTCAACATTTCTTTGATTGAATTTGATCAAAGTGATTTTTGGGTTATAACCAAATTGAAAATAAAATCAATTTCCAATTTTTTCACTCGAGCCAATTGGTCTATCTTGATTCTTAAAACTTTGATTGAAAATTTCCAACTCTTATATATCATTATTAGCACACTTATTAGTGGTTATTGTCCTTGGCTTTTGTTGAGGACCCCTTAATTAGTGTCAATATCAACAATATTTACTTGTTTCAATTAAACATATTTCTACGCTAGGCTAACAATCAAATAACATCTGAATTCTATCTACTAATTAGGAGCAAGAAAATCTTGACATTACAAGTCTTGCAAGAAAGGCAAGTGCAAGTACAAAGTTTAATATAAGTTAAGTGTCCTAGGCATAAGTCATATTCTAAAATAACTCATAAGTCCCCCTCTCTTAACGACCAACAATAAAGTTTGTATCTAACAAAATATGATTGTAAATTTTTTATTTACATTGATTTTACTCTAATCAGTATAGAGCAAGAGTAAAATGGAAATTTTGAGATGGAACAAATTTATTTTTTCACTTAATGTAAGTCTAACAAAAAAAAAGTAAACAAAAATAAAAGGAAGAGAATTCTAAATAATTGTGACTTGTGACTCGGGGAGCTAAAAAGATCCAACTAAATTGGAGAGCTAAAAGGGTACGTCTTAATTTTTTTTATTACATTTAAAAATAAATTCACAAATCACAAGCCTTGAAAGACATTGTGATGTGAATTCAATTTTCTTTATCAAATCAAATTAAACTAATATAAAGAGAGAATTATAAAGAACCTTAAAACAAATAAAAAGAAAGTATTACTAATTAAATTAATTATTATATAATTTAGACACTATAAATTAATGAGGAACAAAAAAAAATCTACCTAAAAAGAAAATCTATTCAAAATAGACATAGCATTTTTGCTCAAAATTTTGATTTTTCTAAAATATTCTCTTTATATACATATACATAGTATTTTTCCTCAAAAAGAGACTTGGTTTTCCTTTTCTACATAAAGATAAAATTTTTTTTCTGTCCATGCTACTATGAAAATTAGAGAACTTATAAGTCAAGTAAGCCAATGAGGGGAATTTTCAAGAATTTTTTTTTTAGTTACTTTTTTACAAGTCTTAGACATACTTTGGAAAATCCCAAGTCTTTATAAGAACATAAACATCAATTTGATATCATCCATGCTTTAAGTCAAGGTCATCTTGGAACACAAAACTTAAAAATGAAGTTTTAATGGCTATAAGAAGTTGCAAGTCATTTTTATAAGTAGTGTTTTATAAGAAGTCAAGATCACTTTTGATTTCCTCTTGTCATGACATAATCTTCTCTCTTTAATCACATAGCCTTATGGGTTTACTAGTTTGAATTGGAATATTTTATTTCCATGGGCATATAAACTAAAAAAAAAATAAAAGAAAAAAGAATTCATATCATAATGAAAATGTAAGGCCACTAGTTTGGTTGGTGATTCATCCTATATAGCAAACCAAGATGATTAGGTGAATGTACCACTAAGAAATTGATCTTAGAAACTTCTTTGTTTTGTTATTGTTTTTGTTGTCATTTTGGCTGTCATAGTTATTGCTATATAGTAGGAAGCATTTTAAGCTTGCAAAAAGTCTATCATAAATGTTAGAAACTTTGACAAATTTATTTTGTGACGATGACCAATGTACCACCCCCTTTATGCCTTAGCTTGTAGCTCATCCATAAAACCTTGTGATCATAACAAGATTTTAATTCATTGCACATGCTTATATGTGCAAATGCTGATTGTGATAATTGAATTTTGCATGAAGCACACATTGGCAAGTTGGTGCCACTGAATCATTATCAAAATAAACAAGCTTTTCCGTTTTTGGTGTATCTATGTATGTAAATGCTTGTTTCATTTCAGAATCATTGTTACATGTGTGAATGTTGATTGGAAGATTGGAAAAAAAAAAAATTTCAAACACATTGTTAACAAATTTCTCTAATTTGAAATATTTGATACTTTCAAACAATACATTTAATGGTTAAATGTCAAAGACAAAGTCCAATATGACTTCACCATGATACTTGTAACTAAGTTGAAATCAATCAAATGGCAAGTTGTCTAATTGGATCTCTCATCACCCAACCTTGGAGTTTATGGATATTAATAGCAACTTCATATCAAGTGAAATCATTGGTTTCATTGGGAATTTGAGTTTAAAGCAATTGAATATGGTAGATAATGTGCTTGAATAAATAATTTTGTGTGAACTATCAACATTTTGATCATCCTTTCTTAATATTTCCTGTAACAATCTTATGGAAAAACTTCTTACTTGAAATGGTCATCATATTTAGAGAATTTGAATTTGGAAGGAAATGGATTCACCAATTCAATTGCAAAAACAATTTTCAACTCTTTTAATATGATGACAATGAATTTCAATAGTAATTTTTTTTCAGGTGAAATTCCAATGTCAATCAAGAATTTATCCTATTTGAGGGTTCTTTAGCTAGGATGGAATTCCTTAAGTAGTGTGATACCAAAACAACCATTGAAAGAGCTCGACATACTAGATCTCTTGCATAACTTGTTTTTTGAACTAATACCATGTTGTTTTAGCCACATGTGTTTTGGGAAGGTAAGTGAATTTGATTCTAGAGATTATAGTGAGTGGTCTATCTCATCTTTGGGGTTTGTTTATGGTTTTTAGAGTAATTTAAAGCACAAAATAACTTCATTGATGTCACATAAAATCTTGGCATGCAACAAGCACATGTTGAGTTAGTGACAAAAACTAGATTTGGCATATACAATGGTAGCTTTCTTCAATTGATGTTTGAATTGGATTTGTCTTATAATAAGTTAATGGGGAAATACTTGCAAAACTTGGAAATTTGAGTTCAATACGAGTGTTGAACTTATCTTATAATTAGTTAACTAGTTTAATCCCAAGAACTTTGGAAATTTTTAAGTAAATAGAAAACCTACACTTTTTCCATAACAAATTAAATGGACAAATCCCATTGGAATTAATTAATTTGCACTTTCTAGCATATTTCAATGTGGCTTACAATAGCTTATCAAATATGCTTCCAAACATAAAGGGGCAATTTGCAACATTAGATGGTAAAAGCTATGAAGAAAATCCATATTTTTTGTGGGCCTCCTCTAGATTCAAGTTGTAGGGTTAATTGACACCATCTTCTAATGCAAAGTGATGGAAAATGGTATGACATTGTTGATCATATGTCCTTCTTGGCAAGCTTCATGGCAACTTACTTCGTTATTCTTATTCATCAATCTTTTTAGGAGACGCCGGAGCGTAGCAAGTTTGAAATCACCGCCAAAAAATACTTTCCATCCGCACATGCCAGAACTCTCTTTATATTCTCCTCGGAAAAACCAATAAGCAGCATAATTACATCACCACGAAAAACCCCAGATGGAAAGACCAAAGCTTTCATTGAGTTTTATTATTCTTCTCGCCCTTTCACTTACTTCTTTCCAGTGGATTCATGCTGGCGCTGCACAGGTTTCAGTCTATGAACCTTCTTGCAGTGCTTAGAGAACAACATAACCCCACAAGACCAAATCTCAAGCCTTGTCTACACACAGACAAACGCTTCTTACACCTCGGTTCTGCAGGCTTACATCCGAAACTTGCGTTTCAATACCTCAGCAACTCCGAAACCACTCATCATTATAACCCCACAAAAGATAACTCATGTTCAGGCTACCGTAATCTGTGCCAAGAAAGTTGGGTACCAACTCAAAATCCGCAGTGGTGGACATGATTATGATGGCATTTCCTACGTTTCTGATGAACCCTTTTTCGTTCTGGACTTGTTTGGTCTGAGATCAATTGCTGTGGATGTGAATTCCCAGTCTGCCTGGGTCCAGGTGGGTGCCACACTCGGTGAACTCTATTACAGGATCTGGCAGGGAAGTAAAGTTCTCGGCTTTCCCGCTGGTTTGTGCTCGACGGTTGGCGTTGGGGGCCACTTAAGTGGAGGTGGTTATGGAAATATGTTGAGGAAGTTCGGATTGACGGTTGACAATATTCTGGATGCTCAGATTGTGGATGTTAATGGAAGGCTTCTTGACAGGAAGGCAATGGGGGAGGACCTTTTTTGGGCGATTCGGGGTGGTGGGGGTGCCAGTTTTGGTGTTGTAATTGCTTACAAGATCAAGCTTGTTCCGGTCCCCCAGACGGTTACTGTCTTCCGGGTGATGCGGTATCTTGATGAGAATGCTACAATTAATGCCACTGATGTTGTTTATAAGTGGCAAACGTTTGCTGCCAAAACCGATGAGAATCTGTTCATGAGGATGCTTTTGCAGCCTGTGACATCGAGGACAAGAAGCAAGCAGAGGACTATGAGATTCTCATTTTTGGCTGAGTATTTGGGCAATGCTGATAGTCTCGTGGCTTTGTTGGGGAAGGATTTTCCTGAATTGGGACTGACGAAGGCAGATTGTTTGGAGATGAATTGGATTCAATCTATGTTATGGTGGATGAATTATGATAATGGAACATCCCCTAATGTTCTGCTTGACAGGAATCCGGACTCCGTCAAGTTCCTGAAGATGAAATCTGATTATGTTCAGACCCCAATAACTCAAAAAAAAATAACTTATGTAATGAGCATATTCCTAGTCGATGATTAAAAAGGAAAAAAAGAAAAAAAAGTATATTTTTAGTAAAGTTAGCATATATAGATATATATATATATAATTCAATGCAAGATACAATGGATATCAAGAAAAAATGAAATAAAAAGGAGCAAATGGGCCAAAATGTGAAGGAAAAATCTGGGGATAATTGCAAAAGTGCCGGATAAATACAACAGATGGACTCATAAATTTCATCCAGGTTACCATTGATTTTTTTAAATATGGGCCTGGTATCAGATAGAATTTTCAACTTTAATAGTTTACTGAGCCTATTATATAATCATTATCGGGCCAGCAACTCCATGGTTGGGGTATATCCGTGTCTAATAGTGCAGCACTCAAGATTGGATCCCTCGGCCTTATGCTCTAGGCTTGATCCAACAATCATTGTCTTTGCTCTAGCGTCCCGAAACATGAAAGTTATTGAGCAGGCCATATTTACCGAATTGTTGTAGACCAAACCCATTAATGTTCTTCTGACGGAAAACCAACTCACATAATGTCACCTTGACATGTAGTATTTAATTCCATGTGTTATGTCTAGTTTAATATTTAGTATTAGTCATCAACTAATACTATGGAAAGTAAGAGTTGATAAATAAAAAAAAATCATTTTAGTTGAAACTTGGACAATGGAGTAAAAAATTCTCAATTTAAATAAAACAAAAAAAGAAACACAAAATATCTAACAACACTAATACTTAATGAAAATAATAGAAATGGATAATTATAGGGGCACCCTTGCAAGGAGAAACTAAGAAATATCAACTTACAAGAAATGTGTGGGTCTGTATTTAATATGATTACAATTAACTTCTCAGAAAAAAAAAAATTTATAGTGTTTTGATTGTTAAAAATAGTATTTAAAAATAAATTTTTCATAAAATTCAATCTTACCAATTTAGATTTGCTTTACTACATTAATTTTGAATTCTTTTCCATTTTAGGGTGGTAACTAGAAGAGAGAAAAAGTGAATGGATTAAAGCACCACAAATACAAAATTTACATTATTGATATTTATAATAACAAAATATGTATACCCATTTTTGGAGCTCAAATTTTTTTTCTAGACAAATGCTAATAGTTAAAAGGTATCAAAAATTGACTAGACACAATCCACTAAAAAGAAACTTGATGTAATCTATATTGAATAAAAAGAACTCACAAATCCATTCGTTCCAAACTCAAAAATTGAAATTATTTAAAATTTAAATAACTCACTAATTTAAAATATATAAAATTTTATAAATTTGAAATATTGAAAATTCAAATCATCTAATATATCAACAATCCAACATAATATCAATTCGATGTGCTCATTTGTGAGCTTTGATGTCAACTTTTGAGTAGATCAAATGTAATTTTAATTACAAATCAGATAAAATAATATTAATTATATAAAAATAGAATTTTTACAAATAATTAAACTATTTGAAAGTAAAAATTTTACATCTTTATTAATTGTATTAAAGAAATTTAATTTAATAATATAAAACTTGTATTGACAAAAATATATAAAAAGAATTTTAATTTATTTTCCTTTTAACTGCAGAATAATTTAATATTCTAATAAGATTGGGTTGAGCTCGAGAGGATTTTTCTTTTTTTTTTTTTTTTTTAGGGATTCTCCTGTTAAGGAACCTAATTGCATCGGTTTGTTTACTAAAGTTGACAGATGTTGAAATTGGGGGCACGTGCTCGTGTGGCTCTATCGAGTGTTCAACGTACCTGCAGTTGTGTCGGAAAATATGGGGTTGGCGCAACGATGTAACAGTTGCTTTTGTTGTCATATAGTGACAGCGAAGCCTTCATGGCTTTTCCTTTAGTTGACATTTTATTACGCATCATTTAAGACTGGCTCTCGCATTTTTGTAAGCTACAACCTGCATAGATATCAAAAAGCATACGTCCGAGGTACAAGCCATTATTGTACAATGCCATATGCTGTGAAGAGGGGCGCTCCTAAAAACATCAATTGAAATACATTGATAAAGTAAGGGGAAAAGAAAAAAACGGAGAAAGTAAAATATGCCTGCACAATTTAACTCTTTAAGCCACGCTGTACGTAGAGGACAAGGATCTGATCTACCCTCAACAATTGCCTTGTCTTTTCAGTGGGAGAATAGAATCAACCATTTCTCCATTTGAACTACAAGAATTTAGAGAAGTATAATGATCAATATAGCAACCCAATTACCATTATAATGATCAAGCTACTGACCTCACCATTTAACTAATTATGCATTATATTCAGCAAAACTAAATGACACATTGAATCCTATTGTACATTTGTCTTCCATCTTGCAGCCTAGATGGAGTCTTCACAGCACAAGGTTTAGTAAGCTTGAAGAATTTAGCAATTTTGGACCTTTCTTGGAATGATCTCAATGGTTCCCTAACATTGTTGGCAGGTAATGCTTTCTCTTTTCCATGGCATTTTTGTGAGTTTAAAGAGAGCAAGTGTCAAAAAGTTTCATTTAATTTATATAAAAATTTTTGAAACTTTTATTTTTCTAAATTTATTATTATTTCAAATTTAATTTCTAATCTTTTTTTTTCTATTTTTTTTCTTTCCTTCATTTCACTGGTAGTTTCCTTCACATTTTTTTCTCTAGATAAATGTTAAGAGTTAAGGTAGCAAAAATTGACCAAACTCAACCCACTAAAAAAGATAATGTATTGAATAAAAAAATCAATGAAACTGACAAATTCATACAACTCAAAATTCAAAAATTAAAAATATGAAATAATTTAAAATTCGAATAATATATATTTGACTGATTTAAAATATTTGAAATTTTATAAATTCAAGATATCCAAAATTTAAATTACCTAATACCCAAACAACCTAATATAAAATCAATCTAATCCACCTATTTATGACCTTTGATGTTAACATTTGAGTAATTCAAATGAAATTTTAATTACAAATATGGATAAATTAATATTTGTTATATAAAAATAAAATTCTTGCAAATAATTAGACTTCTTAAAGTTTAAAGTCTTGCATCTTTATTAATTGCTTTTAAGAAATTTAATCCAAAAACATAAGGCTTGCTTTGACAAAAATATAAAAAAAGAATTCTAATTTATTCCCCTTATGTCGTAGGTCAATGTTAGATCTTAACTAACTAATTGTTAGTTAGATGATCGTAGAATATTATAATGTTCTAACAAGATTGTCTAATTTTAAGAATTTCAGCTACCTTAGTTTCACTTGTAATGGTACGAGCACATGGTCATAAAATCTAATTCTTAATTAAATTATATAAGGATGAGAAGCAGATCTCTCTCTCCTTTTTTATTTTTTTTTTAACTAAATGCAATTGGATGTCCCACCAATTCTCAATTTTTTTTCAACTAAATAGTTTCTTATTAAGTAATGCATTTAGATCAAAAGATGAAAGAAAAATGAAATAATGAGGACATACCAAACCCAAAATCTAACAAGACCATTAATTGAAATAAATTTATTTGAGTCAATTAAGCATTAATCTTTTTTTAGGTTTAATGGTTAGGGGTAGTGATCAAACTCTAAAGTTAAAATTAATAATTCAAGTAACTTTATCACCAAATCATCTGTGACACAATTAAATATTACTTAGTGATGAGTTTAGGTATTATAAAATTACTTTATTGTGACGCAAAAGTAACAAATTTGAGTTATAAAAAATTTTTTTATGTAAAAATAAGTTTATTACTTAATAACTTGGTCAACATATTCATGTCATAAGTGTCAAAATAATGGAAAATCAAACTTCTACTTTCCATACCATAAACCATTGTAACTCAACAACTATGAATAAATCTCCTCAAGTAGCCAAATTCTCACATACATTGATCACATAATTCTCTTAGACTCGTAAGAAATGATAAGCAAGTCTTGGAAGTCATATGTTCTGTAGATCATCCTCATCGTCGCAATGCTATTTTATCCAATGACACCATATGAAGCAGATCGCCCCAATAGGCAAGGTGATTGAATAAGTATCAATCACTAAAAAAATAAATTTAATTTGTTCCTAATTAAGAAAATTTTGGGCTTATATTGATATTAATCTTGTAGCTCTCTAGCCGAACCCCTCTCTCTACCAATCCACAACAGCACATATGTCCAGCTTGCGTGTATTGCACGCCAATGCCACTAAGGGCATGCTGCTGGTGCTCCAGTTGTTCTGGCTCTAATCTAGGTACTAAGGCCAAGTCTCCATAAAATTGCTTTGAATGTTGCCACAAGTTAGGTACTTTGGAGACATATATAGGAAATAAAATGTGGCATTTATGAATAAGGGAAGACTTGTATCTTCCTATTGTTTTTAGCACTTTGTGTTGTGAACAATGATTATGATAATTATGTAATCAATATCACAATTAGAATGTGATAAAGTGAATAATAATCTTTTCTTCAATCAAATTTGTTATTGTTACTTATAATTGGTGTTAATAATATCTAAATATTAATTATTGAGAACTAGCAATTGATAATTGACTACAATGAAACACAATGAGAAGAACTCCTCCCTATCCATATATTTTGATGTGCACACAATAATAGTTGTGACCTATTCAAGAGGCAATACCTTTGATTGAAGCATGATAAGCAATAGCCCTAAAGCTCCTGTTCTTTCCTAAACTAAAGCTAAACAAACTTGAATTTTTCTTAATTATTGCAACTAGAGATTGCACTCCTTTTGCTCACCACTTTAATCTGAATCTAACTTATTGGTTTGGGACAAGAGATGGGAGTAGCTCAATCAAGGAACTAACATTAAGAGCCTTTACATTATTAAGATCGTATTTTTTATCAACAAGAAAATACCTCAATGAGTTTGTTTTCTGATGAAGCACCATATGGTATTACATATAAATCCATTGGGCAAGATCTCCACAAAAAGCCATCAAAATAGCAAAAAAGTCTACTTTTTTCAAAGGCTCTTTCATGCAGAAGCTTTGAATATTTGGTATCAAAGGAATTGATGTTCCCATTATTAGGTCCTATGGAATAAACTCAAAATTTGTAATTCAATTCATTGAAAATGAATAAATAAATAAGAAACATAAACAGATTTAGTTTAAAGCTTGATAATAAGAAAAAAAAATTGATGATGCATTACCTACTAAAGTGAAGTAGGGAAGTACAAGTGCAGACCATCACATTTTTTGAAGTATCTTATTGAAGATGCATCGCGTGCTGTTGGGTTTGCTTGACTTATTCTATTTGTTGTGATCATGTGACATGTTGCCCTAAACTACTTATTGACTCAAACAAAAACATAAAAGGTCAATTAAACATTCTAAACCACATCACCCATTAATTAAGCCTATTGGGCCAAATATCCTAAGGCCAAACTCATTTTCTTTATTAAGAAATTTATAATTAAACAAACAAAATAATCCTACTTAAATTTAAAAATTAAAATAAAAAATAAAAACCTAAGTAATTTTAGACTAAACTTTCTCAAAATTTTTGTAGTGCCTCCACCGCCTCATCCTCCTCTCCTGCCCCATCATCATTATCATAATCTTCATATTAGTAGATGATCAAAAATGGAAAATGAGACAATGGGGCTACACTAATTACATATTCTGACTAGACCATTAACTAGGGAAAAATTTATTCAAGTAAACTATCATTACTTGCAATTTTTAGTGCACCAATAAAATTGCTCTATTATAACATATAAGTCATATAACTTTTAAGTCATAAACTTTAGTTATAAAAATAAGATTAATACATCTAACTCTTCATAAATTTGACAATATAAGAATATCTAATTAAACCCTATCTAGCCATCATTTAATAAATACAGTCAAAATATTCATGTGAATTTGTAGGATCGTTCTTCCAATGCAACATTTATTAGTAAGTTTGGTCAAAATATTGGAATATCAAACTTACTAATATCAAACTTACATTCCATAATATCAACTTATAATGCAACATCTATAAATAGATCTCCTTATGTAGTCAAATTCTCAAACACATAGATTATATTTAAACTTGTAAACAATGGCAAGAAAATCTCTAAAGCTATGTGTTATAGTGATAATCTTCATCATTGTTATGGTATCTTCTCCAATAATACCATGTGAAGCAAGAGTATGTACCCATCACCAAAAAAAAAAAAGGGTTCTAATTTATTCCATAATTATGAATATTTTGGGCTTATGATGACATTAATCTTATAGTTCTTTGATCCAACCCACTCTCCCCCAAGGCCATGATAACCCATATGTGTGGCTTATGTGTATTACGAGCTTACATTACCCGATAGCTATTGCTCATGCTTTGGTTGTTTGGATAGACCACATCTTCATAAAATAGTTTTAAACATTGGCACAATTTTCGTACTTTTCAGACATATATATGAACAAGGGGTCCAATAGTATCTTCTTATTCTTTTTAGCACCTATATTGTGGACAACAACAATGTAATTATGTAATCTATATGATAATTATAATGTGATCAAGTGAATCTTTACCTGAACTTCAATCAAATCTATTGTTATTACTTATAACTGATGCTAATAATGTCTAAATATTAATTGTTGAGAGCTGGCAATTGGCATAAGGATGCACCAATTGCATACCTCATTGCTTTATCACCTACAAAGTTTGAGGGCATCTTGAAACTTGCAATAGGATATGAAACTCATTGTAACTAACTACTCAAAAATAAGGAAAATTCTTTGTGTGAACTATTTCTCCTTTTTTTTTTTTTTTTGGTTATATTTAGATTACTTTGTGAACAACTTTTTGTCGAGTTTGGTTATAAGTACTGGCAATTGGCAAACATGCCTGCTATTGTGCACTTGTATGTCACACAAAGCTCTTTTGTTAAACTCAAGTCAATGAAACATAATAAGTAGAACTCAATATCCATATATTTTGTTCTGCACACAATAACTATTATGCCTAGTTCAAGAGGCAATACCTTGATTAAAGTATGATTATTAATATCCTTGAAGCTACTTTTCGATTTTCTTTTCCAAAATTAGAACAAACAAACTTGAACTTTTTCTAGTAACTATAGCCAAAGAGCGCATTCCTTTTTCTCACCACTTTAGTTTGAATCTAACATGGTGGTTCAAGCCAAGAGATGGGAGCAGCTCAATTAAGGAACTAACATTAAGAACCTTTACATTGTCACCAATCTTTGAATGCACTTAATTTGATAATCTATTAAGTAATTCAGCCAGTCTTGCCAATGTTTGGCATTGTCCTTAGCTCAATTCCTTGTTTATTGACCAACTTCTCATGTATTCATTATTGAACAAGAGACAATTAAACACAAATTATGAAGAATATGTTTAATTTAGCCTAGTAAAACTAATTGTTAAAAGATCATATTTTTTATCAACAAGAAATTACCTCAATGAACTTGTTTTTTGATAGAGCACTAAATGGTATTATACACAAATCTGTAGGATAAGAACTTTATAGGAAGCCATCCAAAATAGCTACAAAGTCTACTTTCTTCAAGGCTCTTCCACCCTCAAGCTCTCAATATTTGGCAACAAAGGAACTAATTTTCCTATTAGTTCTTATGGAATAAACTCATACTTTATAATTTAGTTAATTAAAAGAAATAGGAGCATATTTTAAAGATGCAATACCTGATGAAGTGAATTAAAGAAGTGTAGGTACAGACCTTTAAATTTTTTGAGTTCCTTAGGTACTTCTTAAGTTTGCAAAAGTAAATTGCATTTATACTTCCCTGTAATCTAAGGACCAAATTGACAAATAAAAAATTAGAGGTACTTATAGAGAAATTGGATGGAGCGTCACAAAAATCATGCATAAAGGCCTATAAATTTGGTGTCACTATCTTCACCATAGCTCGATCTTCTTTGTCATTATGATTGGTCAAGAGCAATTTTTTCAGTTTTTTACTTGGAATCTAGACTTCACCCCAATAAAATCTTGCCAGTCCAATGTTTATATTGTAAGCTTTTTGTTTTCTTTTAACTAGAAAGAACTATAGAAAAGGAGATAAGGTGTTTTGGACTTATAAGAGAAGTAACTCACCTTTCATTGATCATCATCTATAGTTTTATATATCATTGTTGCTTTGATTACATCATACATTTCCAAATTTAAATTCAAAAAGTTTACAATAGCTAGTATGTCAAAATGATTCAAATTTAAATACAAATTAGAATTTGAACAATACTAAGTAAATGTTTAGTTAAGTAAGCTAACATAGGCAAAAATTGTTTCCTAGTAGCCATGTTAACTAACATAACTAACATTTGGGCCCTTAGTAGAAGCTAGAAACCAAAAACCAAAAATGCAGCACGAAAGAGACATAGCAATAACACTTACTTTCATCAACACTCCTCCTTGGTGCTATTACTTTGCATCTTTAATTGGTTTCTCAATTCCATGAATCTTCTTTTATGGAGTGGTTTAGTTAAAATGTTTGCTAGTTGTTTTTCTCAAGAGTAAAATACCAACCTAGCTTCATTATTTTCTTAAGCCTTTAATAAAATGAATCTTTAACAAAAAGTGTTTAGTCTTTTCATGTTGCACTAGATATTTAAAGATTGCAATGGCAACTTGGTTATCATAATAAATCATAATAAGCTTGGTTGGTACTTGGTGTAGATTAGTTAGCATGTTTCATAACCAGATGGCTTGCTTTACAACTACAATAGTAGCTAAATACTTAGCTTCTATTGTTGACTATGCAATAGCTAAACACACCTAATCCCAAGATAAACACATACCCTGAAGTACTTTTCATTTCATCTTGAGTGCCTCCTCAATTATTATTAGTGTAGCCAACCATTTCAAGCTTCTCAATTTTGTTGAACATTATGCCATAAGTTATTGTGCCTTTGACATATCTAAGAACTCTTTTTGTAGCCTTAAGATGTATTTAGCTAGGTTCATGCATTTATCTTGATAGGAGACTTACTACTTGCATAATATCTAGCCTAAAAGCAAATAAAAATAGCAAATAAATAATTAAACTCTTAAACTTGTTAGGATCTACTTTAGGTGTTCCATCTTCTTTTAGAAACCTTATACCAACAACCAATGGTGTGCTTAAGCTCTTGCAATTCATCATCTAGAATCTTTCCAAGAGATTTTTTGCATACATTTTCTGACTCACAAATATTCCCTCCTTAGTTGGTTTCACTTCCAATCTAAGGAAAAAATTGTTTGACCCAAGTTAGTCATTTCAAACATATTCATTATATCATGTTTGAAATGCTCAATTGTTGTAAGGTTACTTCTAGTGACTAAAAGATCATCAACATAAATTGAAACTATTAACAGCTCCTCCTTTCTTACTTTCACATATAAGGTAGTCTCATTCTTACTTTTGATAAATGAAAGTTTTAATAAAAAGTCATTGATATTGTCGTACCAAACCCTTGATGCTTGCTTTAAACCATATAAGACCTTATTCAATAAAAAGATTGTCTTCTAATCCTTACTTAAGGAAGCCTTTTGGTTGTTTAATGAAAACTTGTTCTTGAAGCTCATTATTTAAGAAGGAAAATTGTATATCTAGTTGATGAACCTCCCAACCTTTTTGTGCTACCATAGTTAAGAGCAACTTAACAGTTTCTAATCTAGCAATAGGGGAGAATGTTTCAAAGTAGTTAATGTTAACCCTTTACCACTTACCTTGCTTTTAACCTTTTTATGGACCCATTTGGATTCAACTTAATTCTATTAACCCATTTGACTCTTATGGGTTTTTGGTTTTATGATTTATCCACTAGGATTCGAGTTTTGTTTCTTTCAATTACTTTAATTTCAACTTCTATAGCTTTTCTCCACCTAGAATCAATTAAAGCCTCTGTATAGCTTGATGGTTCAAGTTCAACAATAAGGCTTCTTTCATAAATATCTAAAAGAGACCTTATTCCTCTAATTGGTGTGTGATTTATCAATTCATCATTTGAGGAATGATTTAAAGATTCATATTCCCTTGAATTTAACTATTGCATTTGTGTTGATTGAGGTAAAAGAATCTCAACATTGTCTTTCTTTGAATTCTAAGACTCCTTTTCTACAAATGTGACATCTTTATTGATAAAAATCTTATTTGTGAGAGGATTGAACACCCTGTAGTTGCCTAATGTGTTTGTAAGGCCCATAAACACATTTGTCTTTGCTTTAGAATCCAATTTATCTCTTTTCCTTTTTAAGACATAAGTATAAAAAATGTTGTCAAAAACTTTTAAATGGCCAAGAGAAGGTTTTCTCCCAAACCAAGCTTCAAAAGGAGTTGTCCATGCAAAGCCCTAGTTGGAAGTCTATAGATTAGATATGTTACTATCATCACATCTTTACCCTATACTTTTTTAAGCATTACTTTCTCAAGAAGCAAACACTTGGATATCTCCATTATTTTCCTTTTCCTCCTCTCACTTACACCATTTTGTTGAGGGGTGTAAGGAGTTATGAATTATTGTTGTATGCCAGTTGCTAGGCAAATTTGTTTGAAAGAACCTAAAGTATATTCAATTCCATTATCTGATCTAATAGCTTTAATATTATAACCTACTTGGTTCTCAATTCAAGCTTTGAACTCTTGAAACACCTTTGGAGTTTCAAACACTAAAAAGCCAATAAAATCTTTTAAGATTATCTATAAAAGTAATAAAAGACCTATTACCATTAAGTGAATTTGTGCTCATAGGGCCACAATTATCACTATGCAACAGCTTTAGCTTGTTTTTAGTTCTTTAGCTTTGATTAGTTAAGAAAGGCAAGCTAAATTGTCTTCCTTGTTGACAAGCTTGACACGTAGCCTTAAGATCGAATACCTTTGGCAGATTATGCACCACTTCTTTCTTATAAAGCTTCTGCATGCCTACATAATGTAGATGCCCTAATCTCTTATGCCATAAGTTTGCTTCAATTAAGGAAGCAAGCATTGCTACATTCTCAACTTCCATTAGGTCTTAATGAAAGCTTTTTCCCTTCAAAGGTACCACAAAAAGCTTTGCCCCAAATGCATCATGAATAGTGTAAAGTTTCTTTTTTCTTTTTTAATTTTAATAAAGCCTTTTCTCCAAAAGCTAACCTACATTAAGTAGATTCTAACTGATGATAAGTATGTATAACACATCTGAGATTACCTTTGCCCTTGAGTGAGATTGGACTACAGTAACTCCCTTTCCTTTGACTTATAAGAAATCACCATTCCCTATCCTTACTCTAAATGAAAAGGATTGATCAAGCCTTTTAAAAATTTTTAAGTTTGGTGATAAGTGGTTTGAACAACCATTGTCAACCAACCAAATTTTAGTATTTCTCTTAGTTGCAATGCTAGTAGCAACAAAAAGTTGTTTCTCAACGTAAGATCATCTATAAAAGTAATAAAATATCTGCTACCATTGAGTGAATTTATGCTAATGGGACCACACACCACTATACAATAGCTCAAGCTTGTTTTTAGTTCTTTGTCTTTGATTAGTTGAGAAAGGAAATCTAGATTGTTTTCCTTGTTGACAAGCTTGACACACAGCCTCAAGATCAAATACTTTTGGTAAATCATGCACCATTTCTTTCTTATGAAGCTTTTGTATGCCTACATAGTGTAAATGCCTCATTCTCTTATGTCATAAGTTTACTTTAGTTAAGGAAGTAGGTATTGCTACATTCTCAACTTGATTTAGGTCTTAGTGGAAGCTTTTTCCCTTTATAGATATTGCAAAAAGCTTTACCTCAAATGCATCATGAATGGTGCAATTTTATTTTTTTAAAAAAATTTTAATGAGAACACTTTCTCTAGAAGCTAACTTAGACTGAGTAGATTCTGACTAATATTAGGAGCATATAGCACATTTGAGATTACCTTTTCTCCTAAGTGAGATTAGATTATAGTAACTCTTATTCCTTCGGCTTGTAAAAAACCATCTTTCCTTATCCTTACTCTAGATAAGAAGGATTAATCAAGCCTCTTGAAAAATTTTAAGTTTGGTGACATGTGGTTTGAATAACCACTATCAACCAACCAAACTTCAGTATCTTTATCAACCGCAATGCTAGTAGCAACAAAAAGTTGTCCCTCAGTTTCTTCTTAGTTGTTGTTTGTTACTTGTGTTTGCTGTTGATTTTGGTGAGGCCTTCTTTTCTTATGAAAAACTTTTTCTCTATACCCCTTCTTATTGTAGTGTCTATAAATGATATCAAACCTCTACCAACAATACTTTGGTTAGTAAGGGGTCTTTTTACAATGTTCACAAGGTGGATACATTTGTTTATCACCAATGCTACTTTCACCCTCCTTTTTTTGCTACTTTCCAAATTGTTTCTTTTTCTTTTGCTATGCTTTTTTTAAGTGCTTAGCTAGGAAAGAACCCTCAATAGAACCCTCCTTCAATCTCATCAATCTTCTTTGTTCTTAAGCTTGTAAAGCACTCATTAACTCACTTAAAGAAATTTTTGAGAGATCCTTAGAGTCCTCAAGTGAAGATATTTTTACTTCAAACCTTTTAAATATGCTTACCAATACCTTTTGAACAATCCTTGAATCTAGTAAATCTTCTCCAAGTATTCTAATTTGATTTACTAGTTTTATAAGCCTATTACCATAATTTTTTATGGTTTTTTTTTCATCTTAAGAAACTCAAACTCTCTTTTGTGATTGAGAAACTACACTATTCTTATCTTCTCACTTCCACCATATTCCTCTTTTAGCTTTTCCCATGCATCCTCAGCTATGTCACAAGTCATAATCTTGTTAAAAATTCCTTTTGTAACAGCTAAATGAATGCATGTCAAGGCTTTATACTACCTTGACACAAGCTCACTTTAGTTTTTGAGTTGTGTTAGTGTTCATTTACTAGTAAAGGTGAAATGACTCCTCCATTTTCTATTACATCCTAGAGATCAAAGGCCCTATCATAGGCCTTCATCATGACTAGCTATTGGAGATAGTTATCTCTATTGAACTTTAGAGGTGGCAATGGTGAAAATTTATAGAAGCCATCTATAAAGGCTGACTTGGTCTCACATGATAGACTCTTTCAAACCTTTCTTCTAGATTTCCACTCCCTCACGTGTTTCTCTCTAGTGTATACTATCAAACCTCATAATTTTGGTAGGTCCGTGAAGAACTAAATGCTATGATACCACTATTGTAAGTTTTTTGTTTTCTTTTGATTAGAAAGAATATAAGGAAAGGAGCAAAAGCTTTTTTAGACTTATAAGAGAAGCAACTCACCTTTTATTGATCATCATCCATAGTTATACATCATTGTTGCTTTAATTACATCATACATTGCAAATTTAATTTCAAAAATTTTTCAGTAACTAATATTTCAAAACAATTCAAATTTAAATACAAATTTAAATTATAATCATGACATCAAAATTAAATTTGAACAACACTGAGTAAAAGTTTAATTGACTAAGCTAACATAGGTTAAAATTGTTTCCCAACAGCCATGTTAACTAACTTAATTAACTTCTAGCTTTTAGGCCTTTAGTAAAAGCTGGAAACTAGAAACCAAATGTGTAGCATCAAAGAGACAGTTGTAGCATTAACTTTCATTAACAATTTCAAGGTATAGAAAATTGAAGATAAAATTTTGAATAACTTCATTGATAATTGTACTCTTCAACATGTCTAGTCTCAACTCCTTCAAATTGATACAAGTAGCAGATTTTGGCTAGAATGGCAAATTGCAATATGGTATAATAAAGCTAAAGCTTTGAATATTTGGTGCTCCAATATGGTATAATATTTGGATATTATCTATATCTACCTTCTTAAGCTTTAGTAGATGATCAAATAGGCAAAGGTGATCAAAATTTTGTGAAATTTTGATCTCAAGCATAAAGTAGCTTGACAATAGTTTTTGCACTATAATTTCATAAGATACAATGTAGTATAGCTCTCGAACTTTAAGATAAGGAAATTTAATGTCATGAACATTAGTCTAATGATGCAATTTGCAAGCAACAATTTAAGCAACAAGAACTTGCGGTATCAAAACTCCAATGGCATGGAAAGACACAATTCTTTAACATAAGCCTTCTGTTCTAGCAATTTTAACCATTTAGCAAGGCATGTAGGAAACTTTGTGTCAAAACAAATCAAGGACAATTTAAAGCTCTTAACTTTAACCATATCCTATTGATAGAGTATTTTCATAGATACTTTGGTTGACTTAACAAATTCCTATATGGAATCATTGGCTTTGTATTTAACCCACATGAAGGGAGATTGGTCAAGATCAAAATCCAGGGCCAAAATTGAGTTCCAGATGGTGTTCTAAGACTTAGATAGAATGGTAGCCCTGCTTGCATGTTTAGGAGACAGGTAAAGTAGGATTTATTGCATGATAGGTTTTGGCAACTAGGAGATTCAATCCTCATCATGACCTTCATACATTGGTTTCACTTTAAGTGTTTTTTTCAGACTTAACAAACTCTTCCATGATCTTGATTTGTGATTCTTAATATAATTAAACTCAATCACTCTTGCAATGCTTCTAGTTTGTTTTTGGACTACTAATTAGGAAAAAAGATTCCTTCTACTATAATCCAACCATAAATGAATTGGAGTGACTTGAAAAGGTAACTTTAAGGGTGGTGAAGCTCCAAATAAATAAATTTTGGCATAATAGTTTTGCATTTATAGAATTCTTGGTATATGTGGAGATCAAGTTCATGTTCGACTTCTAGTGACTCTCTACAACACCTCTTAAAAGAAATATTGAGATCCTAAAAATAAAAATTCCTTTATGCTAGATTTGTGATTGGTTGGGTATAATATGAGATTCCATAGGATTTTATTCCTAATACCATAGAGAAAAGTTTTATCTATTTTTAATAAATTATACTTTAATATTTATATTTTTAAATATTTTATATTTAGTGTTAAATATTTGTCAAAAGTTAAAATTTATTAATTAAATTTAATATAATTTATATATTATATTTTATAATTATTTAATAAATTCTTATTTATAAATTAAAATTAACATTTAAATATATATTATAACAAGATAAATATTATATTTATTAAAAAATTATTTGAAATATCTCTTATAAATACTATTATCACTATTACTAATAATAATAATAATAATAATAATAATAGATATTATAATTTATTATTTAAATATTATTATAAAATTTATAAATTATTTATTATTATTATTATTATATAAATTTTTATTAATATTTTTTTATAATATTTTTAAATTTTTATCATATATAATATAATTTTATTATTTATAATAATTTTTATTTTTAATACAAAATACAATGTAAATATATATATATATCACAATATATTTTTAACTAATAAAAAAAATAAAAAGATATGAAAATATAATTAAATAATATAAAAATAAATAATAGATGAATAATTTTTAAATATTAAAATAAAAATAAAAATAAAATAAAAAAATTTTTTTATTAAATATTATAAATAATAATTTTTTATTTTTATTTTAATTTTTAAATAAAAAAATAATAAATCAGATATTTTGGAAAATTTTATATTATTCATAAACTTTATAATCGAATTTAATATTAATATTAAATAAAAATAATATATAATTAATAATATAATAAATAAAAAAAATTAAAAAAAAAATTAAAAATAAATAATATCTCACTAAAATCATTCAACATTCATCACACCTGGATCAAAGTCAAGATTGCCGCTGTAGACAATTACATAACGTTTAAGTTTTGGTCCCATAAAGTACATGTACTATAGTTACAACTTTTCCAATCATAGAGTGAGTATATGTACTATAAATGCTTTTAATGCACACCTAGGAGATTAACAACGCTACGAAAGCAATTGGTAAGTTGTGGAAAAGTCAAACACCAACCAATTAACTTTTGTTGAATAGTTTTTATTATTGTTTGAAATGTTTATCCTTAGGATGAAGCACGTGAAAAGACTTCCTGGGTGTGTGCCACTGTATTCAATAAAAATGATAAATTAATAATTATAAATTTATACTTATTTCATATTTTTATAATAAAAATATTTAAAAATAAGGTTCAAAATTTTAGATCATTGACTAGAGGTCTCTTAATTATAGTAGAAATCAGACACCCCCTTGGCGATTGCTCCTGCGGTGGGATGTTCCCTTCGGACTTCTCAAAATCCTATTTCGTGAATATTCAAAGTACGTCTCCTCTTGTAACAACAAGAGGACACATTTGTACATCTGTTTTTTCGTTTAAGAATACTTTCTAATAATTAAAAAAAAATTAAAATTTTATTCATGAAATTTTGAATTTTAAAAAGAAATATAAAATTTATAAAAATTTAAAAAAAAAAAAAGGACTTATCATATAACTCTTCATCCAAATGAATTTAAATTGAAAAAAACAAGAGGATCCCTCTTGACAAAATTAATGTCAAAAAAATTTATTTATTTATTTATTTTGAGCTGCAAAATTACGACTGAAAATGAAGATGTGTTAAAACGCAGCCGTTTTTGGGTGGTTTCGATGGTATCAGGCTTGTTCGTGGTGGTGATAGTGGTGTAGACAGAGCAGAGCTGCTGCAGTGCGGGAGGACCAGAGTAAGAAGGAAAAAGGGTTTTCCGAAATGGCGAGATCGACGAGCAAGGATGCGCAAGCGCTCTTCCAATCCCTTCGCTCCGCTTACGCTGCCACTCCCACCAACCTCAAGGTCTCTCCATCACGATGATCGTTACACATTTTTTTTTTTTTTTTTTTTGTATTTTTTATTATATATATATATAGACTGAATGTCGTGTGTTTATTTGTTCAGCAGATCATCGAGCTGTACGTGGGTTTTGCCGTTTTCGCTGCTCTGATCCAGGTACTTCCTTCTATCCTTATTTCTTTTATTTGTTATTTCGCCAGTATTATTCGCATTACATATGTAGTACGTGTGCTTTGAAGAATAATTGAATTCGGTTGGTGGGTGTGATAATGTCTGGTCATGCCCGATATTTTTTAGAGGTCTCTTGTTGAGTATTCTGTTGTCAAATGCAAATTAAATGTATATTTTCTTGAGCAAGGATGAATTTTTGGATAGATATAATCATAAAAAAACATAGCTGAATACCCGTAAATCTTTTTCAAATTCTCTTGGGGTAATAGGCTATAGCTCTATTTGTTTGTGTTTATTGACAATCATGTCATTTAACATCAAAAATGTCACACTATGAAGTTTAGAAAACAATTAGATTTATGCAATTTTTTTTTTTAATTTGCCCATAATCTCTACGCTACAACAAAACCCTTCTTACCATTACACTATAACTCACCCTAATATTGTATAACATTGATGTCATTTTGACATGGTAATATTGACAGATATTGGATAAGCCTTATTTTTGGTATTTGGTAGCACTGGACCACAAAAGTCAAGAGTCTGCAAGTTGGCTCAAGTCTCTTTCACATCTAGAATGACAAGCTTTAATTTTCTCTATCACGGTGCCCAAGCTATTTGGAATCTTTATATTTCTACTTTTTGGTTGTTGGAGTTGTATACCTTCTTGAGATCTAATTCATTTTGGCCAATTTCAAGCCTTCTTTACCAGGCAACAAAACTAAAAACTTTAATGAAATTTGTTTCTTCTCCTGAGAGAGAATGATTTTGATATGGAAAGAAACATGGGTTAGAACTTCTATTGTGTGGTTTATGGCCCTCTCTCCTATTGCTTTAGAAGCCAGAGTTTCAAGCTTTAGCAATTCTAATACTAACTTCACCATCCAAAAGCAAGCTAGAAGGGAACTTGATGACATAGGCGGTAAGTGCACTTTTCCAACAGGCTATATAGATTGAAGATTGATGATTCATATTGAATATGTGCAGTAGAATATGTAGTTTAATCTGTCCTTCATTTGCTTTGAGGTTCAAATGATCCCAGGTAAAATTGAGGGTTAATGGCAGAAGCAATGCTTTCAATCATTTCGTATCCCTTGTTTATGTTTTGTATCTTGCAAATTTCCTTTTGAAAGATGCAACTTAACAGTGCATTTCCCAGCAATTTTACTAAACTATAGTCAGATCTGATGCATGACCTGCAAAGTGATGTCTTCCTGTTCAATTGAAATTTAAACTTCATGTCACAGGCGACATAAATATTGACTGCGGGAAACCAGATGAATTCAGCTACCATGATGACAAAACTGAGCTTGAATACAAATCTGATGGACCATTCATCAACACGGGAGTGAATAAGAACATACCATCCAATTTCAGTTCTGGTGCTGTTCCCAGATCATTTATGGATGTTAGAAGCTTTCCACAAGGGACCAGAAACTGTTACACCCTAAAACCACCTGAAGGCAAGGCCCGTATTTACTTGATTAGAGCGTCCTTCATGTATGGAAATTATGATAATCAAGATAGACTCCCGCGATTCGACTTATATGTTGGAGTTAATAAGTGGGATTCAGTAAAGTTTGACAATGCGTCACATATTGTGATCAAGGAGATTATTCATATACCTGTAATAGATAACATATATGTTTGCCTTCTAAACACCGGCTCAGGAACCCCTTTCATATCAGCTTTGGAGGTAAGACATTACCATAATTCTACTTACCAAGCTGAAGCTGAATCAGCATCCTTAGATTTATATCAGCGACTCAATTTTGGCTCAACAACCAATGAGATAGTGAGGTTAGTAAGCTGACTTCAATTCTTAAAGATCAATTAGGACCATTAGTCCTGCATTCTGCTACCAACATGCATAATGTGCATTGATGATTGAAATGTTGCCATGATTTGGACTATCACTGATACTTGTTACACGACTTAGGTTCCCTGATGATGTTTATGATCGCATATGGACACCATATGACTGCCCTCGTTGTGCATCACGTGGTACCAACTTCTCCATTGATTCCCTGAATGGCAGTGTTTTCAACTTACCATCCAAGGTCATGAGAACTGCTGCACTTCCGATAAATGTTAATGACTCGCTACATTTTGAGTTTGACATTGGCGATCCCACTTTAAAATTTTACGTATACATGCACTTTGCTGAGCTTCAAAGCCTGCAAGGGGATCAATATAGAGAATTCAACATTACATTAAATGGCAACTTGTTGAGTGAAGTCAAACTTCACAATTACCTACATTCGATGACCATATTGAGCCCACAGCCAGTGAGAGGAGCCAACCTGAGCTTTTCATTATACAAGTCAGAGAAATCTACCCTTCCTCCCATTCTGAATGCCATGGAAATATATATAGTCAGAGATTTCTTACAGGCACCCACAGATGAGGAAGATGGTATGTTCTCTCATGTATGCAATGCTTTTTGTATGAAAACTTGAGCCCAAACTCACTGTTTCTCATAATCATAGTCAGTGCCATTGAGGATGTCAAGTCAAACTATGGGTTGGATGAAGGCTGGCAAGGTGATCCATGTGCACCGGTGTACCCTTGGAATGGCCTGAATTGCAGCTACAATGGTTATGAACCCCCACGAATTACCTCTTTGTAAGTTAACAATAATCTCTACTTAGCAATGAAAATGAAATGATCTTCAACTTATAATGAAGCTATCTGATTGCATACAGGAATTTGTCAACAAGTAAATTAACAGGGCCAATATCTTCATCCCTATCCAGGCTTAAGTTACTACAGCATCTGTAAGTGGACAATTTCCATGGATCCCGGATGATTAGTCTAGCAATTCAACACCACATGCAGCTTTCTAATGAAATTAGCATGTTCTTTTCAGTGATTTGGCAAACAATGGCTTGACAGGACCAGTGCCAGAATTTCTGGCGGAACTAACAAACCTGAGAACATTGTAAGTTGTCAATCCTTTGCAGTACAAGTCAATACTTACTACAACCAAAATGAGATTGTTAAACAAAAATGGCAGAAATTTGGAAGGAAACAAGCTCTCAGGTTCAGTTCCTTTGCCTCTGATTGAAAGATATAATAATGGGTCGCTGATACTAAGGTTAGTGAACTTATTGTTAGTTTGATTGTAAGCAAGTCTTTTTTTACCTTTCCATGCCTGCAAGAAAAATAAATTTCCCTTTTAAATTTTGTGGACTCATTAAAAATGTAATCATATGATAGGGTGGCTGGAAATCCAAGTCTCTGCCTGTCGACTCCATGCAATGAAGAGAAGAAGAAAAGTATTGTGGTTCCAGTTGTTGCAACTGTTGCATCCTTGCTGCTGGCCATCTTTATTGCACTGGTTATTTTCTATAAATGCAAAAGGAAGGAAGGTATGTGCATATATACTCATATACTAGCAGCATTCTGAAAGGAAACATGAATCACATACACAAAAAAAAAAAAAAAAAGAAAGGCAGTAATCAAAAGACCGCCAAGTTATTCCATCTATAGTGGATTGCTAATGAAAAACTCCATTGATTGGTGTAGCTATCCAGGCCTCTGTCAAAGCTCAAAAAGATAAAGGTTTGTTGATAGAGACAGACAGCTGCCAATTCACATATCTGGAGATTATCAGGATTACCAATAGCTTCCAGACAGTTATTGGGAAAGGAGGTTTTGGGACAGTTTACCATGGCTACTTGGTCAATGGCACACCAGTTGCTGTGAAAATGCTATCTCCAGGTTCAGTTCATGGTTCAACTCAATTTCAAACCGAGGTATGATACTTCATCCAACAACTCAAATTCACCTCAAAGGCTTGTTATTATTACAACTGCAAAGATTATGTCTAATGGTAGCTTTTCTGCAAAATGAACTATGTTTTTGAGTAGGCTCATCTCTTGATGAGAATCCATCATCGGAATTTAGCTTCTTTCATTGGTTATTGCAATGAAGGGACTAATATTGGGATCGTCTATGAATACATGGCTGGTGGAAACTTAGAGCAATATCTACTAGGTATTGACCATCTTCATTCCTTCAAGTTCATCGCTTGCAAAATGGACTGCCCTCAGTGAGAATGTTAATTTTTGCAGATAAAAGAAATAAGGCTTTGAGTTGGAAAGACAGGCTGCAGATTGCACTGGATGCAGCACAAGGTCATCAAGCAGACAAATTAACAAAAAACTTAAATTTCTTACACATGTTTGAGTTACAAGTTATTGTAAGCTGAAGAAGTACAAAATTTTCTGCAGGGCTACAGTATCTGCATCAAGGCTGCAAGCCACCTATAGTTCACAGAGATGTAAAGAGTTCAAACATTCTGTTAGACGAAAAACTGCAGGCCAAGATTGCTGATTTTGGGCTCTCAAAGCTTTTCCCAAGTGAAAGTAGAAGTCATATGTCTACTGAGATTGCTGGAACTGTCGGATATGTTGATCCTGAGTCAGTTTTTATGGCCACTTACAAAGTATTACATTAACAATGTTTTTCCTAGGATTTTCTGATTAAGTGTTTTCTTTTTATTTTTTTTCCACCTTTAATGCAGGTATTATTCATCCTACAGGCTGACAGAGAAAAGTGATGTGTATAGCTTTGGAGTTGTTCTATTGGAGCTGATCACAGGTCGGCCTGCAATAATAAAAAGTCATGACGAGAACATACATATTGTTCATTGGATTAGTTCATTTTTGGCAAATGGAGATATAAGAAATGTAGTTGATCCAAGGTTAAACGGAAATTTTGATATTAATTCTCTTTGGAAGTTCGTGGAGATAGCAATGTCTTGTGTGCCATCAATTTCCATACAAAGACCAACAATGAGCCACATAGTGAGGGAGTTGAAAGAGTGTCTGGAGGCAGAGATGGCAAGAGAACAGATACGGGGAGTGGAGGGCCAATCAATGAGATCAAGCAATTCTTTTGAAATGAGCATCGTGGATCCTGAAATAGAAATGGGGCCAGAAGTGAGGTAGAAATTTGACCTATATTTCATGTAGACTGAGTTTCTTGTATTTATTGGAAATTATTGCAGAATGTAAGCATCCAAACATATGCATGCATGAGACATTTCCAAGGATCACTTTGAGCCCACTGTCATTGGACTTGTCTGATATGGACTGACCCAACTGAGACATGGGTAGAAAATATTGCATCTTAAGTATTTTGCTCGTAGCCTGACTTGATCAGACCATAAGGAAGTTGTCATTCATATATTCAATGGAAACTGAAATAATGCTTCGATTCGGCTTCCTGGATATGAAATTTATTGCTGTCAGAATGTGGACCAACTGAGCGTAGTGGGTCCAGAGATAATCGTTTGAAATATCTGTTTAGGCTAGCCCCAATGAGCCCAAGAAATGACAAGCGCAGCTATCAAATTCTAGGCTGTCGAAGGAAAAATGTACTTCACGTTTTTGTGGGATTGACCTGTTGATTTGATCATCAACTTAACAGTGACACCAATAAACTAAGAAACCAGATTTTTTTTAAAATTTTGGTTCAATTTAATTTTAAAAATTATATTTAGAATAATTTACAAAAATATAACTTTTGTAACTTTTTTATAAAACTAAAATAAAAATTATAATTTATAATTTTTTATCACTATAACTAAATTTAAAATCTTACAATTTATTTTTGTAAATGCATATAATTTAAGAACTACTATTGAGGAATGGAGTATTAAATAGTAGTTTAAGCCACATAAATGGCTAATGCTGCATTTTTATTGGCGATTAAGAGATGTTCGTTTTAACTATGACCCATAGTTTGTAAATGTAAATTTGAGACGGTCTCATAAGGCAAACTTGACCATGTTGCAAGTGGTTCCATTTTAATATCATATTATAACATTTTTTTTGAATTTTATAATTTTTTATATTTTTTTATTATCTTTTAAATTTTAATAATATTTTTTTATATTAATTATTATATAAATATTATAATATATTTAATATTAATTATAATTTTAAATAAATCAAATATATTTTTAAATTAATTATTTCTTTTAATTTTTATTTTTATTATAATTTTTATTTCATTATTGGATCATGATCTAAATAACTTAAAAAAAATAGATTATAATAATAAATAGAAATCATGACAAATACTTAAAATTCATCCTTGCTATTTTGTTACAGCCCAGGATGTCGAGCATCAAATATTTGGACTACCACCGTTCGGACGATCAATCATATGTCCTCGTTGCGAACCTGCACCTCCCGCCCCCCCTGCTGCAAGTGTTTTTGTCCCAGACCAGTTCCACTCCCATCCATAGCCCCGTCTCCATAGATTGCATTCGAGACTCAAATATATGACTTCAAAATCATAATCGCGTAACTTTACTAGTATATCAATGCTTGTAGCTTATATTATACCACTACTAGTCAAAAAATAAATAAATAAAATTGGTAAAAATAAAAGAAGAGCTTTATATTAAGTATATTTTATACTATTTATTTTTATAACACTTATTATCAACGTAAATTTATATAACCAATATTTACTGTATTATATGAAACATACAAAATAAATATATTACTTATATCAAAAAATTTTTACGAATTTTAAAAATATTTGTAATAATTTTATACTAAAATTAAAACTAATTTCATTTAAAATATTTTATAAAAACCATTTTATATGAAAAAAAAGTTTCTTGTGACCAATTATATTTACCCAAAAATTAATAGATTTTTTATCATGATTGTCAGTAAATTTGTATGGTCAGAAGCATAAATAATCATGAGAGTGCTAAATATGTCCTGTACCTGTTGTTTTTGCCTTTTAGGTGTAGATAAAAGTTCGAGTAATATGTAGGGCAATGAATAAAGTTGAGTAGACCTCTTTATGGGCTTGGAGTCCACTCACTCAACACAACCTGTTTCAATTGTTTAGGTTAGTCAACTGATGGACCGACCTACATTTACATTGTGCCAAGAGTTTTACACGATATTAGCTAAAAAAAACACGAGATTAGCTCTTTTCCGTTATGTTTGGGTTGAGTTTTGGGCCTTAATAGTTGGTCTGTAATTTTTTTTAATTATTTTTTGGATTGAAGGGAAGATTATATAGCTAAGGAAGAGAGAAAGGAGGAGAAGGAATTCAAACTCTTGTTTTCTCCCTTAGTACAGAGTCTATAGATAAGTTATATTAGGTAGGTGGTACAGAGTCTAGGGCATCCGATCTCTTTATATCGGAAGAAACTTAACCTTCGGGTTGAGAAAAGAGTCGGATGGTTTAAGATTGTCAACTCTCAGGAAGTCCCTGCCATAGGAGTTGTTAGGGATGTGGAGCTACAAATTGGACAATGAAAAAGATAGAAGACCTTTGAGTTAATTTATCTTGATGATTATGACTTTGTCATTGGGTTTAAATTTTTGGACAAGATCCATACAGTTATATTACCCTTTGCTTAGTGTCTCTGTGTGCTGGACAAATGGTGCTAGTGCGTGATTCCGGTTCATCGTAAGTCAGACCATGATCCGAAGATGATTTCGGCAATGCAACTCAACAAGGGAGCAAAGAAGGGTGAGGTGACCATCCTAGTAATCTTGAAAATCGAGGACAACAAGAGCGAAGGGAGCGAAGTCCCAACAGAAGTAAGCTAAGTCCTCAATTCGTTCACGGACGTGATGTCTCTTGAGTTGCCCAAGAAGCTTCCACCTCGTAGAGAAGTGGATCATCAGATCGAGCTGGTACTTGACGCTCAACCACCTGCCATGGCACCATATCGCATGACACCCCTTAAATTGGAAGAATTGAGGAAACAGCTGAAAGAGCTACTTAATGCAGAGTACATTCGACTGTCTAAGGCTCCGTTTGGTGCACCTGTCCTATTCTAGAAAAAATATGATGGGTCACTTCGGATATGCATAGATTACCAGGCGCTGCACAAGTTAACCATCAAGAATAAGTACCTGATCTCACTCATTGCGGATCTCTTCGATCAGCTTGGAGGTGCACAGTGGTTCACCAAGCTTGATCTCCGTTCGGGTTACTATCAAGTTCGGATTGCTAAAAGAGACGAGCCGAAGACAACCTATGTGACTCATTATGGTTCGTACGAGTTCCTTGTCATGCCATTTGGCCTAACCAATGCTCCAACCACATTTTGCACTCTTATGATCAAGGTATTACACCTATTCTTAAATCAGTTTGTAATAGTTTACCTTGACGATATTGTGGTGTACGGTTGGATGCTCGAGGAGTACATCGAGCACCTTAGACAAATTTTCCAAGTCCTGTGTGAGAATGACTTATACGTCAAACGTGAGAAATGTGTCTTTGCCCAAAAGGAAGTACCATTTTTGGGGCACATTGTTGGGGGAGGACAAGTACATATGGAGGCAGCAAAGATCCGGGTCATCGTTGAATGGGAGCCACTGACGAAAGTGACGAAGTTGAGATCATTCCTTGGTCTTACCAACTATTGTCGGCATTTTGTTCGGAACTACTCGAACATCACTGTGCCACTCGCGAATATGCTGAAGAAGGAGAAACTGTGGGAATGGACAGATCAATGACAGAAGGTGTTTGATCGGTTGAAGCAAGCCATGACAAAGGAGCTGGTGTTGGTGTTGCCCGATCACACCAAGTCTTTTGAACTAGAGACTGATGCATTAGATTTTGCTATTGGTGGTGTTCTTATACAGGAAGGACATCTAGTGGCATATGAGTCTCGAAAGTTGAACGATACCAAGCGACAGTATACCGTTCAAGAGAAGGAGATGACTGCAGTGGTCCATTGCCTAAGGACATGGAGGCATTATCTCCTAGGGTCAAAGTTCGTTATAAGGACGGACAATGTAGCCACGAGTTATTTTCAAACCCAGAAGAAGCTGAGTTTGAAGCAAGCTCAATGGCAAGATTTCCTCACAGAGTTTGACTATGTGATGGAGTACAAGTCAGGAAAGGCTAACTCCATAACTAATGCTCTTAGCCGGAAGATGGGGCTAGCAAACATAGTGAGTCGACCTAACTGTCCATGGATCAACCACATCAAAGAGAGGCTCAAACATGATCAGAAGACTTAAGCCCTCATTGGATATGCACAAGAAGGCAAGACTCGACAGTTTTGGTGCAAGGACGATCTTTTATACATAAAAGGGCGACAACTATATATACCACTCCATGAAAAGTTGAGGAAAGAAGTATTGCACAAGTGCTATGATTCAAAGTGGGCGGGTCATCCGGGGATCCACCGCACCTTAGCCCTTATCGAAGATCAATACTACTGGTCTCAAATGTAGGATGACGTTGAAGCCTATGTAAAGACCTGTCTTGTTTGCCAACAAGATAAAATTGAACAACATTCATCGCCAGGACTGTTAGAACCACTTCTTATCCCAACTCGTCCATGGGAGAGTGTTTCCATGGATTTCATAGTAAACCTGCCTAAGTTTGAAGGTTGTCGGATTCTCATGGTCGTGGTGGATCGATTCTCTAAGTATGCAACATTTGTGCCAGCAACAAAGGATTGCCCAGCGGAGGAGGCAACTAAGTTATTTATGAAGCATGTGGTAAAATACTGAGGAGTCCCACAAACGATTGTGAGTGATCGTGACCCTTGATTCACAGGGTATTTCTGGTCTAAATTGTTCAAGTTGTTAGGGTCGGAGTTGAATCTCTTTACAAGCTTACACCCCCAAACTGACGGTCAAACCGAGCGGGTCAATGCACTTTTGGAGATTTATCTTCGGCACTACGTGAGCACAATGCAAACAAATTGGGCAAAGTTGATCGACGTAGCTCAATTCTCTTACAACTTGCAGCGGAGTAAGTCTACTGACTAGAGTCCATTCAAGATCGTGAATGACCAACAACCACAAACTTTAAATGTGGTTGTATCGGGCTATTAGGGGAATATCCCACCTGCATATAAGTTTGCCAAGGATTGGTAGGAGCAAGTAGACTTGGCAAGGGCATGTCTTCATAAAGCCTCCAAACGCATGAAGAAGTGGGTTGACAAAAAGCAACAACATGTGGAGTTCCAAGTCGGGGACTTGGCGTTAGCCAAACTATATGTCATTATTCGGTACAAGAATGTGCACAAGGGTCTAATTTGTCTCTACGAATGGCCATTTTAAGTATACAATGGGTCGGGAAGGTCACATACAAGTTGAAGCTGCCACCAAAATTAAAGGTACGTCCTTTTTTCTATGTGAGTATGCTTAAACCTTACCATGAAGACAAGGAAGATCCAAATCGAGGGGAGTCACGGCGAGCGCCACTTGGAGCAAAAACTTCTTATGATCGAGAAGTTGAATCCATAGTGGCAGATTGGGTCATACGAAAGCGATATTGCATGCCGAGGCGTGAATACTTTATTCAATGGAAGAGTCTTATGAAAAGTGAAGTTAGTTGGGAACCTACCGAAGCACTTTGGCAATTCATGAAGGAGATTGACACCTATCACGCTGAAAGAGCGACGAGGGCATCGCTTGATTAGGTGGGGGAGAATGTCACAGGTCCTTACCTAGGGATGGACAATACACAGAATCTAAACACCTCTTAGAGAAGGATAATACGTTGAATGTAGACACTCACTATTCAAGTAAAAGATACTTCTAAAATTAATCTCCAAAAAAATTCTTGTGAGTTGAGTGTGAGAAGGCTGCTTGGGAAGTATTCTCAGGGCCGCACGGGTAGGACGCGATAAATCTATACACCCGTGACACTAGCATGAATCTTTTGTTAATAAGGATTTAGAATAATTAGGTTCAATCTTAAATTTCAAATCTTGGTCCTAAAACTTAAAAAATAGTGTTTACAAAGCAAGCACCAAGGATCAATTAATGTTAGTTAGGGATTAATGTCTCCAGTTTCTGTTTTACTTATTTACATGTGGTTATGTCTTGCTATTCTTGTTAATTAGGCTAACAAGAACAACAATACTATAAGTGATAGTAGTGTCATCCGGCAGCAACAACAACGACAGAAACAACTCCTCTTGTGGTGGCAAAAGTGGCAGCGACATACGGGAAATGCTGTTCATGGCCATTGGCGATGCTAATAAGACAAATATTGATGAAGATCTGCGCAAAGGGCAGCTTGTTAGGTATTGTCTTGGTGCATGTTTAGGGACTACCACTAAAATAGATATCAATTTTGGAGAATATTTTTTTTGTTACTTTTGATTTGCTCTTTGTTAGGGCATATTCTTCTTTCTCCAATTGCATTGACCTTTTGCATTTGTTAGTTGGAATTGGATATTTTATTTTCATGAGCATATAAATTGGAAAAAAAAAATTCATATCATAATGAAAATGCATGGTCACTGGTTTGGTAGATGATTCATGCTATTTAGCAAACCAATATGGATGAAGCACCCCAGAGACGACTTGCCTGTGAGGCATTCATGGAGATTAAGAATTAGATTGATCATTGCCTAATGAAGGTTGTCAATGAGCATGTGTGGGGGCTCCGTGTGTGTTTTGGAGTTGGAGTTACCAAATCTGTTAGAAACTTTGACAAACCTGTTTTTGTGACAATGGCCAATGTACCCCCTTTGTACCTTAGCATGTAGCTCATCCATTAAACCTTGTGATCACAACAAGATTTTAATTCATTGCACATGCTTACATGTGCAAATACTCATTGTGATTGTTGAATTTTGCACGAAGTATTGATGAGTTGGTGCTGCTGAATCAATGTTAAAATAAACTGCTTTTCCATTTTTGGTGTATATATGTATGTACTGCTTGTTTCATTTTGAAATCATTGTCATATGCCTGAATATTGATTGGAAAATTGGAAAAAAAAAAGGTTGATTTTGTCAAAAGTTTCAGATACGTTATTAACAAAATGCTCTAATTTGAAATATTTGATGCTTTAAACAATAAATTTAGTGGTCAAATTCCAAACACAAAGTCCAATATAACTTCACTACGATACTTGTAATTAAGTGAAAATTAGTGGCAACTTCATATCAAAAAAAATTCCTCACTTCATTAGGAATGTGAGTTTAAAGCAACTAAACATGACAAATAATGCATTTGAAAGAATAATTTAGTGTGAATTATCTACAGCCCCGTTTGGCAATCTTACAAAATAAAGTACTGTAAATAAAAGTAATATACATAAAAGTACTGAGAACAAAAGTGTTGTTACTCCAAGTTATATGTTGTTTGATAATAGTAGTAAAAATACTACGAAAAAAATTCAGTAGAATTATGAATAAAAGTCATCTATATCATTCTATTATCATCGGAGAATTCATCTTGTGAAATTCTCACAATATCAAGAAAGATATCAAGCGGTAAAACATTGGGATGTTGATCAAATATCTCAAAAGTTGGATCAGATTTTTAATGAATATTGTTATGTAAAGTTATTGATGTAATAGTAATATCTCTTTGCACGTGAAATGAATAACATGACATTAAATATAATATCTTCCATCTTCTCTTCCATAATCTGAATGTCCCCTCAATGTAGCTTCTTAACGAGGAATGCACACAATTAAACATTTCTTTATACATCTTTTAGGCAATCAATCATTCTGAAATTCGAGTAAATGATATCGTGTACTTTTATAAGGTCCAAGATATCCTTTTAATGATGGATATTTGGTATCAACAGAATAATATTTACCTATGTTAGTTCATATAAATAAGGAATTTTGCAATGAATAACACATTATGCAAAATATTTATTTAAAAAAAATACATGTTATGATCAGGACATAATATTGTTGATGGTAGTGGGAAATTAAGTTCTAAATCATTAAGAGCCAAACTAAAAATGCACACATCATGTGTTGTAACCTCTCATCCAGCTATCACAAAAGTAAATTGCATATCAAAACTACATGCTGTCATGATAACAAGTTTTGGTAGGCCCTTTCTTCTAATAAATCTTATTTGATCTTACATAAGAATAGAAGCACGTACATGTGTT
Organism: Rhizophora apiculata; assembly: GCA_037832385.1. Classification (NCBI taxonomy): domain Eukaryota; kingdom Viridiplantae; phylum Streptophyta; class Magnoliopsida; order Malpighiales; family Rhizophoraceae; genus Rhizophora; species Rhizophora apiculata. The sequence continues at coordinate 11,976,903 of CM075429.1, read as the reverse complement.
CCATTTATTGCTCCAATGCAATCATGTTATTAGAACATACTCATAATTATATTTGAGTGATATACTTGAATTTAGCGTACAATCCACTTAAAAACGAAAGTTAACTTTTTGCGATAATACTATTAAAATAAAAAGTACCTTAAAATGCAGCATATATCTACTATCATAAAGAATCTCTGGTGGGATATCTCTAAAATTAGGATTATAAAGTTTGATAACATCTTTTGAAGGTGACAATATTGCTGATAAAACTTCTGTGAAACATCAACTAACTGTTTCCCCTCAAGGTTGATAACATTTGCCCACTGATCTAGTTGATTTAACCAAAGAAAGTGTGTATAAAAACATACATACTTTCTCAATTGAAGACATTCTCCTCGAAGGTTTTGATCCATGATTCAATTGTAGATCAGTGCCTAATGAGAGCAATGTTTCTTTGTCCATTTTGAACATACTCAAGCATCGTACTTGATGGCCTTCTATTCAATCACCCATTTCATTCTAGTTTGATATGAAGTCATACAAGGTTCTTTGTGTAAATATGTGTAATATTAAGTATAGACAACAGCAGCAACAACAACCACTTCCAACTGTGGGAGAGCATCTTCATTGTCAACATTATTATCATGGTGTTGTCCATAATTATTTGTATAATCATTAGTCATTTCTAGGAAAAACAATCTAAGTACATAATATGAAACAAAACAAATATTCCAAATGTTTTTTTGGTTTAGACAAAAAAAAACTGGAAATAAAAAATAATAACTAATAAATATATCCAACAATAATGCACACCAAAAGATGTAGTATCAAAAGAAGTAATCTTGTATCTATTAAGTTTTCTACTTCTTAAGTTGATAATGCAATCAACATAACTTTTTTTGTTTAGTTGTCAATCCAAAGTAAATTTCTCTAATTTTATAGTCTCCGATTAACTCTATCACATCCATAAAAAAAATTAGTATCTTCTTCAACATCTGCTAAAGAATAAATATCTTTCATGACCTCATGTATAAAATAACCTAGCAAGTTTGTTTTCCTTTTTTGAGCAACACTATCAACCAATCAATCAATTGTTTCTTTAATAGCAAATGCCCCTCCTGATTGTCACTTTGTATTATTCGTTTTAAGACCCTTTTTCATGTGCCAATTTGATTTAGTAGCTCTCTTCTTATAAGTCTTGTTTCTTCCTACTATATTAGTTGTGCCAATATTTTCATTCCACTCTCGTGTATTAGAACACTGGAATAATTTATCTATGGAATCAGCAAAGCTAGGTTTTCCATCTAGATCACGACCAATTTCTAATGCAACAATTCTGTCATGAGTCATATGATTAGTCTCAACACCATCCCTACTACCAAAAGTAACTAATGAAGGAGCAACAGCATATTCCCTTATTGCCACCGCATACCCAAATATAACATCTATTTTCTCTCAAGTTTTGGTTGAATACTAGTTTGTCAAAAGCTTTTCACAGTTGGATTAACTTGCAACATTGTAAAATAATGAGTATTGTTAGTGACATAAGCTTATCGAACAAATTTTTGAGTAAAGAAATATAATGTTAAAACCAACCTTAATTTTCTCTTCCCACCATGTCTTAGTAGCAAAAATTGTTTCGTTCACAGGATCCCATCCCAGTTTGGTCTCTTTCCCAACTAAATCCTTCCATTGCTCCCAATCTTTTTTTTTTTTTGGCACATCCCACTTAATTTTCATCTAATATTTGTCATGCTTACATTCACCTTTTTTTTTATTTTTTTTTATTATTATTATTTTAACTTTTGAAACTTTTCAACAACATAAACCCATCCTTATTTATGAAAATGAGTTCCGAGATTTAACCTTTTTTTGATAGTCCTTGCGCAAATATCACAAAAAATATGAGTTATATTCTTATTTTACACAGCCTTGAATGTCTTGTGATATCTTGAGTTAGTTGGTTGTCATTATTTCTTCCTATCTACAATAAATTTAATTTGAAGCTCACAAACACAATTGCCAAATAAAGATCACACAAAATTCTAAGTAAAGGTCACAAACATATTTGTTGTATGCATATTTGCCAAATGTCATATGAAATAGACGTCACAAACATTTCAAACTCAAATAAGTATTAAACACTTAATTTGGAAAATATATTATGATTTCTCAATTATTGCAGATGTTTTCTTAATGATTTTTAGGCATTCAAAATTTTGTATGCAGCAAAAATTAAAACCAATTTAGTCCTAGAGCAAATGACCGGTCATGAGCAGGTGGACTTGGTATGTTGCCTGCTTGAAAGCTTGTTTCTGATACTACATTAAAGCGTAACCAAAAAGATAAGTATATTTGGAATATTGCTTAACGTAAAAGAGAATGCATAAAATCTATAACTAATTAAAATTAATCAACTTGAACGACAGTGACTAATGAATCAGTGCATATTAACCACAAATGTAAATTGCAGTCCATCGTGTGCTTCCTGTCAACACATGCATGCGGTGCACAAGAGGACCAATAACTCAAACTGGTGACTGTCAGGTCAAGCAACCCCTTGGGGCCACTTGATTTATTAACCTCAAATCCAACGCGCCATAAAAAGGTCAAAAGAAAACAAAAACAAAGCAACATCAACAAACAAAATAGGTTTTAACACAAGCAAATGCTTACGTGCCAAGTGCGTAGAACCAACAAAGTTAGGAAGCCCACGGGGAAAGAAAAGTAACTGAGATAACAGTATTAATAATATTGACAAGAATAAATAAATCGGCCCATGAACACATGTTTAACAATTTGCATGACATATGCAAAGAATCTAATGAATTAAACCATTAGAGCTGAATGTGCATATGCAAAGATATTTATTGAAGATCATGGGGAAAAAGCATGATTCAATTAAGATAGTTTCTTTGATTTGGAATAAAATGGCACACCTATATCTACAAGAAAACAGTGGAAGAAATACAATAATATTTACCGAGGAGACTAACCTTTGTACCATAAATATGCGACTGTGCTTCACTGATTGCTGCAAAAGTCCTACAGGATCTGGATGTACCCGAATAAACATCAACGTTTGTTTGCATTATTAAAATAAAATGAGAAATCTAAAGTTAAATAGATGTAAAATACTAGAAAGTCCAATGACAATCGAATTCCAACTGTGCAATGGATTTTTTACTTCAAAAATTCTATTTGATTTTGAGTTGCATGAGAATAGATAAGAGGGTTTTACCCAAAAAACTCTTTAAGAAGATTTCCCAACCAAAGCTCTATTGGTTTGTAAGGGCAGAAAAGATTAACAACCCAAAAAATACCACTAAATTTAGCAAAAGATACGTGTCATGCTTTGGAGCTTGATTTTGAGTGTTACTCTTGTTATAAGTATGATCATTATGCTTGTAAGTGCATGTCTCAAAAGTATAATCATATAACTCATTGTGTACCCGAGAGAGATTCAGATGGTGGAAATGAAGCACTTATGATAGTTATTGCAGCTGCTGAAAAGCCAATCTACAATACCTGGTTCCTGGACACTGGGTATACTAATTATATGTGTGGGAAAAAGTAGTTCTTTGTTGATCTTAATGAGTCAATCTGCTTAACAATCAAGTTTGCTGATGATAGTAGTGTTCTAGTGATGGGAAAAAGGCAAATTCTTATCAAGTTGAAGAATGAAAATCATAATTACATCTCAGATGTACTTTATGTACCAGATATGAAGAGTAACCTTCTCAGTTTAGGTCAATTACTTGAAAAGGGGTATAATATGCAATTACGTAATAATTGTCTCTCGATTCTTGATGGGAGAGGTACACTCATTCTTAAAGCCCCTTTACCGAAGAATTGGATGTTCTGAGTTGATATTGTCACTAATATTTACACTTGTCTAAGTATTGTTGTCAAAGATAAGTCTTGGTTATAGCATCTTCGTTTTGGCCATCTAAATTTTCGTAGTTTAAAGTTGCTTGAATAAGGAAACATGGTGACAGACTTGCCCAAGATATATCATCCAAATCAAATTTGTAAAGCATGTATTCTTACTAAACAGAGTAGACAACCCTTTGTGACAAGAACTTGGCGTGCAAGACAACTACTCTAACTTATTCACTCTGATGTTTGTGGCCCAATGAGTGTGTCATCACATGGAAAAAATAGGTATTTTCTTACCTTCATTGATGATTTCACCAGGAAGACATGGGTTTATTGCATGCAAACAAAGTCTGAAGTGTTTGATTATTTTAAGAAGTTTAAGGTTTATGTTGAAAGACAAAGTGGATACCATATTAAAATTTTGAGAATTGATGGAAATGGTGAGTATATTTTTAATGATTTCAAAGAGTATTATGAAGCACAAGGAATAAAGTATGATGTCACAATTCCCTATACTCCACAGCATAATGGACTTACTGAAAGAAAGAATAGAACAATCATGAATATAGTGAGAAGTTTGTTAAAGGCCAAAGGAGTTCCTAATCCTTTTTGGGCATAAGCTATTTTATGTATTGTTTACTTGTTGAATAGATTTCCAATAACAAGTATTCATAATGTCACTCCTAAAGAAGCTTGGAGCGATTTTAATTCCAGTGTAAGGCATCTTAAGGTGTTTGGCACTATTACCTATGCTCATGTTCCAATAAAAACAACGACAAAGTTAGATGATCAAGGAGTGAAGATAATTTTTCTTAACTATAGAAAAAGAGGATATAAGTTATTCAATCCTATGACAAAAAAGGTAATTGTGAGCAGAAATATAACTTTTGTTGAAGATGAAGTTTGAAACTTTGATGCTAAGGAGCAATATAACTCTCAGAGATGTCCAATTATTATTCTGGGAGAAGAAGAAACTCAAGCTATAATCCCCACTGTAAATGGGGAAGTCTCACCAGTTCATGCACAAAATCCTATGCCATAAGTTTTACAAGAGAATGAAAGACTAAGGAGGAATTGCTAACAATCAGTTAGATTGTAAGATTATGAAGTAATCCTTGATGATGTTATCAATGATGATGAGGATTTGGTGCACTCTACCATGTTTGTAGATTGGGAACCAATGACATTTGATGAGACAATTCAAGATACAAAGTGGGTGAATGCCATAAATGAAGAAATCAAGGCGATTGAGAAGAATGATACATGGGAGCTTACTATTATTCCATAAGGTTAAAAAGCTATTGATGTAAAGTGGGTCTTCAAAACAAAGAAGAAATCCAATGAAGAAGTAGAGAGATGTAAAGTAAGATTGATTGTAAAAGGTTTTGAACAACGACCTAACCATGATTATCATAAGAATCATTGGAAAACTCATCAGGTAGATGTAAAGTCAGCTGAAGCAGATGTTAGAATTGAAAGCATCACCTAATCAAGATTAAGAGGAGATGTTGATGTTAATCCAAATTAGGAATTAGTTTAAATTAGAAATTTATTATAATATAAGTTCAAATTAAATTTGATTTAGAGTTTAATTATTTGGGTAGATTTAGGTATCCATTTCTATATAAAGTCACGTAGTCTATATTGTTTGTATACTTCAAAACTATTGTGTGAGTGCTTTTAAATTATTAGTATGAGTGCTTCTCAGTTATCAGTGTGAGTGTCTCTAAGTTATTATATATTTGTTTTATCATATTAATAAAATTATAATATTCCCCTTATTAGCTATATTAGAGTTATTTTTTCTAACACAGGAATGTATATAAATATATTGAAAGATTGAAATTGACAAAGGTTTAAGTAGGGTTTTGCTCTCCACTACTTCTAATTTAAACTCCTGGATCTTAGTTTATATCTATTATACAAGTATGGCAAGGGAAATATGTATATGTTACTTCATAAATGAATTTTGTTTTTACCCTTTTGTTGTCTTGAAATTAAAATTCACACCACGTAAAAATTTGAGAGAACATAGAATTATAATTTTGCTAATCGACAGGTTCGAAAGTGAAGGAAGTTCATGCCTTGGGCATACTTATTCACCAGGGAGCTAGAAACTTAATTCATAGGATTGACAAGAGATGAACTCAAGTTGTGAGTGGAAGGGCAGCCACTCAAGGACGGGATGGGGACTCACCCTAGTATACAAGAAAATACATGTTGGATAAATAGTTTTAAAATTTTAACCAATCTAACAATTAAATTAATAAATTGACTATCTAAATTCTAAATTAATTCAGTTCTCTTATTAAAATGAACAAAAGAAATAACTCAAAGAAAATTGGTTAAGTCAATATTAAAATTTTTTTTTTTTTTTTACATTTGTATATAATTATATTATTTTATTAATAATTTTTATAAATATATATTTAAATATTATTTTATATTTTATAATATAAAAATATTTAATTATATTTTAAAAAATAAGAACTAACCCATTAGTCCAACTAATTGTTAACATGATAAACTAAACCTTAAATAGAATTAAGGTTCGATCTTGGTTTAAAAATTATAGTTGGATATTACTAAAACATATTTAATTTGAAAATTTTTTATGAGAAACAATTTATTCTCAATAGAAAAAAAATACTGGGTGGGAAGAAGACTAAAGTGTAAATAAAAAAGACTAAAGTCACTAGCAAAGGAAAATCTTATGAAACAATTTTATTTCAAACAACAAGCAACCAAACTCATGTCACAAATATAAATTATATTCTTTTAATCTCTCAATAAAAATTTCATTTTTGGTACATTTTTCAATTAAAGTATTATGACTAATACATATATTGTATGTTGTGTTTGTTAAGATTACAATACTAGCCATGTGACACTTCACTTAGCCAAAATTTATGAGATTATCAGAAGTAGTATTTACTATTCTTTAGGAGTTCTCACTATCTTTTAGGAGTCTTTGCTATTATCTAAAAGTCATTGCCATCTTTTATGAGTGTTTGAGTCCATGACAGCTTTGTTCATAAGGTCAACAAGGATTAGGATGTCAAATCTTAAATATGCCAATTGCAACCATACTAGAAGAATCAAGTGTGCGAGAATCAAAAACATTTAAGGAAGTAGTTTAGTATTTAGAGTGGACCAAAGCTATGGAAGAAGAAATTGTTGCACTGGAATGAAATCAAACTTGGGAGCTTGTGCCAAAGCCTAGAGATGTTAAGTCAATTTCTTGCAAATGGGTTTATAAGATAAAGCGTTGCATAGATGGATCAATTGAGAGACACAAGGCTCGTGACTCAAGGCTTCTCTCAACAATATGGAATAAACTATGATGAAACCTTTAGTCCAATTGCAAAGCTTACAACTATTAGAGTCTTACTTGCACTTGTAGCAAGCAAAGATTGGAACTTGTGGCAAATGGATGTGAAGAATGCATTCTTGAATAGGGAATTGGATCAAGAAATCTACATGAATCAACCAATGGGTTTTTAGAATCAAGATCACCCTAAATATGTGCGTAAGTTATGAAAGGTGCTCTATGGATTAAAGCAAGCACCGAGAGCTTGGTATGGTAAAATTGCTGAATTCTTGACTCATAGTGGTTATTCTGTGACACCTATAAATTCTAGTTTATTTGTCAAGGCTAATGAAGGGAAGCTAGCTATTATGCTTATATATGTAGATGATCTAATCATAATTGGAGATATGAAGAAGAAATTTTCAAAACAAAGAAGAATTTGTCCATTCAGTTTCAAATGAAAGAATTTAGGCAACTCAAGTACTTTTTTGGTCTAGAGATTGATCATACCCAAGAAGGGATATTTCTTCATTAACAAAAATATTCTAGAGATTTGTTAGAGAAATTTGGGATGCTTAAGTGCAAACCAATATCAACACCAGTGGAACAAAATGTCAAGATATGTGCCCATGAAAGAAGAGATTTGGAAGATGCAATAATGTATCGACAATTGGTGGGTAGTTTGATCTACTTGACTCTAACTAGACTTAACATTTCTTATGTAGTTGGTGTGATGAGTTGGTACATGCAAAATCCAAAGAAGTCTCACATAGAAGTAGTTCGTCAAATTCTAAGATATGTGAAGAGCACACTCGACTATAGTGTCTTGTATAAGAAAAGTGAAGATTGTAAACTAGTTGGTTATTGTGATGCCGACTATACAGGTGATCATGATACCCGATGTTCAACTACTGGGTATGTTTTTATTCTTGGGTCTGGAGCAATTTCATGGTGTAGTAAAAGACAACCAACTATGTCCCTATCAATAACAGAAGCAAAGTATTGAGCTGCAGCAATGACAACACAAGAGAGCACTTGGCTTATTCAATTGTTAAAAGACTTGCATCAACTAAAAAATTATGCAGTTCCCTTATATTATGATAACTAGTCGATAATATGTTTGGTAGAGAATCTAGCTTTTCATACAAGAACTAAAAATGTGGAGATACATTATCATTTTATCTGAGAAAAAGTATTGGGAGAAGAGATTGAGTTGAGGCAGATCAAAACAGAAAATCAAGCTGTAGATTTGTTCACAAAAAGCTTGAACAATAACAAATTTGGAAGTTTCTGCCAACAACTCAAGATGGTAAAAAGAATGGAAGCTGGCATTGAGGGAATGTGTTAAGATTACAACACGAGCCATGTGACACTTCACTCGGCCAAGATTTATGGGTAGTTTTATGACCGATTTTAATTATCAGAAGTTCTTGCTATTTATGACACCAACCATATTGTTCTCTAAGAGTTCTTGCTATCTTTTATGAGTCTTTACTATTTTTTAGGAGTCTATCTATTTATTTTTAAATGTTATGATGGATTGTTGCTATAAAAGTGGAAAGCAATTGAAATATTATATATGTAAAAGGTCTTGTAATCACATAAATAAAATATCCTATTGTAGCCCTATTTTTGCGCATATCCTTGTCAATTTTATACTCAACAGTGTTCTGAATTTTTTTTTAATTTTTAGAAACTAAGATTTTTACTTTAAATCTAAAATTAAAAATTTAAATAACTCTATTATTAAATTTTGTAGTTAATGACTAATTTATCATAAATTTATAATATATTGTGTTGTGAGATTTATAATATATTTTAATCAAAAAAAACAAAATCAAATACTAAAAAACTTATTGTGAAGGAAGTGAGAATTTTAGAACTAGATTATAATTCTATTGATCTTACGATTTGGATTGAGATTTATTTCAAAAATATCTTAATGTGATCCAAAACTTCATAAATGATCCTAAAATAATAGAATTCTATGAAAGGACTTTAACATCTTTTCATTAAATATTCATGTAATCCTTGAAATATATTACAATATAATTTTAGATGGAAATGGTTTATAGCTTGGCAACGGTCATTAATATGCTTTTTTCAAGTATGGAGACATCGTCAACAACGCCTAATGCAAAAACTTGTGGCAAAGTTTCAAACACTGTGTCACCAGCCGCGTCCGGAGGTAGACCTGTCGGCGTTTTCCTAACATCAAACTTTAATATTCAGATCCTTGTCCGAACAAATAAAAAGAACAAGTAAAAAGAAAATTTAAGGAGTGCCTTTTGGTCTCACGGGAAATGCAGATCACAATTTAGATATTATTTTCTTACCTAATTGAATTCGTCAATGTCTTTTGTTTCTTTTGAGCATGGCATTTTCTACTGATTGAAACACAATGAAACATGTTGAATCGACAACGTATAATATTTCTGTTTTGCCTGCCATAGTTTTCTTTCCTTTTATTTTGCATCAGTTATTCTGTTAATGGAACTAAGCTATGACAGTGGAGAAAGACTATCATCCTAATGTCATTACTTACAGTAGTTTAATTAACGAGCCTTACAAAGAAGCACTTCGGGTTGAAAACTTATAGAAAACACACTCATCTTACAAATAAACATCACAATTAAATATAAGGTCGTCATGGTTCGAATGAAAAATCTCCTGGTCGTAAACCTGTAATATCACCTCAAGATTCAATTCAATTTCAAAACTTAGATTGTTGGATGAGATTTAAGAATGTATTATATATTAAACTCTAAGACAATTCGATGTCAAATCAATTGGGCAAGGATACTTTTTGATTTAATGTTGAAAAGGAGTTATTATCAACTTAATTTGATTGTTTACAACAACTATCAAAGATCTATGTAAACTTGTAGACAATATTGAGTGCAATTCTTCAAGAAATGGTTTCTAGGGGGCTCTCTGCAGATTCCACCACATTGAGTTTGCCGATGAATTTGGTTTCTTACGGCAAGACTGCAGGAATTTTTGTTTGAAGACTATTAATGTTGCAGTGCACTCTAGTCTTGGTATTCCATGGAATCAGGGTTGCTACTTCTCTTCATGGTGATGACTTTACATCAGTTTTCTCTTTAATTCATCTTATTATTTGAGCATTTCCCTTTTTTACTTCGTAGATGATGGTGCTGTTAATTGATCTTTCTTTTATACATCCGAGTTTATTGTACACAGCTATGAATCCCACTTGGCACAACAAATGTATGCATTGCCATTGAGTTACAAATGTAATGGCTTATGCTGCTCCTTTTCTTAATTTCTTGTCCCTGTTCTTCTAGAAGTGGAGCAACAAGCTTTGTTTCAGAAAATTATGGGGCAAAATTGGAGTCATCTTAGTCTCGATGATCCCCTCTGTTGTTAACAAAGAAGAAAGGACCTCATTGAAAGAAGAATTGCAGAGAAGGAGAAGAACTCTTTTCTGCTGTAAAAGTTTTGCAGATAATGAAAACACATTCATTTCATTCAAAGTCCCCTTTTTAAGAGTTTGACACATTGATTGAGTACAAAAGGAATAATGAATACAACACATCTTCCATACTTCCATGTTGACATCAACAAGGAACTTGAATGGGACAAACCTCACCTGATCCCACTATCACTGGATTTGATGTTTCTGCTTTTGCAAAAGTAACATAAGCATGTACTCTTCAAGTTACAATTAGACTAAACATTGCAATCAAACTAAACAACAAAAGGAGTGTCTGCTGTAAAGTTCATTCTGCTTTCATGATCAGCAAGTTTCCCATCTTCTTCTTCACTTCAAGTTTGCTTTGCTAGATTGGAACAGGAGTGAAACTAGTTCTGTAAACACCCTCTCTCTTTTCAATCAGATTGTCTGACGAGCCTTTGCCTTTAATTTTCAATTTTACAAATTTTTTTTGCAGCAGTTGCAGGATGAAGAGATCACGTTTTTAGGCTGTAGGCTGCCTTTGATTGGCACACTTATGTATCAATTAGAGTGCTTGAAGTTGCCATTGCAGTAAATTCTAGTTCTAATAAATATTTTCAAAAGCTAATGAGCTTGATTTTTTTTTTTCTAGTATTTTGGATTTTCGTTGCTGTACCTCAAATGTTTTTTCTATCGTGCCCCATAGACTCAGTGAATGACCACCTGAAATGTGAGTAATAGCTGCTGAATTAAGGACCTTGTGACAATGGGCCCAAGGCCCGTTCCAAGCCTAAACGGTTCCCCAACTTGACGCAAGCTAGCAACCCACGGTCTCACTGCGTTCACAAGGGCATTCTCCATTACCATTCCTGGAACCCTTGTTGCTTAGCAGTCCACACTCTATCACCCATAACAAAGTATTGGTAAGGTTCGACCCACCCTTTGCCCATCAATCAATAAGAGCCCACTAAAGGACCCATAAATATCGTGAGCCTCCAAGGATTCCAGGTAATTTCTTTCCCTTTTCCTTATTTCCTAAGTTTCTTTCCTTTTGGGCTTGAGTCTAGCACTCTCATAGCCTTTCTCTGTCTTACAAGAACACAAGCCCACTAGACTAGAGAACTCTTCATCACCTATCTTTGAGCTAGTTGTGATAAATTTAGATATAAGGTACTAAGATTTACAGAATAAAAATATGAGAAGATAATACTATTTTTGCTTGGATTCACCCTTAGGAGTCCAATCAAGAGCTTATAAGCAGCACATAAAACATTGAAAACATTTACAGAAAAAAGAATATTGAAACAATAAATATAACTGCAAGCAAATGAAAGGGTATATAAAACAATGACGGGTGTTATATATGGCTCTTCTTGATCTTGACAAAACAATAGCAGTTGTTTCCATTGTTGCTAAAGCTCATTGTGTGGAATGGTGAAAGATTAGCTATCTTTTGCCATCTTATAGTTGTTGGTTAATGGTTCAAAAATATGCGCTCTCCTAAGTGAGGAGATATAGACCGACAATGGCCATATGATTTAAAAAAAAAAAACCATAAGACTTTAAGTTCGGTTAAATTATAATTTATAATTCATCTTTTAACAATTTCATCTTTTAGTTAGAATAGTCATTTGACATCATATTAGGATATTTGTAATTAAATAACTTTATATTCAAATTATATTATCCTCACATTTATTTTTTTATTTTTATATTTTTAAAAATAATAATTTAAATCATTTTAATAATAAAAATATTATATATTCATATGAAAAGAAAAATTTAATAATTTTACAAAATAATAATTATACTGGAGTATTATTATTTCAAGAGTTACAAATTATGTAATAAGTCAACTCTTCTACAAAGTGAGAAAAGGCAATTCATATATGGTAAAAATTCTCATGAAATTGTGCAGACGGTAGGTTCACCATTCGGCCAACACCGCATGGCAAAGAAGGGGGGTTGGTCAACCATAGTTGTTCGCCTAATTTTTATACCCAAAATGTTCTTTACTATCGTGAACTAATCGTGCTTTGAAAATTGGTAGAGAAGAAAAAAAATCAAGTGAGAGTGATCCGTGATAATTCAAGGGGTAAGACAAACATCCACTATATTTAGTCGTGAAGGTTTGGCAAGAGTTGGGACCACATTATGATTCTAAGTTGGATCGAATTCCTGGCACTTGGTGCCTTGGTTCTCTTATGGTAGCAGATGATAAATCTTCCTTGTAAAATTGGGTGTACCTGCCAACCTTCAAACATGAAATACATTTTGTTAGTTTCTTTATGGTGTAGCTTGAAATTTGTTAAGATCATCTAGGCTAGGAGCTGAAAAAACAAAAGAATGAAGTAAGATTGATGTGGATATTAGTGACAACTTCATCTAAGGCAAAAATATGAGTTTCTTTGGTAATTTAAGTTTGTTGGTACTGAATATGGCAAGTAATAGGTCTGAAGGAATAATTTTATATAAATTGTTCATATCTTATATATTATTTTTTCTTAATATTTTTTATAACAATTTTTAACACACCATTCCTTCTTGTTTAAAATGGTCATAGGACCCTGTTAATAGTTCACATAGTGAGTTGGTATATTAAAAATAAACTTTTGTATTGGTATTAATTAGTTTAAAAGCTGGGTTAAACCAAGTTTAAGTTAATTTCATTATGATGCACTTACAACTGATGCTTCAATATATAGAAAATAGCTATTGAGAAATTGTGTTGAAGTCCCTCCAGTTTAGCTAGACATGATTATTAATCTAGGTATCAGGTGCCAAGTGCTTTGTACTCACCTTCGTTAAGACTATCATAGTTGCTTGTATGAATTAAAGCAATAACACAAGTAGGAGCAAAAAGATTTCCACACTGTTTTGTGGTTCTTTAATGTGTGGCAAGGTAGTGAAGTATGGAACTTATTGTTAGGCTTTCAGTATTGTGGAAGGGGATCATTGTTTGTTGTACTACAATGATTGGTTTTCTTTTCAAGGAATTTTATATTTGTCTGTGATACCATACAGAAACTTCAGAAGCAGCATAACTGTATTCCCGATGAGCACTATGTTCAGACATTGCTTTCGGTGAGTAATATTCTGCTATAGACATTCTTCTTTGGTTCTTCGAGAACATATTCCTAATTGGAACTCATCTTTTCCTTGAATGTTCCCCTTTTAGATGCGTGGACTGGAAAGTGGACTTGAAAGGAGAACATTGACCTATACTGAATGGAACCTATCTGTAACAAAAATGGAAAACAAAGGTTGGCATCCTATCACATTCTCCTATGCAGATGCAAGCACTAAGAAGATCAAGCAAATAAAGGTTATTGCACTGCTTCATTTCTTCTCTTAGCTGCTTGAAGTTGAACAGGCATGACATGCTTAGATTCTGTTACTCTTGTGAGAATTTGAGAGAATTTAAACCCTTTTGTCGATTCACAAAAGAGCCTCGCGTGTGTGGACTCTTGTGTGCACGTGAAGGTTGTTACGTCACAAAAGAGCCTCGCGTGTGTGGACTCTTGTTGGAAATTGTTCCTGTTCTTCATTATTGTGGAAAAAAAAAATCCGGTTGTGGCACTCGCCTTTTATGTACACTTTTTTCAGCTGCTAGACATGGTTTGCCATAGGTCTCAGCTTTCTAATCTACCAACTGATCAAGTCTTCTGCTGCCCAATTCCACAGGAGATCAACCATGTGTACTACGAGACCGAGTATCGGACAGAGTGGTGTCGTGCTAATTCCACATCTGTCCCCTGCTTTTTGTTTGCAAGGAAGTTCTCCCGAGGAGCTGCCATGGGCCTTTTAAGTAAGGGCGTTGTGGGTCCCTTCCATGCCTCTGCATTATTAGCCACGCCCCCCTGATGTCCAAAAGTGACGTGTAATGGCTCAGCACTCACGACGGCCAGTTGACCCAAGTTAATTCGAGCAGCAAGTGAAGCACCCCTGGACATACTTTGCACGACTACATAAGCAGATCAGAGACAGAGATACAAAGACGTAAAATGTAGTGCCCACAGTAGTAGCAACACTCAAATCTTTGATTAAGAGAGTCGAAGATCATTAACATCATAGGGCTCCAATTCTTCTAAATGTAAGCTATAGTTCTTCCCCATTTCAAATTGTCCGAATGAGTAAACAACTAGTAGGTCTTAATCCATAACAAGCCGTGAATATATTCTTGTTCCATGTTCAAGATGATACGAACATATCTTTTGGTGGTCCTATCAATATTGGGAGCTATATAACCCTTTGTCTCGGTGGCACTGGCAAAAGTATATTCACTCTCTGTCAGCCCAAGCGAGATAATTTTTTCATTTGATACTGATGCATATGGAGGATGAGCTTGAGTTTTCAATAATAATATATTCTCGCATATAAGCTAGATATGTGGTCGGCAATATACGGAATGGGGAAGCAATCGCGGGGTTTGGTGGTAGGGTTACCAAACTCTTAAAGTCTCTTTACAGGGCGTATGGGTGTGTACATAACACATGCGAATGGACAGCGAGCTTCTGGCCACCTTGCTTTGCTGCAATGAATTGATCCTAACCTCTTTTTTGGCTCTGGTAAATCCGTTGGATGACGATGGCGTTAAGGAATATAAAAGGGAAGAGGCGAATTGCTGGTCAGCAGCGGATGGGTTCAGTACGAGATCTCTAGAAATTATCTTTAGTCGCTGCCCAACAAGCCCCTGCCCATCAGAGTATAGGGAAACATTCCACGCCTCATTGGTCACCAAGATTTTGTTTTGTGGATGTGGGAGCTCTAGTACCGTTTCAAAGGCACTCCTCCACTTTGATGTCAGGTGGGGGTTGTACCATCTGCTCACAGTAGAATGCAATGTCCATAACATCATGGGCATCCAGCTGCCAAAAATCAGCTGCGGATCCTCGAAATACTTCCATTCTGTAGACTTGGGGTGTTGGATTTCCCTATTCGTTCGTTATCCTTTTCTAAACCAAAAATGGTCACAATAGCATTTACTATACGGAATGACGAGCTTTGATGTGAAAAAAGAAAAAGTTATTTGATTGCGTTTTGAAAGTTACAAATTTAAATTATGATAATAATTTATTTTTGAAAACGAAATAAAAGTACATTAATTTTTATTTTTATTTTTTATAAGATAAAATAAAGTCGCTTGATTGCAATCTCTACTTGAAATCGAGCATTGCGAAGTTTATCGGTATCTTTACTCATTAAGCCTTTAGGGGCCATCAAACTCACTTTGCAATCAATGAGTCAATGCTTTCATTTTAATTGGCCATGAAATGATTGTCAATTGTCATGTTAATATCATCCTACGGCGAGAAAGAAAAAAATGAAAACAATTTTATATGAAAAATTACTCCATTAATTGCTGGGTCACAAAGTTAAAAATAAAAATAAAAATAAAATTTCCCTAATAATTATACATGGTGGAAGAGAAAATTTTATACGCTGGCTACAGGTATAAGCTGAAAGTAGACAATAAGTAGAATTCTGGGATTGTTGGACAGCATTTCGTTAGAAAAGCTTAAATTCAGTGCAGGGCAGCCCAACTCTGGCCAAAAGTTTGACTTCTACGGTGATGGAATAGTCAAAAGTCAAAAAACACAAAGAGACGTGAATTTATTTCTGAAGAAATTCCTTCAAAAGAATTATTGTTCATGTATAATGTGTTCGTCGAAGGGAAAGTGCATCCGTAACTGAATCGAAATTAGAAGTGTTCTTATCAAGATTTGGTATTGGAGGTGGTTTTAGGGAATCAAATGGACACTTTTCTCTGTATTCTCTCTTGCTCAGTTGAAGAAGCAGAATCAAACCATGCTGAATCATTGACCGTCTTACAAGCCATAGAACTGATAGTTTCTAATGATCCCTTTAAGAATGGACAAATCATTTTGGAATCTGATTCCAATACTGCATTGACCTGGTTGAAACGGAAGGAGCAATGCCCCTGGAAGTTGAGAGGAGATTTTTCCGGAGCTTCTGAGTTCCTTTGTGTTAGCATAGTTGGTGTTCTAAGCACATTAATTTTGATGGGGACAATTTAGCGAAATAAATAACTTCTAAACAATCTAATTTCATTGTTTGATTTTAGTTTCTTGAACAATTTATCATCAAATATATATATATATATATATATATATATATATATATATAAAAGTAATTCATATAATCTCAATTAGAGGTGGCCCGTGCCCTTTGTGTTCAACTGATTTATTTGCATTGAGTTGGTACAGGACATCCACATAGTGCAGTGCGTTCCTGGATGTGCCCAATAAAGGGGAGCCCGCTTGAAAGTTCCAATATACTGTGACATTAATTAACTTGTTCTATGCATTTGTTTGAACGTAAGAGAGAGTTTCACTGCTCATGACTTTCTTTAGGTTGATAATTTTCAGGTGTAATGGAGTGTGTACCGTTTAATTTGATTAACTTGGTTAATCAATACATATTAGAGAGTTCACCGTACACATATTTGTGCTTGAACAATGAATATATATAGCAGCACAGGCCGAGTGATTGAGCTCTTTCTCAATAACACTCGCCTTGAAACTAAAAACTGCAAGTAGAGGGATGCAGGAAAGCAAGACTACCGCCGGACACTATCCTATTATAAATGCAACCAAAAAGCCACCTATAAACGTTGATAGTGGATGTATAAACTTCCCAACCTGTGATGAAAGCATTAATTAAGATGCATGTAGCATGGCAAGCTGACAAATTGCTAGCAATGACAATGAGGGTAGAATAACAAAAGACAGTGTACAATTCTTTGGAAGCACGAAATGACATACCTTTGCGTCCATGGCATCCTGTATGAGAGCAGTGTCACCAGACATTCTTCCAATGACTTCACCGATTGTTGTTTCTGTATCAAAGAAGCCAATGTCTTGTCGAAAAATTTTTCTCAAGTATAGGCCTCGGGACGTGAGCAGCCTGTCTCTCTTCCCATCCAACATAAAACCTCTGCAATCAGTGACAGGGTAATAACAAACTTAGTGTACAACAGACAATTTTTCTGAAAGGGTCAGTGATCTGTAATGCCCAAAACTACACCCTGACCAACAGGACAAGCCAGAAGAAAACAAAGATTCTAGCATTCAAGGTAAGCTTCTTAGAATCAGCTCCCAATACATAAAAATCTTGAGACAGAAGCATAATTCCAAATCGCCTGTATTGTCCTAGAAATCTTACTTGCTTGATCTAAAATTTCACATTGGCTGCTAAACCAGAAATCCTGCTTGTATTTATCTTCTGTTCACATGCCAACGGAATACTCAGCAAGATACTATAACTAGAGATAGTGAATTCAATTTTAAACACCGACTTTAGCCTAACAAAGGTGCAATATGGCAAAGAAGAAGATTTAATCTGAACTTACTCAGAAAAGCAAGGATCAACGCATAAACAGCCAAGAACATCAGCTTTAGTAATGCCTGATTATTATAATGATAATTATGATGGCACTACCAAACCTCTTCCTATTATTATAATGCCATCCCTTCGCTCTTTGGAAATTTGGAACTGCCCACGGTTGAAGGCACTACCAGATTATATTCTGCAAAATACAACGCTTCATGCACTGCAAATCCATTACTGCAATTTTCTGGAACAACACTACAACAAGGAGAGGGGACAAGATTGGTCCAAAATCTCTCACATCTCTCATGTAGAAATAATATCTTTATCTTGAGACGAGACCATGAAACAAGGTATAGAAAACAAGGCAACTTTATTATTATTTTTTTTTTATTTTTTGTTTTCTTAAATTTAATAAAATTAATTTTTATATTAAAATATTTATTTAAATATATTATTATCCACACATCCACACATTTTACTCACTGTCATTTTCTTAAAATTAGAAGAAGCAATCTTTTTAGACTTTTTTCAAATTTATTAAAACTAATTTTGATATTAATATATTTATTTATATATATTATTATACACTCTCTCGATCATGCATTTTACTCACTGCTACTCTCTTTCTCTCTTTTTTTTTTTTAATTTTTTTATTGTCTTCGAGCACACCCGTGGGAAGGAAGAGGAATTGAGTTTATTTTTTTTTTAGAATGTTTTAACCTAAAAAATTATGATGAAGGTTGTCTTTTGATTGAATCATAATTTCCTAAAATTCAATTACATCTAATGTATGAAATTTGGTTCGTTAAAACTAATTATTTGTAGCTACACTTCTTTGAAATTCTTTTCTTTTTCTTCTTCTTCTTGTTACATTTCATGATGATGAGGCCCACTTTGTGGCAGTAAATTGAACACTATTTTTAAAATTTTTCTTTTTATTTTCTTTTTAACAAAATTTCACAATTTATATCTGTATTTTCTAGTGGATTTTAGTCTTGCCCTATCATGTTGCAGGCACTTCCCACCAAGGTTTGGTTTAAAAAAGAAGAAAGCCATTAAGAGAAGATTAGGTGATGAGGTTGAACATTTCCCAATGCCTTCAAAATTGACTTGAGAAATAGGCCGACTGCTGGCACAATAGAAGGAGGTTCAGAGGCAAGGCTCATGGATTTGTGTGTTTATGTGTAGATTATACTATTTTGGATTGTAACTATATTGTGTGCCTTTGACTTTGTGGTAACTTTCAGGGCACTACAAATTCTAAGGTGGCAAGAATAGATGAGGACAATAGCCCTAAAAGACACTAGTAAGTTGGCTGGTGTAATGGAGCTAAAGATGACATGTTTGAATGATTTGTCTTGATTCTAATGCCATTGAAGATAACTCAAAACCTATAATTGATCTAGAAATTACCAACCAAGTCATCTAATATAGTTTTATAACTATCATTTTTATGTGTAAACATAAAAATAAGTCTATGTAGCTCTTATTGGCCCGGACCCCATGATAAATGAGTCTCAAGCACTAAGAAGCCTTTTTAACAATTTGAAGTTGACTTGATGATAAAGAAACTTTTCAATATCATTAATGGCAAATAATCAAAAGAAGTTATATAAAGAGATTAGAAATTGTAAAAATAATTATATTTTTTTCATTTTTCAATTTATGAAAACATTTTTATGTCAATCTATATTTAAATTAATAAGTTTTGTTCCTCTTAATTTTTCAATCTACCTACAAAAAATACTAAAATTACTTTTTGAAACTATTTGTTATGGAATGGTGACTAAATTAACTATTTTAGTTGATGCTTAATGAATGTCCTAGTACAATGAAGATGCAAAAGGACAAATACATTTTGGAAGTGATGCAAAATAATTCCAACAAATGAGAGATTTGAAAGGACCAAAAAAACAAGATTGTTCCATTCAATTCAGCTTTTGGGACCATTTGATGTGCTGCAGCGTGAAACCTTTAGTAACTTTTCATGTACAACGGGTGAATAAGAAATTATCCAACGGCCTTCTCATAAGGGAACTGCCTGATCACAAGCAAAAGCATGGCATGAAGTGCAGCTGCTTGGCTGCTGGCCATTACAGTGTAATTATTGCCTCTTTTTGGCAGTCCTCAAGGAGAGGTTGCAACACGAGGACCTCGAAAGAGGTCACCAATCTACCATTCATCTGAGCAAATTTAACTTCAAAGTTTCGATCGAATCCAATGCATCAATATGATTGCAGCGGTATTATTATTGGTAAAATGCTTGTCGAGAAACATTAAAGGTTATTGGGGCCCTCAAATTGCGGGCAGGCAATGTATCAGAGTTTTTTATGTACGGAAATTCACATTCTTTAATAATGAATCATCTAACTGCATAGGAATTTTTCCATATAAAAGAAATTCCAGGGCCAATTGTTTACTGTGACAACAAGGCGGGTCAGGCCCACCCTATTTACTTTGTGAAGCCAGCCCAGAATACTAATTTAGAAATGAAGACTCCTTCTAGCAATCGATGCCCTGTTTTGACAACCAGCAGAAACACATATTTAAAAATCAAATCTTGACTCAAAATTCAAATCATCTGCCCGCATGCATGCATATTTAAATATGTATTTGGTGCATACAATATAGATATAAAGTGCTGACCATGCTTGCTAGCATCTAACAGCTTCTACACGTACAGCTCTCTTTGTATCATCCAGAGCTTTTGCCATGGCTTGTAATACCTGAGAATGACAAGCAGGCGTGGCAGAAGGTTGTCATTGCCAACATTTCAATAAAACAGCCCCCGCAAGGAAAAAAGAAAACAAAAGAAAAAAGGCGTCATATTAATAATCCCAGGTGATGGCTGAATGATCACTTACATCCAAGTAGGAAGATGTGGGTTTAGTACTTTCCGAGCAACATGCAAATGCTATTGAATGCATCCAGCTTGACATATATGAAGGAAATAGGAAAACTTATCTAGCTTCAAATTGAGAAAGTAATCACTGGAAACCCTACTAAACAACTCCAATTTGAAAAACTAACCTGAATCCTCATGGGATAAATCCTTGTATGAGGTAGCTCCGATGTGGCAACAAGACACTGGATTGCTATTTCTCTAAGTGTGGCTTAGAATGTGAATGACAAGAATAAGAAAGCTTTCTTCATCAGTTACAAACAAAGGCACGAAGCAGCCGGAATTGAGGAAGCAAGTTCACTAGGCTTAAGGAAGAATAAAGAGTGGCAGGATGGTATAAGAAATAAAGTAAAATTATTCAGAAAAAAAAAAATAATACCATCTTGTGGGGATAAGTGATAAGCTCAAGGAGGCAATTTAAAATAGTATATGCGTTGTCTACAATAGCTTCTTGTCCTGCATGCGCAAGCAAATAAGAGAAAATGCATTACTAAACCTCAGTGGAGTTATTGCTAACAAGGGTGCAAGCATATTGGGATACAAGTCTTATTTTCCACACGTTGGGAACCAAGAAAAAGTTGCCCGAAAGCAACTTTCAAGTATGGATCTTTATTTTTGTTCATGTGCAAAGGGGAGGGTAGATACACCTACTTGTTTTCCTTTCCTTTCCTTTCCCCTTAAAGTTTCATTCATTCCCTATAACTGCTAAAAGGGCGGGAAACTATATGATATGCATGCAACAGTAGGCAAAAGAGACATACCATTCTTATCTGTTAATATTCCTGATAAAACCAACAGTAGGTCGTATAAAGTATCTTTATCAGAAACATCCTTGCTCAACAGTGTTAATCCTTCCAGCAACACTGGAATTAACTGTAGAAAAAGTTTCTTGCAGCAATAAGCATGCTTGCCTCACAGGAAAACATAATGGGAGTTTAAGGACTTTCAAAAACTAACCTTCTTTGCATCATTTAGGATAGCAATCAGTGGAGTATTGGATATAATAAGCACAAAAGCCCAGACTAACAAAGACCTGAAATGGAAGTGTCCAAGCATTTGAAAGCAGGAATTATACCAAAAATACTAGCGTGGCCAGCACTACAAATGTCTCTTCTAGCAACACATGGGAGACTAGGGGTTCTTCATGGTATCAGAACTTGATAAATTAGTGATGTCTAAGTGCAACACAATGGACAATTAGCAATTGGTTCAGGAAAGAGAGTGGACCTTGAGGCAATGAAAGAAATATGACAACAAGAAGAAAGTGCCAGTAAAAATAAACAAAAACTTGAAGCATTACTCCGCTGTCATTTCCCTGTCCAAACTTGAACAACGGTACTTTAGACCCCAAATTCAAATTTTTGGAGTCTCAACATATTGCTCGACAATTTCTATTCTTTATACTTCCTGATAAGAGATTGAACCCTAACTCCATCATGAAAGCTAACTCAAGAATGGAGATTTGACCCAACTCTTATAAACAGCTCAAAGACCCCCTCAGGAACCAATGTGGGACACATCATGCCCGACCCCTTTAAACTGCATGTCCACGTACTACCTCAGTCGACGATCAGCACAGTGGCAGGGAACCTTTGTACATGCGCCCACTTGACCCACTGAGGTTTGGCTTTGATACCACCTGATAAGGGATTGAACCCTAACTCCACCACGAAAGTTAGCTCCTAATAAGAGATTGAACCCTAACTCCATGAAAGCTAGCTCAAGAGTGGAGGTTTGACCCAACTCTTATAAACAGCCCAAAGACCCCCAAAGATCCCACATCAATTCCTGAAGGGGTCTTTGGGCTGTTTATAAGGGTTGGGTCAAACCTCCACTCTTGAGTTAGCTTTCGTGGTGGAGTTAGAATTTAATCCCTTATCAAGTGGTATCAGAGCCAAACCTCAGTGGATCGAGTAGGTGCATATACAAAGGTTCCCTACCACCGTGCCGATTGCCGACTAAGGCAGCACGTGGACGTGCAGTTTAAAGGGGTTAGGCATGATGTGTCCCACATCGTTTCCTAAGGGGGTCTTTGTACTGTTTATAAGGGTTGGGTCAAATCTCCACTCTTGAGCCAATTGCTATCCAACTTTACAAAAGAAAGGCCCTGCAAAATACATAGATGGCTGCTTAACTATCCAAAATTTGACCTATAATGTGTTGTGAACTTGGTCCAGCCCACTAAAACCTCCACCTTTGATTTCTCATATCTACCACTTTTCCATCAACATATTAAATAAAATTAAAGGTATAAAATATAGGGAATTCATTAGGTAGATAAACTTAAACTCAAAATATTCATGCAGTTTTGGTTGATTTGATCAAGTTATCAAAGATCTTGATTTAAAGATATATAGTAAGTTCAATTTTCAAAATATTAATCTAGATATCCTACAACAAGCTTAACAAATTAAGAAAGTAGTCGCTTTATTAATTGTTTAATTCTTATATTCTATTATTTCCATTGGAAAAAACCTATGGAGAAATTAACTATTGATTATCACAATTTATGAACTAGAGGTTGGCTATTATTGGGTCCCAGCTTTTCTACATTGAGAACTTCATCTTTCATCGTTAAGCACAACCACCTAGAAATGTGTCCAATGAAAGATTCTTATGAAAGCATAAGAGGAAACAATAAAAAAAAAAAAAAAAAAAATTGTCCCTATGTATGTGTGTTTCTTTTCTTCTTCTTCTTCTTCCTTTTAATTGGTCATCAAATGTGGCAGGGACAGAAAATTTATTTGGGACATGCTTAGAAGTTGCAATATGAAAGGCACAAACACGACAAGCTATATATTTATGTCTTATCAAACCTAGCTTCAACACATTAACTTTGTTAAGTTGGTGGCTAAAGTCCAATACCAGAAAATTGAATAGAGTTGGCTGATTTTATTTCTTATAAATAAGGAGTAATATAACATGTTGTAAATATATACAAATGCAAAATAGAAGGAAAAATTAAGGGAGTTAAAACTCCATGAGCCTTTAGTCTATTGTTCAGGCTTTTGTCAATAGGGTTCACCAATTCCTTTTGTATTCTCCACTTTAGTAATATTTGCACTCACTTTCGTCAGTGAACGTAGGTCATATCAACCAAACCATATAAAATTTATTATCTCTTGTTTTCAGTTATTTTTCTTACTTTTGTTATTATCGTTAAGAGTTATAACCTAAAACTCATCATCCAACAAATTGGTATTAGAGCCTTGGTTTGGTTCATCGAAAAAATAGCCAATATGACAATAACTAAGCATTATTTTGAGAAGTTCGACTAGAGTGTCATCTTCAGAATGTGGTAGTTGAAGATGGAGACCATGCTGGTTTAAGATAGCTTCAACATAATGTTGCTAGGGAGGCAAAAAAAGCCAGAGAATACATCAAATGAGGAGTTTGCTGGTCTTGATAAAAGGGCCAAATCAGGTATCATATGAAAATTTTCTGATGAGGTTTTAAGAGAGGTAGCTACTGAGGTTACTCCTAAAAATTTGTGGGAGAAATTAAAGTCTTTGTATACGAAGAAAATAATGGAGAATAGGTTTTATTTAAAGCAGAGTTTGCATATGCTTTATATGCCTGAAGGATCATCTATATTGTCGCATTTGGATAAATTTGATTCTTTGTTTATGGATTTGAGTAATATAGATGTTCATATTGAGGATGAGGATCAAGCCTTGTTATTCTTGTGTTCTTTTCCCCATTCATTTAAACATTTCAGAGAAACAATACTTTATAGTAAAGAGATTATCTCTTATAAAAAAAAATTAAGTTTACTTTGAAGTTGAAAGAACAGATCGATAAAAATATAATTGAGGAGAGTAGTAGTAGTAGTCAAGTTGACAACTTGGTGGTTCGGAGCAGATTAAATAAAAGAGATGCAAATAGTCAGAGGTCCAGTAGATCTAAATCCAAACATAGAAATTTGGTGTACAATCATTATAAAAGGAAAGGACACATCAAAGCTAATTGTTTGAAGTTGGAAGCCAAGGATAAAGGGAAGCACAAAAGCAATAAGTCAATTCAAGCTAGTGTTGTAAAAGATGAGAGTGATGAGACTATTTTCTTTGTTAATGATAAATCGAGATCTGCTCATGAATGGATCTTAGATTTTAGCATATGTGTCTCAGTAGGGATTGGTTTTCCACCATTGAATTTGTTGAAGGTGGAGTTGTCATGATGGGCAATGATGTAGCTTGCAAAATTATTGGGATTGGTATAGTTAAGATCAAGACTCATGATGGTGCCGCAAGAACACTTGTTTAAATTAAAGAAGAATTTCAACTCTTTGGGAATACTTGAGGCTTTTGGCTATAGGTACACTAATGAAGGTGGAGTTTTGAAAGTTAATAAAGGTACTCTCGTTGTCATGAAAACTTGCAGATATGGAAATTTGTATATTCTACAAGGAACTACAGTTGTGGGTACTATACAATCTCTACAAAGACAGATGTTACGAGGTTGTGGCATATGCAATTAGGGCATATGAGCAAGAAGGGTCTATCTTTGTTGAGTGAAAGAGGCCTTTTATGTGGACAATGTACTAGGAAGATGGACTTCTACGAGCATTGCATCTTTAGGAAGTAGAAGCGAGTCAGTTTCAAGTCTCCAGCAATTCACAAGACAAAAGGCACATTA
This sequence comes from Rhizophora apiculata, assembly GCA_037832385.1. NCBI lineage: Eukaryota > Viridiplantae > Streptophyta > Magnoliopsida > Malpighiales > Rhizophoraceae > Rhizophora > Rhizophora apiculata. The sequence continues at coordinate 11,951,424 of CM075429.1, read as the reverse complement.
GATTATATTCACTTAGATCTTTAAGGGCCTTCTCGTAGTCCGTCAAAAAGTGGTGCTAGGTACATGTTGACTTTCATTGATGATTATTCAAGGAAAGTTTAGGTTTTCTTTTTGAAGCACAAGAATGATGTTTTCCAAACATTCAAGAAATGGAAAGCATTGATTAAGAAGCAAATAGAGAAGCAAATCAAGTGACTTAGGATGGATAATGGTTTGGAATTTTGTGGAGGTGAATTCAATGCATTTTGTGAGAATGAAGGCATTGTTTGTCATCGTACAATCAGGATGACTCATCAGCAAAATGGTGTTGCTGAACGTATGAATAGAACACTTTTGGAGAGAGCTCACTATATGATCTCCAATGCTAGTTTGTCCACAGATTTTTGGGCGAAGGCAATCTCTATAGCTTGTCATATCATTAATTGTGCACCTTCAACATCTATAGAGTTTAAGACTCTAGAGGAAGTCTAGTCAGCTACTCTTGCTAATTACTCTGATTTGAAGATATTTGGATGTCCTCCATATATGCATATGAATAATGGAAAATTAGAACCTAAAGCTAAAAAATGTATTTTCCTTGGGTATGCATCTAGAGTGAAGGGATATTGTTTGTGATGTCTTGACCCACCAAAATTTGTGATTAGTAGAGATGTTACATTCGATGAATCCTCTATGTTACATCTGAAAGGAGAGTCTTATGTGCTTTCTGATGCAGGTAAAGGTGACAATGCACATAAGCAAGTGGAGTTTGATATTGTTAATCAAGATGTTCAACAGTAGAGTCCTCACATTCAATCAAATTCATTAGATGTTGCAGATTCCTCTTAAGACAAAGAGGAAGATTATTCCATAGCCAAAGATAGACCAAGAAGAGAGATTCGACCACCACAAAGATATAATGACTATGTTGCTTATGATCTTTTAGTTGCATAGGAGACTAATGACAATGGTGAGCCATCTACATATTCATAAGTAGTTTCAGGTGTTGACTCATCCAGGTGGTTGGTTGCAATAAATGAAGAAATAGAATCTCTCTATAAGAATGACACATGGGTTCTTGTGAAGTCAACTTCAAAAAAGAGAATCATTGGTTGCAAATGGGTCTTCAAAAAGAAAGAAGGTAAGGAAGACCATGTTTGTTTGTTGAAGAAATCCTTATATCAATTAAAGTAGTCTCCAAGATAGTGGTATAAGAGATTCAATTCCTTTATGCTGGGTCATGGTTACTCCAGGAGCATGCATGATAGTTGTATTTACTTCGAGAAATTAGATGATGACTCATTCATTTACTTCTTGTTGTATGTTGATGATATTCTCATTGCTGCCAAGAATTTGTCAGAGATTCATACTTTGAAAGTACTTCTAAATGGTGAATTTGAGATGAAAACTTAGGAGCAACAACGAAGTTTCTTGGTATGGAAATTAGAAGGAATCGTGAAGATGGTAAGTTATATTTGACTCAGAAGAGTTATGTCGAGAAGGTCTTGGAATGATTTGGTATGAAAAATGCCAAATTTGTCAGTACTCCCATTACTAGTCATTTTAGATTATTAGCTGCTTAATCGCCAGAGACAAATGAAGAGAAGATGTATATGGAAAGAGTTCCATATTCGAGTGCTGTTAGCAATCTTATATATGCGATGGTTTGCACATATCCAGATATTTTACAAGCAGTTAGTGTGGTTAGCAAGTATATGTCTTCTCTAGGCAAATCACATTGGTAGGCTATGAAATGGATTCTCAAATACTTGCGAGGTACTTCAGACATATGTTTGGAGTTTGGTAGAAATTCAGACACATTGTTTGGTTTTGTTGATTCTGTCTATGCCGTTGATCTTGATAAAAGAAGATCACTTATAGGCTATGTGGTTTGTATTGGTGGTTCTGCTGTTAGTTGGAAAGCTACTCTGTAACATATTATTGCTTTGTCTACTACTGAGGCAGAATACATGGCAATGACTAATGCAATCAAAGAAGCTTTATGGTTGAAAGGCTTGTATTGTGAGCTTAGTTTGTATCAAGCTACTGTTACCATCCATCATAACAGTCAAAATGTAATACACTTGACTAAAGATCAAATGTATCATGAGAGAATAAAGCATATCGACGTAAGGTATCACTTTATTCAGGAGACAATTGCTCAGAGGAAGGTTTCAATTTAGAAAATTAGTGTCAGAAATAATTCTGCAGATATGTTTACAAAACCTCTTTTAGTTATCAAATTCAAATAGTGCTTTAATTTAATTGGCATGCCATGATGATTTGGGAGTTTATGAAGAAGGTAGAGAGAGCATTATTATTATGGCTACAAGTGAGACTTGAGTCAAGGTGGAGATTTATTAAGCTGGTAGTTAAAGTCTCATGCTGAAAAATTGAGCAGAGTTGATTAATTTTATTTCTTATAAATAAAGAGTAATATATCGTATTATAAATATATACAAATACAAAATAAAAGAAAAAAATTAAGGAGTTAAAACTCCATGAGCCTTTAGTTCATTGTTTGAGTGCTTTTGTTAATAAGGTTCACCAGTTTCTTTTGTATTCTCCACTTTAGTAATATTTACTTTCCCTTACGCTTATGAATATAAGTCATATTAATCAAATCACATAAAATTTGATGTATCTTATTTTCATTTTCTTTTTTAATTTTGTTATTATTTTTAAGAGCTATAACTTGGAGCTCATCTCCTAACAAACTTGCTACTATTAAAAGAATTTTAAAAAAATAGTGTATAGGCATATTAAACACGAAAAAACATGTTGGATACACAATTTTAAAAGCTCAACCGATATAATGATCAGGCGAATAAATCAATTACCCAAAGTCCAAAATTAATTTTGCTTTCTTATTCAATTGGGTCAAAAAATAATAATAATAACTTACAGAAAATCAACCAATTCAATATTAAAAATTTTATTTTTTATCTTTTTTGAAAAAATTATATATAATTATATTATTTTATTAAAAATTCTTATAAATGTAATTTAAATATTATTTTAATAATATTTTTTTATAATATAAAAATATTAATTATTTTTTTAAAATAAGAGTTCAACTCACCAATCTAACTATCAAATTAATGATTTGATAATTAACCACTTGAATTAGACTTTAAAATGGATTAAGATCTGATCTTGGTTTAAAAATTATATTTGAATATTGATGAAATATATTTAATTTAAAAAATTTTTATTAAAAATAATTTATTTGCCATAGAAAAAAAAATTGAATGAGAAGAAAACCAAAGTGTAAATGAAAAAATAATTAAAGTCATTAATAGGGAAAAATTTTATGAAACAATTTTATTTATAACAATAAGCAACAATCTATGCGATAAATATAAGTTACTTTTTTTTTTAAATCTCTTAATAAAGATTTTATATATGATACATTTTTCAATTAAAATATTAGGATTAACAAATATATTAGATACGTGTCTCAAATTTCTTTTTAATTTATAAAAACTAAGATTTGAATTTTAGATCTAAAATTAAGAATTAAGTAATTTTATTATTTAATTTTGTAAATAGTGACGAATAGTTGTTTTTAGTTAATTTTATTGCAAAAAATGCTATGCCTTTTCGGCTCTTTGGATTCCCACTTGTTTGGATTCAGCCCACTTCAGGCACGTTTTCTTCTTGTGGCCGGTGCAAATTTAAAGAGCCCAGTTTCCGCGACCCTTAATTTCTACCTACTCTCACTTTGATATTGTGAAGAAAATTTTAGATGAAGTTCAATTTCCCGTTTATGTAATGTAAAACTTTACACTCTATTAATTAGTACATGAATTGAGTCCCATTGATAGATATTAATATTTTCATCTCACTTTGAGGCTGACTATATTTTATTTACATCCTGGTTGAAATCTGTGCACATGGGCATTCTTTATGATAAGTGGTCTTTAATGTGTTATTTTATGTACCAATTGCTCGCCTCACATTTTTACCCGGGACATTTTTCTTCCTTTGTAGATGGAAGAATTTTGCTTAAATAAAATTCCCAGATTATTGATTTTTTGTTTTTGTTAACACAAAGTCAACTCGAGAAATCTCCTTAAAAAAATACCTCACTTCTAAATGAAAAATTAAGAGTTAAAAGTATTCATACAATAGTATTTTATCAATACTACATGTTAAAAAAACGATTAAACATGACAAGAAAGAATAAAAGAACAAAAAGCAATTGCCAAAAGTATTTATGTTTTGCGACCAAATTCTTCTCTGTCCAGAATTCAAATGTACAACCAAATGGAATGGAAGAGGCAAAAGCCCTTGGTATTTATGTGAACTGTTTCTCCATTTTTTTTTTTTTTTGGTTATATTCAGATTACTTTGTGAACAACTTTTTGCTGGGTTTGGTTATAAGTACCAGCAATTGGCAAACATGCCCACTGGTGTGCACTTGTATGTCACACAAAACTCTTATGTTAAACTCAAGTTAATGAAACAGAACAAGGAGAACTCCTCAATATCCATATATTTTGTTATACTTATAATAACTACTGTACCCAGTTCAAGAGGCAATACCTTTGATTGAAGCATGATCATTGATAGCCCTAAAGTTGCTTTTTTGTTTTTCTTTTCCAAAATTAGAACAAACTTGAATTTTTCCTAGTAACTATAGCCAAAGAGTGCATTCCTTTTTCTCACCACTTTAGTTTGAATCTAACACGGTGGTTTTGGCCAAGAGATGGGAGTAGCTCAATTAAGGAACTAACATTAAGAACCTTCACATTGTCACTAACCTTTGAATGCAACTCAATCTAATAATTTGTTAAGTAATTCTACCGGTCTTGCAATGTTTGATATTGTCCTTACAAGGCGGCATTCCTTGTCTATTGACTAGCTTCTCATGTATATACTGTTGAACAAAAGATAATTAAACACAAATTATGAAGAATATGTTTAGTTTAACCAAGTAAAACTAATTGTTAGAAGAACATATTTTTGATTAACAAGAAATTACCTCAATGAACTTGTTTTCTGATAGAGCACCAAATGGTATTATACACAAATCTGCAAGACAAGAACTCCATAGGAAGCCATCCAAAACAACTACAAAGTCTACTTTCTTTAAAGGCTCTTCCACCCTCAAGCTCTCAATATCTGGCAGCAAAGGAATTAATGTTCCCGTTAGTTCCTGTGGAATAAACTTATGCTTTATAATTTACTTCATTAAAAGAAACAGGAGCAGATTTTGAACATGCAATACTTGATGAAGTGAATTAGAGAAGTGCAAGTGCAAAACATTAAATTTTTTAAAGTTTCTTAGGTACTTCTTGAGTTTGCAAAAGTAAATTGCATTTATAGTTCCTTGTAATCTGAGGACTAGATTGACAGAAAGAAGATTAGAGGTGCTTACAGAGAAAGATTAGAGGCGCTTACAGAGAAAATGGATGGAATGTCACAAAAATCATGCATAAAGGCCTACAAATTTGGTGCCACTATCTTCACCATAGCCTAATCTTCTTGGTCATTATGATTAGTCAAGAGTAATTATTTCAGCTTTTTACTTGAAATCCAAACTTCACCCAGAAAAATCCCTACCAATCCAATGTTTCTATTGTAAGTTTTTTATTTTCTTTTGACTGGAAAGAACAGAGGGAAAGGAGCAGAAGGTTTTTTAGACTTGTAAGAGAAGCAACTCACATCATCTATAGTTTTATACATTATTTTTGTTTTGATTACATCATACATTTCCAAATTTAAATTCAAAATGTTTCCAATAGCTAGTATTTCAAAATGATTCAAATTTAAATACAAATTTAAATTACAATTATGATATCAAATTTGAATTTGAACAATACTAAGTAAACATTTAGTTGAATAAGCTAACATAGGTAGAAATCATGTGTGGGCCTTTAGAAGAAACTGGAAACTAGAAACCAAAAATGTAGTATTAAAGAGACATAGCAGCAGCACCAACTTTCATCAACACTCCTTGGTACTGTTGCTTTGTATCCCCAACTGGTTTCTTAATTCCATGAATCTTTTTTCTATGGAGTGGTTTAGTTAAAATGTCTGCTAGTTGCTTTTCTGAAGAGCAAAATACCAACCTAACTTCATTGTTTTCTTAAGCCTTTCTAACAAAATGAATCTTCAACAGAAAGTGCTTAGTCTTTCCATGTTGCACTAGATATTTAAAGATTGCAATGACAACTTGGTTATCACAATAAATCATAATAGGCTTGGTTGGTGCCTGTTGTAGATTAACTAACATGTTTCATATCCAGATGGCTTGCTTTATAGCTATTGTAGTAGTTAAATACTCAGCGTCTATTGTTGACTCTGCAATAGCTAATTGTTTTTTAAAGCACCTGCTAAACACACTTGATCCTAAGGTGAACACATACCCTAAAGTACTTTTCATTTCATCCTGAGTGCCTTCCTAATTGCTATTAGTGTAGCCAACCATTTCAAGCTTCTCAATTTTATTGAACATTTTGCCATAAATTGTTGTGCCTTTAACATATCTAATAACTCTCTTTGTAACCTTAAGGTGTATTTGGCTAGGCTCATGCATGTATCTTGATAGGATACTTACTACTTGCATAATATTTGGCCTAGATGCAAATAGAAATAGCAGGTAAACAATTAAACTCTTAAACTTGTTAGGATCTACTTTAGGTGCTCCATCTTCTTTAAGAAACCTTGCACCAATAGCCAATAGTGTGCTTAAGCTCTTTCAATTCATCATTTAGAATCTTTCAAAGAGCATTTTTGCATACATTTTTTGACTTACAAATATTTCTTTCTTGGTTGGTTTCACTTCCGATCCAAGGAAAAAGTTGATCTGACTTAAGTTAGTCATTTCAAACATGTTCATCATATCATGTTTGAAATGCTCAATTGTTTTAGGGTTACTTCCAATGACTAAAAGATCATCAATGTAGATTGAAACTATCAACAACTCCTCCTTTCTTGCTTTCACATATAAGGTAGTCTCATTCCTATTTTTGATGAATGAAAGCTTTAATAAGAAGTCATTGATCTTGTTGTACCAAGCCCTCAGTGCCTGCTTTAAACCATATAAGGCCTTTTTTAATAAAAAGATTTTGTCTTCTAGTCCTTACTTGAGGAAGCCATCTGGTTGTTCAACAAAAACTTGTTCCTACAGCTCATCGTTTAAAACAGTAGATTGTACATCTAGTTAATGAACCTTTTAACCTTTTTGTGCTGCCATGCTAGGAGCAACTTAACAGTGTCTAATTTGGCAACAAGGGAGACTATTTCAAAGTAGTCAATGTCATATTGTTGAAAATAAGCCTTTGCCACAATCCTTGCTTTCAACTTTTTTATGGACCCATCTAGATTCAACTTAATTCTGTAAACCCATTTGACTCTTATGAGTTTTTATTTTGTGGTTTATCCACTTGGATCCAAGTTTTGTTTCTTTCAATTGCTTTAATTTCAACTTCTATAGCTTTTCTCCACCTAGAATCAACTAAGGCCTCTATATGGCTCGATGGTTTAAGTTCAATAACAAGGCTTTTTTCATAAAATCAGAAAGAGACCTTATTCCTTTAACTAGTGTATGATCTATTGATTCATCATTTGAGGAATCATTTGAAGTTAATTGTTGCATTTGTGTTGATTGTGGTAAACAACATTGTCTTTCTCCTAATTTTAGGACTCCTCTTCTACAAATGTGACATCTCTACTGATAAAGATCTTATTTGTGAGAGAATTGAACACCCTATAGTTGAACAGTGTGTTTGTATAGCCCATACACACATTTGTTTCTACTTTAGAATCCAATTTATCTCTTTTCCTTTTTGAGACATAAGTATAATAGATGCTACCAAATATTCTTATATGACTAAAAAAAGGTTTTCTCCCAAACCAAGCTTCAAAAGGAGTTTGTTCATGCAAAAACCTAATTAGAAGTTTGTTGATTAGATATGTTACTGTCATCATAGCTTCACCCCAAAGCTTTTTAGGCATTGCTTTCTCAAAAAGCAAATACTTTGACATCTCCATTATTATCTTGTTCGTCCTCTCACCTACAACATTTTGTTAAGGGTTATAAGGAGGCGTGAATTATTGTTGTATGCTAGCTACAAGGCAAATTTGTTTGAAGGAGCTTGAAGTATATTTAGTTCCATTGTCTAATCTAATAACTTTGATGTTATAGCTTGCTTGGTTCTCAATCCAAGCTTTGAACTCTTGGAACACCTCTGTAGTATTTGATTTTTGTTTCAAATGAAAAAGCCAATAGAATCTTGTAAGATCATCTATAAAAGTAATAAAATACCTACTACCATTGAGTGAATATGTGCTTATGGGACCATCGGTGTCACTATGCAACAGCTCCAGCTTGTTTTTAGATTTTAGCTTTGATTAGTTCAAAAAGGCATTCTAGATTATTTTCCTTGTTGACAAGCTTGACACACAACCTCAAGATTAGATAGCTTTGGCTAATCATGCGCCATTTCTTTCTTATAAAGCTTCTGCATGCCTACATAATGTAGATGCCCCAACTCTTATGCCATAAGTCTACTTCAGTTAAGGAAGTAGGTATTGCTACATTCTCAACTTGCTTTAGGCCCTGGTGGAAGCTTTTTCTCTTCATAAGTACTACAAAAAGCTCCACCCCAAATGCATCATAAAGGGTGAAAAGTTATTCTAAAAAAAATATTTTAGTGAGAACCCTTTCTTTAGAAGCTAACCTACACTAAGTAGATTATGATTGATGTTAGGTAAGTATAACACATTTGAGATCACCTTTGTCCTTGAGTGAGATTAAATTGTAGTAACTCCCTTTCCTTTCACTTATAAGAAATCACCATTCCATATCCTTACTTTGGATGAGAAGGATTGATCAAGCCTTTCGAAAACTTTTAAGTTTGGTGACATGTGGTTTGAACAACCATTGTTAACCAACCAAATTTTAGTATCTCTATCAATTGCAATGCTAGTAGTGACAAAAAGTTGTTTCTTAGTGTAAGATCATGTATAAAAATAATAAAATACCTACTACCATTAAGTGAATCGAAGCTTATGGGACCACAAGTGTCACTATACAATAACTCCAACTTGTTTTTATTTCTTTGGCTTTGATTAGTTGAGAAAGGCAATCTAAATTATTTTCCTCATTGACAAGCTTGACACATAGCCTTAGGATCAGATGCTTTTGGTAGATCATGCACCATTTCTTTCTTATGAAGCTTTTGTATGACTACATAGTGTAGATGCCCCATTCTTTTATGCCATAAATTTGCTTTAGTTAAGGAAGTAGGCATTGCTACATTCTCAGCTTACTTTAGGTCTTAATGGAAGCTTTTTCCCTTCATAGGTATTGCAAAAAGCTCCACCCTAGATACATCATGAATGGTACAATTTTTTTTAAAAAAAAAAAAAATTTAGTGAGAAACCTTTCTCTAGAAGCTAACCTATATTGAGTAGATTCTAATTAATGTTAGGCACGTATAGCACATCTAAGATCACCTTTTCCCCTAGCTGAAATTAGATTACAACACCTCCTTTTCCTTTGACTCATAAAAAATCACCATTCCTTATCCTTGCTCTAGATGAGAAGGATTGATCAAGCCTTTTGAAAACTTTTAAGTTTGGTGACAAGTGGTATGAATAACCACTGTCAACCAACCAAACTTCAGTATCTCTGTCAATTGCAATGCTAGTAACAACAAAAAGTTGTTCTTCAATTTCTTCATGCTTGTTGTTTGTTACTTATGCTTGCTGCTGATTCTAGTAAGACATTCTTTTCTTAAGACAAACTTTTTCTCCATGTCCCATCTCATTGTAGTGTCTACAAATGATATCAAACCTCCACCAACAATACTTTTGCAGGTGAGAGGTCTTTTTGTAATGTTCACGAGGTGGATCATTTGTTTGCCACCAAAGCTACTTCCTCTCTCCTTTTTCTGCTGCATTCTAAATTGTTTCTTTTTCTTTCACTATGCTTTTTTTGAGTGCATAGCTGGGAAAGCACTCTCTGTAGAACCCTCCTCCAATCTCATCAATCTTCTATAAAGCTGAGCTTGCAAAGTACTCATCACCTCACTTAGAGAAATTTTTGAGAGATCTTTAGAGTTTTCAAGTAAAGATATTTTTAGTTCAAACTTTTCTGGTATGCTTACCAACATCTTTTGAGCAGTCCTTGAATCTAAGAGATCTTCTCCAAGGATTCTAATTTAAATGACCAACTTTATAAGCCTATTCCCATAATCGTTTATGGTTTTTATTTCTGTCATCTTAAGCAGCTCAAACTCTCTTTTGAGATTGAGAAGTTACATTGTTCTTGTCTTCTCACTTCCACTATATTCCTCTTTTAGCTTTTCCCATGCATCCTTAGTTGTGTCATAAGTCATAATCCTATTGAAAATTGCTTCTATAATAGATGAATGAATGTGTGTCAAGGCTTTGTACGACCTTAACATAAGCTCACTATGGTTTTTGAGTTGTGTCAGTGTTGCATTTGCTGGTAAAGATGGAATGACTCCACCATTCTCCATTACATCCCAGAGATCAAAGGCCTTAACATAGGCCTTCATCATGACTGGCTATTGGAGATAGTTATCTCCATTGAACTTTAGAGGTGGCAGTAGAGAAAAATTTACAGAAGCCATCTGTAAAGGTTGACTTGGTCTCCTATGATAGACTCTCTCAAACCTTTCTTCCAGATTTTCACTCATTCACATGTTTCTCTCAAACGTTTACTCTCAAACCTTATAATTTTGGCAAGTCCCTAAAGAACTAAAATGCTTTAATACCATTATTGTAAGTTTTTTGTTTTCTTGACTATAAAGAATAGAAGGAAAGGAGTAGAAGGTTTTTTAGACTTGTAGGAGAAGCAATTCACCTTACATTGATCATTATCCATAGTTTTATATGTCATTGTTACTTTGATTACATCATACATTTCTAAATTTAAATTCAAAAAGTTTCTAGTAACTAGTATTTCAAAATGATTCAAATTTTAATTATAATCATGACATCAAATTTGAATTTGAATAATACTAAATGAAAGTTTAGTTAAGTAAGCTAACATAGGCAACAATTGTTTCCTAACAGCCATGTTAACTAAGTTAACTAAGTTCTAACTTAACTAACTTTTGGGCCTTTAGTAGAAGCTGGAAACTAGAAACCAAAAATGCAACATCAAAGAGACATAGTAGTAGCACTAACTTTTATCAACAATTTCAAAGTACGAAAAATTAAGATAAATTTTTAGTCTCAACTCCTTCAAATTGATACAAGCAACAAATTTCAGCTAGAATGGTAGATTGTAGTCTGGTACAATAGAGTTGAAGCTTTGAATATTTGGTGCTTCAATATCTATGAAACAAACATTATCTATATCAACCTTCTTAAGCTTTAGCAAATGATCAAGCAAGCAAAGGCGATCAAAATTTTGTGAAAATTTGATACAAAAAGTCTTAAGCACAGAGCAGCTTGACAATAGTTTTTGCACTATAACTTCACAGAATATAATGTAGTATAGCTCTAGAACTTTGAGACAAGGAAATTTAATGTTGTAAACATCTATCCAATGATGCAATTTGCAAGCAACAATTTCCAATTTAACTAGAGAATAGATTGCAAAGTCAGGCAACGAGAACCCGTGGTACCAGAACTCTAGTGATGTGGAAAGATGCAATTCTTCAACATAAGCCTTCTGTTCCAGCAATTTTAAACATTTAGTAAGGTGTATAGGAAATTTTGTGTCAAAACAAATCAAGGACAGTTGAAAGCTCCTGACTTTAACCACATTTTACTGATAAAGTATTTTCAGAGATGCTTTGGCTAACTTAACAAATTCCTATATGGAATCACTGGCTTTATATTCAACCCACGTGAAGGAAGATTGGTCAAGATCAATATCTAAGGCTGGGATCAAGTTCCAAATGGTGTTATAGGACTTGGATAGAATGGCAGCCCTACTTGTATATTTGAGAGGCAAGTAATGTAAGATTTGTTGCATAATGGGTTTTGGCAACTAGGAGATTCAATCCTCATCATGACCTTCATACATTGATTTTAATTTTAGGTGTTTTTTTCAAACCAAACAAACTCTTCCATGATCTTGATTTGTGATTCTTAAAATAATTGAACTCAATCACTCTTGTAATGTTTATGATTTGTTTTTGGACTGCTAAATAGGAAAAAGGATTCCTTCTACTACAATTCAACCATAAACAAATTAGAGTGACTTGAAAAGGCAACTCTCAGGGTGGCGAAGTTCTGAATAAATAAATTTTGGCATAGTAGTACTGCAATCATAGAATTCTTGGTACAAGTGGAGACCAAGTTTATGTTCAAGTTCTAGTGACTCTATGCAACACCTCTCAAAAGAAATAGTGAGATCCTAAAAAGAAAAATTCTTTTATGCTAGATTTGTGATTGGTTGGCCATAATAAAAGATTCCATAGGATTCTATTCTTAATCCCATAAAGGAAAGTTTTGTGCATTTTTAATAAATTATACCTTAATTTTTATATTTTTTAAATATTTCATATTTAATCTTAAATATTTATCAAAAGTTAAAATTTCTCAATTAAATTCAATTTAATTTATATATTATATTTTATAATTACTTAATAAATTCTTATTCATAAATTAAAAGTAACATTTAAATACATATTATAGCTAAATAAATATTGTATTTATTAAAAGATTACTCAAAATATCTCTTATGTACATTAATAATAATAATTATTATTATTATTATTATTTATTATTTAAATATCATTACAAAATTTGTAAATCATTTTTTGTTATTATTGTCACATAAATGTTTATTAATATATTTGTTTATAATTTTTTTTTTATTATTATCGTATATAATATGATTTTATTATTTATAATAATTTTTATTTTTAGTAGAAAATTATATACATATAGATTCATATTTATATATCATAACATGTCTTTAATTTATAGAGAGAATATAGAGGAATATGAAAATGTAACTAAATAATATGAAAATGAGTAATAAATAAATGATTCTTAAATACTAGAATAAGAATAAGAATGAATATCTTTTTATCAAAACATTATAAATAATAATCTTTCATTCTTATTTTGATTCTTAAATAGAAAAATTTTGAATCAGACATCTCAAAGTTTCATGTTGTTCATAAGATCTATAATCAAATTTGATCTGAATATTGGATGAAAGCGGTGAATAATTAATAACATAATGAGTGAAAAAAAAAATCTGTTCAGGTAATATCTCGCTAAAATCATTCAAGTTTCATCACATTCACATCAAAGTCAAGCTTGCCACTATAGACAATTACATGACATTTAAGTTTTGGTCCGACTAGGAAGAGGACACATTGCAACTTTTTCAACACATTACTATAAATGCTTTTAATCCACACCTAAAAGATTAACAACACTCTAAAAGCAATTGGTAGATTGTGGAAAAGTCAAACACCAAGCAATTAGCTTTTGTTGAATAGTTTTTATTATTGTTTGAAATGTTTATCCTTAGAATGAAGCTCATGAAAGACTCCTTGGGCATGGACCACTATATTTAATAAAAATAATAAATTAATGATTGTGAACTCCTACTTATACCTTATTTTTATAATAAAAATATTTAAAATAAAGTGTATCTTTTAGATCATTAACTAAATTCAGCAAAGTTATCAAACTAATTGGATATTTTTTAAAGGTCTCTTAATGAATATTCTATTGTCAAATACATATTAATTGTATATTTTGTTGACCAAGGATGAAACTTCCTGTCTAGTTGGTCCAAATTTTTGGATAAATTTAATCATTAAAAAACATGGCTAAATACCACAAATCTTTTTCAAATCCTCTTGGGGTAATAGGGTATAGCTCTATTTGTTTTTGTTTGTTGACAATCGTGTCAGTTTATACATTATTAAGGTGTTACATCAAGAATTTCACACTGTGAGGTTTAGAAAACAATTAGATGCATGTAATTTTTTCTTTCTTTTTTTTCTTTTTTTGCCCGTAATGTCTATGCCACAACTAACCCCTCTTACCATTACACTATAACTCACCCTAATATTGTGTAAGGCTGATGTCATTTTGACATGGTAATATTGATTGGATAAGATTGATTTTTAATACTTGGTAGCATTGGACCTCAAACTTCCAAGTCAAGAATCTGCATGGCACTAGTTCCACGGCTTGTGCAAGTTGGCGGAAGTCTCTTTCACATCTAGAATGACAAGCTTTAATTTTCTCTATCACGGTGCCCAAGCTATTTGGAATCTTTATATTGCTACTCTTTGGTTGTTGGAGTTATATACTTTCTTAAGACTGAATTCATTTTGGCCAATTCAAGCCTTCTTTACCAGGCAACGAAACCAAAAACTTTATGAAATATATTTCTTCTCCTCAGAGAGAATGAGTCTGAAATGTAAAGAAACATGGGCTAGAACTTCTATCGTGTGGTTTATGGCCCTCTCTACTATTACTTTAGAAGCCAGAGTTTCAAGCTTTAGCAATTCTAATACTAACTTCACCATCCAAAAGCAAGCTAGAAGGGAACTTGATGACATAGGCAGTAAGTACACTTTTCCAACAGGCCATATAGATTGAAGATTGATGATTCATATTGAATATGTGCAGTAGAATATGTAGTTTAATCTGTCCTTCATTTGCTTTGAGGTTCAAATGATCCCAGGTAAAATTGAGGGTTAATGGCAGAAGCAATGCTTTCAATCATTTCGTATCCCTTGTTTATGTTTTGTATCTTGCAAATTTCCTTTTGAAAGATGTAACTTAACAGTGCATTTCCCAGCAATTTTACTAAACTATAGTCAGATCTGATGCATGACCTGCAAAGTGATGTCTTCCTGTTCAATTGAAATTTAAACTTCATGTCACAGGCGACATAAATATTGACTGCGGGAAACCAGATGAATTCAGCTACCATGATGACAAAACTGAGCTTGAATACAAATCTGATGGACCATTCATCAACACGGGAGTGAATAAGAAGATACCATCCAATTTCAGTTCTGGTGCTGTTCCAAGATCATTTATGGATGTTAGAAGCTTTCCACAAGGGACCAGAAACTGTTACACCCTAAAACCACCTGAAGGCAAGGCCCGTATTTACTTGATTAGAGACTCCTTCATGTATGGAAATTATGATAATCAAGATAGACTCCCGCGATTCGACTTATATGTTGGAGTTAATAAGTGGGATTCAGTAAAGTTTGACAATGCGTCACATATTGTGATCAAGGAGATTATTCATATACCTGTAATAGATAACATATATGTTTGCCTTCTAAACACCGGCTCAGGAACCCCTTTCATATCAGCTTTGGAGGTAAGACATTACCATAATTCTACTTACCAAGCTGAAGCTGAATCAGCATCCTTAGATTTATATCAGCGACTCAATTTTGGCTCAACAACCAATGAGATAGTGAGGTTAGTAAGCTGACTTCTATGATATTTCAATTCTTAAAGATCAATTAGGACCTTTAGTTCTGCATTATGCTACCAACATGCATAATGTGCATTGATGATTGAAATGTTGCCATGATTTGGACTAGCACTGATACTTGGTACACTACTCAGGTTCCCTGATGATGCTTATGATCGAGTATGGACACGATATGACTGCCCTCATTGCGCATCATATGGTACCAACTTCTCCATTGATTCCCTGAATGGCAATGTTTTCAACTTACCATCCAAGGTCATGAGAACTGCTGCACTTCCAATAAATGTTAATGACTCGCTACATTTTGAGTTTGACATTGGCGATCCCACTTTAAAATTTTACATATACATGCACTTTGCTGAGTTTCAAAGCCTGCAAGGGGATCAATATAGAGAATTCAACATTACATTAAATGGCAACTTGTTGAGGGAAGTCAAACTTCGCAATTACCTACATTTGATGACCATATTGAGCCCACAGCCAGTGAGAGGAGCCAACCTGAGCTTTTCATTATACAAGCCAGAGAAGTCTACCCTTCCTCCCATTCTGAATGCAATGGAAATATATATAGTCAGAGATTTCTTACAGGCACCCACGGATGAGGAAGATGGTATGTTCTCTCATGTATGCAATGCTTTTTGTATGAAAACTTGAGCCCAAACTCACTGTTTCTCATAATCATGGTCAGTGCCATTGAGGATGTCAAGTCAAACTATGGGTTGGATGAAGGCTGGCAAGGTGATCCATGTGCACCGGTGTACCCTTGGAATGGCCTGAATTGCAGCTACAATGGCTATGAACCCCCGCAAATTACCTCTTTGTAAGTTAACAATAATCTCTACTTAGCTATGAAAATGAAATGATCTTCAACTTATAACGAAGCTATCTGATTGCATACAGGAATTTGTCAACAAGTAAATTAAAAGGGCCGATATCTTCATCCCTATCCAGGCTTAAGTTACTCCAGCATCTCTAAGAGGACAATTTCCATGGATCCTGGATGATTAGTCTAGCAATTCAACACCACATGCAGCTTTCTAACGAAATCAGCATGTTCTTTTCAGTGATTTGGCAAACAATGGCTTGACAGGACCAATGCCAGAATTTCTGGCGGAACTAACAAACCTGAGGACATTGTAAGTTGTCAATCCTTTGCAGTAGAAGTCTATACTTACTACAACCAAACGAGATTGTTAAAAAAAAATGGCAGAAATTTGAAAGGAAACAAGCTCTCAGGTTCAGTTCCTTTGCCTCTGATTGAAAGATACAATAATGGGTCACTGATACTAAGGTTAGTGAACTTATTGTTAATTTGATTGTAAGCAAGTCTTTTTTTACCTTTCAATCACTCTGCAAGAAAAATAAATTTCCCTTTTAAATTTTGTGTACTCATTAAAAATGTAATCATATGATAGGGTGGCTGGAAGGTATGTGCATATATACTCATATCCTAGCAGCATTCTGAAAGGAAACATGAATCACACACACACAAAAAAAAAAAGAAATGCAGTAATCAAAAGACTGCCAAGTCATTTACCTTTAGCAGCCTGTCACTATAATCTTTGACTATTTTTATCACTTTTATCCTTAAAAACTCAAATTCTCTTCTAAGATTCAATAGCTGCATGGTTCTTATCTTCTGGCTACCTCCAAACTCTTCTTTCAACTAATCCCAAGCCCGCTTTATAGTATCATAGGCCATGATTCTGTTGAAAATTAATTTAGTAACTACTATGTGTATGCAGGTCAGAGCTTTATATTGTTTCGATTCTTGCTCACTGTGGTGTCTCAATTGAGCAAGGGTTGGATTGGCAGGAAGGGGAGTGCCCTTCTTAGTTGCTTCCCAGAGATCACAAGCTCTCAAGTAAGCCTTTCTTTAATTATAGTCCACTATGTGTAGTTGTCACTAGTGAACTTGGGTGGTGGCAAGGAAGAGAAGCTTGCTGATGCCATTAGACCTAACTCTTAGGTATTTAAGGCACTCTCTCATAGGTATTTGGAATGTTTCCTCTCACAACTCATAGGATTAGGAAGGATCTTTAGCTCTGATACCAGTTCTATTAGTTTTCTAGCTGGGAATTCACCTATGGACAGTGTAGTTGCTTATCATAGAAGCAAACTTTTTGGTTGCAACAGTATAGGATGTGAGGAGAAAGAAGAAGTTAAAACTAGGATCTTTTTTTATTTTTGTAAGCCATACATTTCCATTGACTTGTATCCTCATTATATAAGAGGATTTCAAAATACAAATTTGAAATTTATAATTTCAAAATTTGAATTATACATGTAAACTCATGATTGTTTCAAAGTACACTAGTAAGACTTTTAAATTACAAAATACAAATTTCAAAAACTTGACTTTTAACAAAAGGGTGGTTGCTTGGATAGAAAGAAGGATAGCTATTGGAATATAATCAACTTACCTACCATTCAAATTCCAGTATGTAGGGAACACCTTTACTTCCTGCTTTGGTTTTGCAAAAAAGGAGCACCACTGGAACTTCACTTTGACACGCATCACACGTTCTGATGTAATCCCTCACATCATTGGCCAATCCCTTCCTAAAGAAAAGAGAAGATTGTATTTTAAGGGTGACTATAACCCTTGATAGTTTCTTAAGGGTGACTATAACCCTTGAGTGACCTCCATGAATCCTATCATGCCATAAAGCCATAATCTGCTACCTCAATGGCAAATTCTGCCCCACCACCAAATGTCCTTTCCACAATAGTTGTTCATTGTGCCAAGTGTAAGGAGAATGATGAAGTTGACCTTATTGAAGCTGACTAATTATTTGCTGTAGAGAAGAATCAATACTCTAGGTGGCCTTGATTTGGGGAAGATGGTCTAAGGAGACAATAGAAATGGCATTGGTTCAAAATTCTCCGCAAGGTATCTATTGTGACATTATGTTTACCCTCCTTATACATAATGTCATAATCATAACTCATAAATTTGGCTAGCCAGGTATGCTAACTTGCTGTATGGAGCTTTTGGTCAAGGAAATTTTTAAGACTACAATGATTAGTTTTAATGGTGAAGTGTCGACCCTGCAGATGTATCCTATGGGGTGACCCTGCTGCATCAATACAATCCCCATACACCCACTGCTAGCGTTTGTCTTGACCACAAAGTCCTTGGAAAAATTAGGTAAGGCTAACACAGGGGCTTGGGTAAGAGCTGCCTTCAAGGTATCAAAAGCCCAGCCCACTTTTGCATTCCATTAAAATGAATCTTCCCTTAGTAGATTAGTGAGTGGTTTGCAAATTTTCCCAAACCCTCCAATGAATCTCCAATAGGAACCTATAAGGCCTAAAAATCCCTTGAGTTGCTTAAGGGTTTAAGGGAAGGGCCATTATGTAATCGCAACAATTTTCTTGGGGTTCGTGGGCACTCCTTCACTAGATATAATGCGACGCAACCTCAAACACAAAAAAAAAGAAAAAAAAACACTTGGTCTTCTTGGCAAAAGTTGGTGATCCCTTAACAACTGTAAGGCAAGGTGGAGGTGTTGTAAGTGATCCTGTAAACTCTTGTTGTAGACCAGAATGTCATGGAAAAAAAAAAAAAAAAAAACCAAGATAAATTTCCTGAGATGGTTTAAAAAGCTCATTCATCAAGTTTTGAAACATTGTAGGAGTATTGGTTAAGCCAAAGGGCATGACCTTAAATTCATAGTGACCCTCGTGTGTTTTAAAAGTTGTTTTATGGACATCCGCAAGGTGCATTCTGATTTGATGGTAACTAGACCCTAAGTCCAGTTTAGAGAAAATGTTTACTCCTCCTAGTTCTTCTAGAAATTCTTCCATCAACGGAATGGGGAACTTGTCCTTCACGGTCACTTGGTTTAGCTTCATATAGTCCACACAAAAATGCTAGGTGTAGTCTTTTTTCTTGACCAACACCACGGAAGATGCAAAAGGTGAAACACTGTTTTGAATGACAACATTCCATAATATTTCCTGTACCATGACTCTGCGACATCTTTCTATAATGTGGGATATCTATAGGGTTGGGTACTAACTGATCGAGCTCTTGGTAACAAGGGAACTCTGTGATCATGAAGTCAGCTAGGTTAACTCATGAATCTAGAAATGACACTTACTGAATATGCGATATTTGGTCATGTCTTCATTAAATAAAGTAATGAAACCATGAGACTTGGACACATGCTTGGATCTATTTTCTCTAGTGTACCATCTTGATGTAATCTCTCATTTGGGGGCATCAGTGTTGACATTGGTTCACAACTTCACCAGTGAAATTTCTTGAGCAAGTCTTCCACATATGTTTATTGAAAAATATTCTCCTTTAGTTTGCTTAACCTGAGTCCCAGAAAATATTTCATGAGTCCTAAGGCAGTTATCTCAAATTCTTTTATCATAGCAATTTCAAATTCTTTAATTGTCTTTAGGTTAATACCAATATAAATCAAATCATGCCAATATAGCCAAACAATTAGAATATCATTTGTACCTCCGTTCTTTATGTAAAGAGATGCTTCACTTGGGCTCCTTTAGAATCCCTTTTGCTGAGAATAATTATCAAATGCTATTCGTTGCCTGAGGTGCTTGCTTCTGTCCATATAGAGCCTTATGGAGTCAAAAAACTTTGTCCTCCACTCTATTATTCACATAGCTTTTAGATTGCTCCACTTACACTTCTTCTAGTTCTCTATTTGATAATGTTAATTTTACATCTATTTGAAAAACTTCTAATTCCATTTGAACTGTCAATTTAAGAAATTTTCCATTTGTCTCCATCCATGCAACTGGTGCATTCTCTCATGAAAGTCTACCTTGGGATGTTACCAATAACCTTTTGCAACAATAGGAGCCTTGGTTAATTGAATTAAGCTATCTTCTTCGAATTATCTTTTGTAGACCATCTGATCACGAGTTTATCTTTTGGCATGTCTACTAGGTCCCATGTGTATTTTTCTTGAATAATCCTGATCTCGTCATCAATTGCCTTGTTGCATATGCACCTACTTCAAAATTGTGGTTCACTTGTCAACATTAAAAGATTCATGTAGTTCATTGAGTCTACATACCTTTCTTAGTGGTGATTTTGAATATGATGAAATTTGAATTGAAGATGTTGGGATCACCATTGCTTGTTGTTAGGTTAAGTGGATGATAACCTTAAGCTAATGGAATGAAGCTACTAATTAATATGAGAAACATTAGTTAAGTTTGATTTGAAACATAATAAGACATTTCATTTACCTTTCTTTTCAAACAAAACCTTTCATTTCAAGCAATTTTTTTTAATAATGTTCAATCTTCTTTACAGAACTAATATTTATCATCCTTTTGCTCATTTTTTCAGCTTAAAGAGCATAAGAAGGCTCTTCTCTTTCTTCAATTGGTTGATTTTCACTTTAATTCCTTTCCAAACTTTCTTGCTAAAAATTAATAAATTGACTCACTTAATTTTTTTTATTTCATTTCATCTTAAATGAGTATATTGGTCAATTCATTAATAGTCCACTTTCTTTTATAGTTTTATAATGAATCTAAAATAGCTCATACTCACAAGGTTGTGAGTTCAAAATAAACTACACCAAAAAAAAATTATTTACCATTAATTTTAAGGTTGTAAGTCTTATTGTAAAATTAATCATCTTAATAATGTATTCTTTTATAGTTTGTGACCTAATAAAATTCATATTAGTGAGTTTTGTCATAAATGTACTATTAAGTGACATGCATAAAACAAAATTGTTTTCCTGCAAATTACTTTTCTTTTACACCTTCTATTTGTTCTATTTGTAAAATAATTTTCTTAATGTTGTTGATAATAATCACTTTTACAAACATAAACTCAACCTATTATTTCATTCTTATGTTTATAATGTAATTTTTCTTTATCACTATTTGAATTTGTAATAACTATGGGCTTTTTCACTAATAATACAAGTCAACATTCACTTAAGTGAAAATTGACTTGTTCACGTCATTTTGAGAAGTTCATTCTATAGAATAAAACAACATATGAAACACATACGATTTAGGGTTGAAGATGCGCATGATTTCATCATGCAACAAACTCAAGTTGATTTAGTAATGAAAACTAGATTGAACATATACAAAGGTGAGCTTCTTAAATTGATTTACGGATTGGATTTTTCATGTAATCAACTAATAAGGGAAATATCGACTGAACTTGGAAATTTGAATTGCATACGAGCATTGAACTTGTCTCATAATTAGTTAATTGGTTTCATTCCAAGGATTTGGGGACATTTAAGGCAAATAAAGAGCCTAGACATTTCCCATAACAAATTGAGTGGAGAAATCTCATCATAATTAATTAGTCTGAACTTTTTAGAAATTTTCAATGTAACTTACAACAACTTTCAGGTAGGCATTCAAACATAAAGAGATAGTTTGCCACATTCAATAACAATTGCTATGAAGGAAATCCACTTCTTTGTGGACCTCCATTAAATGCAAGTTGAAGTACTAAGTTACTAAAATTGCCACCATCTTTTAATGTAAGTAATGGGAAATGGCATGACATTATTGATCTTGTGTCCTTCTTAGCAAGTTTCATGGCAACCTACCTTGTATTCTTGTTGGGTTTCATGGTTGTTCTTTATATCAATCCTTACTAGCAATGAAGGTGGTTCATGTTCATTGAAAATTTCATTAATGAATTTCATTTCATGGTTTTTTATAATATTCCTAAATTATTTTCTAGTGTAGTTAGGAAACCATATTTTGCCTAATTATGTATCTATTTAGGTAGCAGTGCTTTATGTGATAGTATTGGACATATAGTTCTTGAATTTACATATTGGCTTTATGTTCTTGTGTTGCATGTCATGTTTCTATGAATATTGGATTTTGTGAAAGAGTTGGATTCTAAATAAACATATGTGTAGTAATTTTCTTGCAACTTAAATATCCAATGTCCAAGATACAAAACATTTTTGTACAATATGTATAACATCGATAACAAAGAAATGGATTAGTTGAACTAGTTGAAAGGAGAAGACTAATAATTGCTTTCAAATATTTGAGTGAAATATAATGATCAAGATTATGATCTAACTATTTTGTGTAGACTTGTTAATCATGCATTATGTTCAACTAAATTATATAATTCATGAATTATATATTTTTATCTAAATAAAATGATACCTTGAATATTTGTTTTTTTATAGAAGATTTTTATGTCATAAGAAATATGTTGCAATCGAAACAACATATATGCATAAATAATAAGCAATAAACAATAACTTAATATTGCAATGAAACACCTTACTTCTTTAATAACTATTAGGAAGTGGGCAACAACCCTGAAGTAAGTACAAAGTCTTTTCCTCTATAGCAATATATAGCAGCAAGTTTGACAATACAAAAAAGTTACATAGATCTACAAATTGAAGGGAAAGATTGTATGTAGATCATATTATTAAATCTTAACCATCAATTGCAATTAGCATGTTTTTTTTATGAATAATGAGACAATTGTAATTAATAGTTAAGATATAACCACATGAACCTATGTCTAATTTTCATGTCTAATGTCTATGTTCATGTAATAGAACTCTTTACAATAAGGCTAGACACATGACATCATAAATAGCATTGTAGATAAGGGCATTTCATCTTACAATAGTATTTTATAATGATAGATTATATGTTAAAAATAGTGGTGCAAGAAATCTAGGAGGACAAGATTTAAGACTCATTAATGTCTATGATTTATTAGAGTTCAAAAAATTGGAACTTTAGGATTTTAGGTATAGAATTCAACTTTTTGCTAAAAAAAAAAAGTATGGAATTCAAATTTGTATCATTCAACATTTATTCAATATATTACAAAGAGTAAAGGAAATTAGAAAATGAAACTACTAGCCTGACAAACTTCTATATGCAATGATTATTAGCACTTCTAATTATTATAAAATTTGTACACATTGATTAATTAACAACAAAAAATCTACCTAACAAGAAAATTTAATCAAAATAGACACAGGCAAGTTACTCCAACTACTAAGTTGACTCAATTAAGATAAAAGACCACAACTTTTTTCCTTTAAATTTTGATTTTTCTAATATAAAATTTAGAAAGTAATATTAGACATGGGTCTATTCTTTTGTCTATATCATGTGGAAATTAAAGAGCTTAAAAGTCACTTAAGTCAATGAGTCGAATTTCTATGAAATTAATTTTTCAGAATTTTCCTAACAAGTTTTGAGCTCACTTTTGAGAAAACCAAAGTCTCTATTAGAAGATGAGCATTAATCATTTTAACAACCAGCCATTAATCATTATAAGATCATTTTTGGTAATAACTAATGTTTCATTTTCTACTTTTGTACTATAAAGAAGGTTTATTGGACTGAACCCTTCATCAAAGTATGACATTATTTTTAGAGATCTAAGATCATTCTTTCTATGAATTTGCAAGAAGGTTTCAACAAAATAATTAAGCGGACCATCAACCATAGGAGAGTTGTTGAAGGGGTCATCAATCATAAAGGTGGAAAAGAGGCCTTATTGCTTCTGGCCACGATGTTTTTCACACTAAAAGGAATCTTCTAATTTGATTGGACCACTTTGCCTATAATTCAAACAAAGATGGTTTCTTAGTTTTACATTCCAAACTTTTTGTTTTTTTTTTTTTAATTCTCATTATTTGATGGAGCTAAATTTTGCATGTAGTTTAAAATTAATTACATAAAAGTATTTTTTTTCAACAAATTATCTAAATAACAAAAGATACTTAACATCTCTCTCTTTTTTTTTTTTTTTTAAAAAGACATTTAAGTAAAATCTAGGAATGCTTCCAATACAATTTTCCTAGCAAAGCATCCATCTCCAAATTAAATAACCCATGATGCAATGCCCTTCCATTGTACTTAGACAAAGAATCTATTCACACCTTCCATAGTTCTTTGTTCTAGTCATTAATAGTTTGATTTTTTTGGAGGGAGCAGTTTTCCTAAACCTTTTGTTTCCCATTGTGTTTCTGAACAAATACACCCATGTCATATATAACTATATGCATATAAGAATAAATAAATTTGTTTAGGGAGAAATGAAAGAGAGAAAGACAATACAAGGTTCATAAAAGTCATCAAGTTCTTGCAATCTCTTAGTTCTAGCAAAAATTCTACTTTGTTTTAAGAAATTAATTGTTCCCAAATTAGAAACATATTTGTGTTTATAGTTAATAATCTATAGAGAAAGTTTTAGTTAAGGCAACAATAATAGCCTGTAATTAGCAACCTGAAAAATTATTTATGTTTCCTTGTGTTTAAGTGAGAATCCTCTCAAAATTTCTATTAATTGTTAATTAAAAAGTTTATTAGCTATGAGCTAAATAATAGAAATTTTTTCTATTAGTATAAATTTCACAAATTTTTAATAAGATAAAAATTAAAAGTTTTAAATATAAAGTGTTTTTTTAAGAGACATTATCTGCATAAGGACAAAAAGCATAGGCCTCAGTCTAAGGATTTGTTCTCTTAAGAAGCTTAGTGGGCCATAAGAAAGTTACTCCATCTTGTAGCATAGCATAGACTTGAAATTTGATTATGTGATGACACTAGGTCACGGGACATTTCCACATCAAATTGGTCTGTGTTTCTCTATGCCTTCTTATGGAATTCTTATTTTTCTCCTTCCATCCACTATACAAATTAATGAAGACCCAACTTGAAGGAACCAAGAGGATAGTGTTAGGAGATGAGTTCCAGGTTATAGCTCTTAAATATAATAATAAAAAAATAATTAAAAACAAGAGACATCAAATTTGTGTGGTTTGGTCAAATTGACCTACGTCCATAAGTGAAAATGAGAGCAAATATTATTAAAGTAGAGAATGTAAAAAAGAACTCTTCATGAACCCAATTAACAAAAACCCAAATAATGGATTAAAGGCTTATGGAGTTTTTAACTCCCTTAATTTTTATTAATTTTACAACACATTATATTACTCCTTATTTATAAGAAACAAAATTAGCCAATTTTGCTCAATTTCCCGATGTGAGACTTTAGCCACTAACTTAACAAATCTCCACCTTAGCTCAAGTCTCACATGTAGACATAGTAATAATACTCCACCTTCTTCACAAACTTGCAAATCATCATATCATGCCAAATAAGTCCAAGCACTGCTTGAGCTTACCAATTAGAAGAGGTTTTGTAAACATATCTACAAGATTGTTTATGATACTAATTTTTTAGACTGAAACCTTTCTCTCAGCAATTGTCTCCTAAATGAAGTGATACCTCATGTAAATATGCTTCATTCTCCCATGATATATTTAATCCTTAGTCAAGTGTGTTGCACTTTGACTATCATAATGGATGGTAACAACATCTTGACATAGATTAAGCTCACCATACAAACTTTTCAACTATGAAGCTTCTTTGATTGCCTTAGTCATTGCCATGTATTCTACTTTAATAGTAGAGAAAGCAACATGTTGTAGAGTAGTTTTCTAACTAACAGCAGAACCACCAACATAAAATACATAACCTGTAAAAGATCTTCTTCTGTCAAGATTAATGGCATAGTTAGAGTCATCAAAACCAACTAATGCGTCTAAATTTTTACCAAACTTCAAAATGTGTCCAAAGTACCTTGCAAATGTCTAAAAATCCATTCACAACCTACCAATGTGATTTGCCTAGAGAAGACATATACCTGCTAACTACACTAACTGCTTGTGAAATATATGGATGTGTGCAAACGATCGTATACTTAAGATTATCGATAGTACTCGAATATGGAACTTTTTCCATATACCTCTTCTCTTCATCTAACTTTAACGACTAAGTAGTTGATGATCTAAAATGACTAAAAATGGGAGTATTGATAAGTTTTGCATTTTTCATACCAAATTGTTCCAAGACTTTCTCAACATAATTCTTCTTGATCAAATATAACTTACCACCTTCACAATTCTTTCTGATTTCCATGTAAAGAATCTTCTTTACTACTCTTAAGTCTTTCATCTCAAATTCACCATTCAAAAGTGTTTTCAAAGTGTGAATCTTTGACAAATTCTTGGTAGTAATGAGCATGTCATCGACATAAAACAATAGATAAATGAATGAGTTATTATTTAACGTCTGAAAGTAAACACAACTATTAGGCATGCTCTTGGAATAACCATGACCCAGTATAAAGGAATCGAATCTCTTATACCATTGTCTTGGAAATTATTTTAACCTATACAATGATTTCTTCAACAAACAAACATGGTCTTCCTTATCTTCAACTTCAAAACCTTGGGGCTACTTCATGTGTATTTGCTCCTTAATCTCACCATGTATGAAAGTTATCTTAACATCGAGTTGCTCTAACTCCAAATCATACATGGTGACTAAAGCAAGTAAGATACGTATCGAACTATGTTTAACAATATGTGAGAAAACATCATTAAAGTCAACACATTGTACCTAACCAAAGCCTTTTGCAACCAAACATGCCTTGTACCTTGCATCTTCGACCCTTGGTATACCTTTTTTTCTCTTTATAGATCCATTTGCAATTAATTATTCTCTTTTTTGAAGGCAATTTCACAAGAATCCATGTGTCATTCTTATGGAGAGATTCTATTTCTTCATTCATTGCAACCAACCACCTAGATGAATCAACACTGAGATTACTTCTGAATAAGTGGATAATTCACCATTTTTACTAGTTTTTTATGTAACTGAAAGAGTATAAATAACATAGTAATTATATCTTTATGGCGGTAAAATCTCTCTTCTTTGTCTAACTTTGGCTATGGAATGATCCTCCTCTTTGTCTTTGAAGGAATTTACAATATTTGATCAATTTGAATGAATGTGAGAACTCAACTATTGAACATCTCAATTCATAACTTCAAACTCCACTTGCTTGTGTGCACTATCACCTTTACTTGCATTAGAAGGAATAAGAGACTCTCCTTTTGGATGTAACATAGAGGATTCATCAAATGTAACATGTCTATTAATCACAAATTTTGGTGAATCGAGACACCATAAACAATATCCCTTCACTTTATATGTATATCTAAGGAAAATGCACTTTTTAGCTCTAAGTTCTATTTTCTCATCATCAATATATATATATATATATATATATATGCAATACATCCAAATATCTTTAAATTAGAGTAATTAGTAGGAGTATTTAACTAAATTTCCTTTAGAGTCTTGAATTTTATAGATGCTAAAAGTGTACAATTAATGATATGACAAGTTGTAAAGATTATGAAGTTCCCGACTTCTCCCTAGGATCTACTACTCTCCTGATACTGAGAGGGGGGGTGAATCAGTATCACCACAATTCGCAATTCGCAGGTAAGTGAACAACTTCAACCTCTTCTTAAAAGCAAACTCTTTCTCAGACTCGACTAAGGTAGATTTATTGCTACCTACTAATCACAATAGTCCCCAAAGTCACCTTTCAGACACCTTGCCTAGCAGACAATACGGATATTCTTATTTAGGTCTTCGTTAGGTTATGAGTTGGCTGATACTTCATCTGCATTCACAAGTCAATTCAAAACACAGAATGTAAAGCAAATTAAGGACACACGAGATTTACGTGGTTCCGTCAACGTGACGTACATCCACGGTGGTAGGGACTCTCCCTTACCGAGACTATCCACTATACTTGAGAATTCAGGTTACAATGGATGTCTTTGATTCTCTGCTCCTTTCACCGTTGCAATTACTAAGCAAGTACAATACAAAGAGTGTCACTTACTGTGTCTACCCTTCTTCTAACTTGTCTTGCCTCTGTTGAATTGAAAGGCTGCTCCACTGCTACTTAGAAGTTCACCACAACGCTTTTTAACCTCTCTTGAAGAAGTCTGGAAATACGTTGAGTTCAATGCTTCGCCGAATTCCTTCTCTACGTTGTATCACACAACTCCTGCTTTTACCGTCTCACGGTCTCACCCGTCTCCTTGCCCCACAATCTCACTGTCTCACGGCTCGCCTGTCCGTTTCTCTCTCTTGCTGTCTAGTCGGATTTCTCTCTCTTCTCGACGGATTTCTCTCTCTTCTCGCCGGACTTCTCTCTCTTCCTGCCGGATTTGTCTCACCGTCTGCCGGATTTGTCACCGTCGACCGGATCCCAGTTCTGCCGGATCTCTCACCATCGACTGGATCTCCTTCTGCCGGATCTCTCACCGTCCCAGCCGGCTCTCCTTCTGCTGTCGCCGGATCTGCTGTCGCCAGATCTCCTCTGTCCCAGCCGGATCTGTCACCGTCCCAGCCGGCTCTCCTTCTGCTGTCGCCGGATCTGCTGTCTCCTCGCCGACAACGTCCTTTCTCTCTCTTCCAGGCGTTTTCTCTCTCTTCGTCCAACGGCTTCACTGTGCGGTTACTGTTCACTCGACGATACTGTTCACTCTCTTCGTCCTTACCGGTGGTGTTCTTCCGTGTAGGGTTTGGTGTTCTCTTTGGTTGGTCGGTTGTCTAAGTTTTGCTGAATGCTCAATATTGCCGACTCACTCTCTTCTTGCCGTGTATGCAATTGTGTTGGCCTTACCCTATTTTTGTCTTCCAAGGTCTTTATATATCTCTTCCATAAAACCCTAATAGGGCTTACGTGGCGGATTTACGTTCTTACCCTTACGCGTGGATTTACCTTCTTACCCTTCCACGTAGCTTTATTTTCTTGCACACTTAAATCTAGTTGACAACAATTACAACCCACACAAGACTGTGGGAACAACAATCTCCCCCTTTGGCGGATTTACGTTCTTACCCTTACGCGTGGATTTACCTTCTTACCCTTCCACGTAGCTTTATTTTCTTGCACACTTAAATCTAGTTGACAACAATTACAACCCACACAAGACTGTGGGAACAACAATCTCCCCCTTTGTAATTGTTGGCAACACTCATAACAAAAGCCACTATGCAGCAGTTTCAACTCCCCCTAAATATGAACTCCCCCTTTCTTAACAGCTCCCCCTGCACTGTTGCTTCTCTCCCCCTTTGCCAACCAATTACAAATTTGAAAAACTTGCAAAGTAGAGATGGAGGATTTACCTGAACTTCAGGCTTGAGGAGGCATTTGCACAGATAGACTTAATCTGTGCTTTTCAAACAGCTTCTTATTAATGGGTCTTGCAACCAGCTCCCATGTACCATTCTTCTCAATTTGATCCAGCTCCTCATTGGTAGCTTTGACCCAAACTTGGTCTTGAATAGCCTCTTCAACAGATTTAGGCTCAACTTGTGAGAGTAGAGCAGTAGCTCCCACCATTCTTCTTCTTGTTGTAACTCCTGCTGATGGGTCACCTATGATCTGATCTCCTCGATGAGCACTGGTCCATGTTTTCTTTGTCCTTCTTCCTTGCACCATCTTAGTTGTAAGAGGATCTCTTTCTTCCTGTTCAGACTCACTTTTCTCCGAGTCTAAACTTACTTCTTGTTCCTTTTCTTCAGGTTGGTCTGATTCTTCATCTACATTGAAGTCATCTTCTTCATTGTCCTCAGCTTCTCCATTCTGCATTGTTTTCCAGTTCTCATCTATTTCTCACATCACTGGTAGTGATTACTTTTTCCCAGCTTATGTAGGAAAACTCTGTAACCTTTTTGTCTTTGCTGAGTATCCCACAAAGATGCCTTCATCAGACCTAGCGTTGAATTTTCCCAAGTTTTGCTCCTTGTTCTTCACAAAACATGGGCTGCCAAAGACTCTGAGATACTTGGCTGTTGTCTTCTTCCCACTCCATAGCTCATATGGAGTCTTATCAGTATTGGGCTTTAGTAGAACTCTGTTCAGTAGGTGCACTGCTGTAAATGTTGCTTCTGTCCAAAATCTTGTGTGAAGCTTGGATTCTAGCAGTAGAGTTCTTGCCATTTCAACCACAGCTCTATTCTTCCTCTCTACCACCCCGTTCTGTTGAGGTGTTCTTGCTGCTGCCATCTGATGGTGAATTCCATGCTTCTCAAGGTAATCTTCAAAAGCTCCATTTGTGAATTCAGTGCCTTGATCTGACCTCAATACTTTGATCTTCTTTCCACTCTCATTTTCAGCCAATCTTCTGTATCTCTTGAAGCATTTCAGAACTTCTGACTTGTGTTTGAGGTGCATGATGCAGGTCCTTCTGGAATAATCATCGACAAACAGGACGAAGTACCTCTCATTATTCAACCCTTTTGTTCTCATCGGCCCACACAAATCAGTATGCACAATGTCAAGCACTGCTTCAGAACTGAACTCTTTGGTCTTATACTGCTTTCTAACATGTTTTCCTTTAGAGCATGCTGAGCAAACATACTCTCTCTCTCTCCTGAGGTCAGGAATATCTCTGATTGCATGAGTAGTGGTCAGCTTCCTCATGTTCTTTTGTGATAAGTGTCCTAGCCTCCTATGCCAGAGTTGATTTTCTTCTTCTTTGGTGAGTAGACAGCTGCTTGTCTTGTCCTCGTCAATCACATATAAATTTCCAGCTGTTCTCTTCCCGGCTGCAATAGTATTGCCTTCTTTACTCTTTACCTGACAATCTGTTTTTGTGAATATTACCTTACGATCTTCGTTGCATAACTGACTGACAGATGCTAAATTGTATTTGAGTCCTTCAACGTGCAGAACATCTTTCAGTTTTCCTCTTCCAATTTTTACTGACCCCTGACCATTGATGTTGAGTGAATCATCATTGCCAAACTTGACTCTGCCTTCTCTTGATTTGCTCAGCTTTGATAATTTACTCTTATCTCCCGTCATGTGCGAAGTGCATCCACTATCAAGGATCCACTGCTTATCCTTGCAGTCAGCTTTGAGTGCAATTTTAACTATATTAGCCACCTCCCTTTTAGCTTTATATTCCTTCTTTTGAACTGGTTGGAAGATAGCTTTCTCCTTTTTCTCACCTTTGACTGCACTGCTTGTTTTCACTGTGCCATTAAGTGCCTTCTCTTGCTCAGGGAGAAGTGTCATGCATCTCTTGGCATTATGGCCATCCTGCCCGCACCTTTCACACTGTTCCAAGTCTGCCAATATAGCAAACTTGTTCTTTGAAACCACTGGTTTGGGCTTCCACCAACAATCCTTGTCAGCGTGTCCTTGCCTTTTACAGTATGTGCAAGAACTCACGACAGGTGTTCTCTTCTGAATTCTGTATTGTCTCCCCCTGTATGCAGCATCGTATCTTCTCAAGTTGGAGACATATACTGGCCTTCTCCACCAACAGTTACTCGCCTTATGACCCCAAACTCCACAATAAAGGCAATAACCTTGAAACTGTCTCTTCTTGGGTCTGATCACAGCTTGTCTTCTTCTGTTCATCACTTGCTGTGTAGGCAAAGTAGCTGGCTTCTTTACTTGTGTGACTTTCATTTCAGTCACCTTCTTCTGTTCAACCGTAGCCCTCTGCTGGCTGACTTTCTTTTCGTCCTTCTTGTTTGCCACCCTAGGTTGCTTCTTCAGATCTTCTTTAGTCTCAACTATCTTCTTCTGAGTCACAACCTTCTCTTTTAACTTCTGCGGCACATTCTCATTTTCTTTAACCAATGCAGTCTCAGATTGCTGCACTTTCTCTACATTTTTCTCTCCTTTTCCAGAACTTGTTTCTTCTATCATTTTAAGCTTCTGCAAGTTCTCTTTGCTGCTTTTGAGTTGTTGCTGAAGTCTCAGCAACTCTTTCTCCATTTCTTCAATTTTTGAGGCCCTTGAGCTAAGCTCTACTGTAAGGTCTTCACATATTTTGATCTGTTCCTCAAATCTTCTCTTCAAATCAATATGCTCAGCCCTTATTTCACCATTTTGACTTTCAGCTTCCTCAGACTTTGCTTCAACTTGTTTTATATGGGCCTCCAACCTTCTTATGGTTCTGCCCCTTCTGATTATCTCCTTTGAAGCTGCTTCCAGCTCAGCTTCAAGATCTGGCTCTTCTTCATCAACTTCCTCTTCCTCTTCAGAGGTTGAGCTACCACTTTGTGCTGATGCCATAAAAACATACTCATCTGATGAGTCTTCATCTTCCTCCTCATTAGCTTCTTTTATCTGACTCACATAACTCTTGAATGAGCCTCTCGTCTTCCTCTGTGGGTTGACAATCTTCTTATTGGACTTCTTTGATTTGAATGATGATCTTCTCCATCTTGAATTCTGCTCATCGTCACCATCCTCATCTTCATCATCAAGTTTCACTTTGCACCGAGAAGCAAAGTGTCCAGTTTTCCCACATCGATAACATCTCAAGGACAACTGTCCTTTTCCCTTCTTAGACCCCCTTTTGAGTTTTCTTGTGAAGTAAGCCAATACTTCACCTTCACTTTCTCCCTCATCATTATCCTCACTGGATGATTCTTCTTTTTCTTTTATCTTCAAGTGTTTCATAGCTTTGAAAGCTGCCTCCTTTGATATGCTTGACGTTGAGGAGCTCTCAGTCGACTTTATTCTCATCTCATATGCAATGAGATTGCACTGAAGATCATGCAGAGACATAGAGTTGAGATCTCTACTCTCCTCTATGGCTACCACCTTTGAAGCAAACCTCTCAGGCAAAATTCTCAGAATTTTCTTCACAATCGATGAGTCCTTCTTGTTCTTTCCATGACTTCTCAAGTCATTTACAGCGTCAATAACCCTGGTGAAGAACTCTTGAACTGTCTCATTTTTCTGCATTCTGAGAGATTCATATCTCTCCTTGAACACTTGAAACTTAGCCTCCTTCATTCTGCCATCACCTTCATAGACTTTTTGCAATCTGTCCTATATCTCCTTGGCAGATTTGCAGTCCATAACTTTAGCATACTCAGCATCTGTTAATGCTGAAATGATGACATTTGAGGCCTTCCCATTTATCTCGAATTGCTTTAACTCCTCTAGGGTTAGGTCTTTACCTTCTTCCGGAGCCACAAAACCCTCCTGTACGCATTTCACCACGTTCATGCCCATGGTTGCAAATACCACTTGCATTCTTGCTCTCCACATATGATAGTTGGTTCCGTTGAAGATTGGAACCTTCTTGCTGTAAGTGGTGCTAGTGTTGGTACCGACTTCCATTTCTCAGTATGCTGAACAAGTCAAACTTTTAGATCCCTTCAAAGTAGTACACCAAGCTGTTAAGCTTCAAACTGGTGAACCTGTGCTCTGATACCAATTGAAGTTCCCGACTTCTCCCTAGGATCTACTACTCTCCTGATACTGAGAGGGGGGGTGAATCAGTATCACCACAATTCGCAATTCGCAGGTAAGTGAACAACTTCAACCTCTTCTTAAAAGCAAACTCTTTCTCAGACTCGACTAAGGTAGATCTATTGCTACATACTAATCACAATAGTCCCCAAAGTCACCTTTCAGACACCTTGCCTAGCAGACAATACGGATATTCTTATTTAGGTCTTCGTTAGGTTATGAGTTGGCTGATACTTCAGCTGCATTCACAAGTCAATTCAAAACACAGAATGTAAAGCAAATTAAGGACACACGAGATTTACGTGGTTCCGTCAACGTGACGTACATCCACGGTGGTAGGGACTCTCCCTTACCGAGACTATCCACTATACTTGAGAATTCAGGTTACAATGGATGTCTTTGATTCTCTGCTCCTTTCACCGTTGCAATTACTAAGCAAGTACAATACAAAGAGTGTCACTTACTGTGTCTACCCTTCTTCTAACTTGTCTTGCCTCTGTTGAATTGAAAGGCTGCTCCACTGCTACTTAGAAGTTCACCACAACGCTTTTTAACCTCTCTTGAAGAAGTCTGGAAATACGTTGAGTTCAATGTTTCGCCGAATTCCTTCTCTACGTTGTATCACACAACTCCTGCTTTTACCGTCTCACGGTCTCACCCGTCTCCTTGCCCCACAATCTCACTGTCTCATGGCTCGCCTATCCGTTTCTCTCTCTTGCTGTCTAGTCGGATTTCTCTCTCTTCTCGACGGATTTCTCTCTCTTCTCGCCGGACTTCTCTCTCTTCCTGCCGGATTTGTCTCACCGTCTGCCGGATTTGTCACCGTCGACCGGATCCCAGTTCTGCCGGATCTCTCACCGTCGACTGGATCTCCTTCTGCCGGATCTCTCACCGTCCCAGCTGGCTCTCTCTCACGCCGTCGCCGGATCTGCTCTGTCCCTGCCGGATCTCCTTCTGCTGTCGCCGGATCTGCTGTCGCCAGATCTCCTCTGTCCCAGCCGGATCTGTCACCGTCCCAGCCGGCTCTCCTTCTGCTGTCGCCGGATCTGCTGTCGCCGGATCTCCTCTGTCCCAGCCGGATCTGTCACCGTCCCAGCCGGCTCTCCTTCTGCTGTCGCCGGATCTCCTCTGTCCCAGCCGGATCTGTCACCGTCCCAGCCGGCTCTCCTTCTGCTGTCGCCGGATCTGCTGTCTCCTCGCCGATGACGTCCTTTCTCTCTCTTCCAGGCGTTTTCTCTCTCTTCGTCCAACGGCTTCACTGTGCGGTTACTGTTCACTCGACGACACTGTTCACTCTCTTCGTCCTTACCGGTGGTGTTCTTCCGTGTAGGGTTTGGTGTTCTCTTTGGTTGGTCGGTTGTCTAAGTTTTGCTGAATGCTCAATATTGCCGACTCACTCTCTTCTTGCCGTGTATGCAATTGTGTTGGCCTTACCCTATTTTTGTCTTCCAAGGTCTTTATATATCTCTTCCATGAAACCCTAATAGGGCTTACGTGGCGGATTTACGTTCTTACCCTTACGCGTGGATTTACCTTCTTACCCTTTCACGTAACTTTATTTTCTTACACACTTAAATCTAGTTGACAACAATTACAACCCACACAAAACTGTGGGAACAACAATCTCCCCCTTTGGCGGATTTACGTTCTTACCCTTACGCGTGGATTTACCTTCTTACCCTTCCACGTAGCTTTATTTTCTTGCACACTTAAATCTAGTTGACAACAATTACAACCCACACAAGACTGTGGGAACAACAGATTACCTCTACATAAAAGTCTTTTAACAAACCAGCATTGGAAATCATACAGCACGCTCTCTCCAAAAGTGTTATGTTCATACATTCAGCAACACCATTCTACTAAGGAGTCGTATTGACTATACGATAATGAAATAATACCTTCATTTTCACAAAATTCATTAAATTTGCCTTCATAAAATTTCAAGCCATTATCTATCCTAAGCTATTTAATCTGCTTCCCTATTTGCTTCTCAATCAATGCTTTCCACTTCTTGAATGTTTGGAAAACATCATTCTTGTGCTTTAGAAAGAAAACCCAAACTTTTCTTGAATAATCATCAATGAAAGTCAACATTTACCTAACACCACCTTTTGATAGAACATGAGATGGCCCCTAAAGATTTGAGTGAATGTAATCCAAAGTGTCCTTTGTCCTGTGAATTGTTGGAGACTCGAAATTGACACACTTCTGCTTTTCAAAGATACAATGCTCACAGAAGTTCAACTTCCTAGTACGTTGTCCACATAGAAGGCCTTTTTTACTCAATATAGATAGACCCTTCTTACTCATATGCCCCAACCACATATGCTATAACTTCGTAATATCTGCTACTAAATTAGATGATGTAAAGATCGTAGTAGTGCATGTAATTGTAGATCCCT
Source organism: Rhizophora apiculata (assembly GCA_037832385.1). NCBI lineage: Eukaryota > Viridiplantae > Streptophyta > Magnoliopsida > Malpighiales > Rhizophoraceae > Rhizophora > Rhizophora apiculata. The sequence continues at coordinate 11,915,494 of CM075429.1, read as the reverse complement.
GCAAAATGTACAAATTTTTAGATGGCAATGAGAGCACCTTTATTGACTTCAAAACTCCACCTTTATCAGTGTACTTATAGTCAAGAGCCTCAAGTGTTGCTAAAAAGATGAGATTCTTCTTCAATTCTTGAATGTGTCTAATCTATGTAAGTGTTATCATAGTACGATCATGAGACTTAATTCTAATTGTACCAATCTTAACAATTTTGCAAACTACATTATTACCCATCATAATAACACCACCTTTAATAGATTTTCAATAGATTCATAGGTGAAAAACCAGTCCCTATTGGGACACATATGGTACATGCAACCAGAATCTAAGATTCATTCTTTGGTAAACCTTAATTTATTGTTAACAAAGAAAATAATTCCTTCACTCTCATTTTCTTTAACACTAACTTGAACTAATGTATTACTTTTGTGCTTATCCTTGTCTTTGGCTTTTAGCTTCAAGCAATTAACTTTGATATGCCCTTTTCTTTTACAATAATTACAAATCAAATTTTTATGTTTGGATTTAGATCTAAATTTGAATCTGTAACTATCTACATCCCAATTATTTGATTTGCCTGAACCACCAAGTTATAAGCTTGACTACTACTAGTACTACTCTCCCTAGTTATATCCTTGTCAATTTAATCTTTTGACTTCAAAATAAGCTTAATTTTTTTATAAAAAATAGTCTCTTTATCATAAAGTATTGTTTCTCTAAAATGGTTAAATGAATAAGGAATAGATTACAATAATAATAGGGCTTGATTCTCATTCTCAATATGAACATCTATATTACTTAGATTCATAAGTAAAGAATCAAATTAATTAAGATGCAACAATATAAATAATCCTTCTGGCATATGAAGTATATATACAAATTCTACTTTAAATAAAACATATTCTCCACTATTTTCTTCAAATACAAAGCCTTTAATTTTTCCCACAAATCCTTAGCAATTACCTCAATAACTATTTCTCTTAAAACCTCATCAGAAAGATTTAAGATGATACTTGATCTGGCCTTTTTGTCAAGACCAATAAACTCTTCATCTGACATCTTCTCTAGCTTTTTCTGCTTCCTTAACAATGCTATATGGATGCCATCTTGAACCAACATGGCTTCTATCTTCAGCTACCACATTCCAAAGTTAATACTTTAATTGAATTTCTCAAAATAATACTTAGTTATTGTTATAATGGCTATTTTTCCAGTGAATCTAGCTTTGATACTAGTTTATTAAGAGATGAACTCTGAGTTATAACTCTTAAAAGTAATAACAAAAAAATAACTAAAGATAAGAGACACCAAATTTTCATGATTTGGTCAATTTAACCTATGTCCATAAGTGAAAGTAGGAGCAAATATTACTAAAGTGGAAAATATAAAAAAGAACCTTTCATGAGCCTAGTTACAAAACCCCTAATAATAGACTAAAGACTCATAGATTTTTTAACTCCCTTAATTTTTATTAATTTTACAATTCACTATATTATTCCTTATTTATAAGGAACAAATTCGGTAAATTTTACTCAATTTCCTAATATGAGACTTTAACCACTAACTTAACAGAAGGTAATTTCATTGGTACAAAAAAAAAAAAAGAATCAAGCTACAAATATAATTATAAAATCTTTTAAAATCAACACCAAGAATTAGTTCAAATAAACCAAAATAAAATCAATGCCACCAAAATTGTTAGGAAAAAAAAAATGAATATGGTCATAATTTAAGCAAATTGTATTTAATTGACTGTCTTGTGATTTTAACATCTAAAAAATCATAAAACCTAAATTGACCATCACTTATACTAAGTCATAAGTCTCATGGAAAACATTTTTTTTTATTATTATTTCTTTGTTATAATAGAAAGATTCAAGGCTTTGTAAATTGAAATTATATTTTATGTGACTTGTAAGCCTCTTGATATTTTTTTGGAAGTAATTAATAGTATAAAACTCATGTCACTTTGTTTATGTAGTATGTGTTGAACCATCCAACTAATTAACTTGATCCATATTCATTAATGACAATTTAATCTACTTTTAATTTTATTTTGATCCGTTGTAATTTCAAAATTTCCAAACCATTACTATTGAATTTAGTTTAAATATAAATACTAAATGCCTTTACTCAATCCTCTTATACTCCTATGTAAGTTATTGCACTGTGATAACACCTCCTCAGATCTTATGCTTTTTTTCAAATCAATTCAAGTTGACAAAAGAAAAAAAAAATTACTTGGTAATGTGCATCATGTTAAATTAGAGGATTTTGATTTAGTGCAAATGAAGATGAATGATGTCCCTTGTAATATTTATATAAATTTTGAATTTGGAAGATGCTCTAATTTGTATCGTGACTAAGAGAAAAATTATAATTCAAGTTAGAAAAAACCAAAACATTACGTCTTTTTTTTTTTATTTAAAAAGGAAAAGAACAATGAAAACAACCACACTAGTATAATTAAAACAATGCCTTTCCATTATACTAAGACAAAGACTCTGTTCACAGCTATTTTAATTGTTCTACTACCAGTGCCAATATGGATTATACCTTCATTCGTTAACTCTCTCTCTCTCTCCCTCTCTCTCTATATATATATATAACAAAGCCGAGCTGAAGCACCAGTCTCTTATTACTGCCTAGAATCAGTCTTCTGCGATAATTCTGGGAGTCTCTGTAAATGTCATTGAATGAAAGAGTGATGCTTGGCGGCCAAAACCATGAAATCAGTACCTTATGATTATGATTTTTCATAATAATGTCTTATTTCTCTAACTCGGGTTTTAAACTGTGCTTCCCCTGTGGCCAAACCCATCGGAAATATTTGACATTGGCATCAACATGCTACAGCTCTGCGCATATTGGAGTGTGAATGATCTGTATGTTACTCTTAAACTATTGAATGCTCATTTTTCTGCACATGACCAAAGATATCCATGATGTTCATTTATGCCATCTTAACATATAGGTTCGATCCGCATATTGCAAACGCGATTTCGAATGGGACAACTTGAAACAATTGGCATCCAATATTAAAGGCCATCTGTCTCAATCCTCGAAGTTGCATGGGGTGCCTAATACTTGTGCATATTCAATGCCTAAATGCTGCTCTAAGTTATTTTAAGGCCATTTATTTTAAGATGATGATGATGAAAGATGAGGAAAGAATTTACCATCAAAGCCTACGAGGTTTTTTTTTTAACTCTTGCATCTAGATAATATAGATTTTGTAATTATTTAATTGATATGCTAATTATGAATTGTGAACTATTTTTACCATAATTTGTTAAAAATTGCAAATATTTGTATTACACAAGTTAAAGGCTCATTTCCTAAAATTTTACATTTGACATGAACTAATTACTGTCAAAGTTAAAAAATTGTGTTTCAATATATGAAAATTACACAAAACCAAATAGAAATAACAACTATCATAAATTAGAAAGCATATGACACAACTTTAGCTGCCTAAAATTAGTTTTAAGCATCGCAAATTCTGCAAAAGCCACTGCATAAAAATGAAAAGGCGCTATATAATGTTTGAAAAGCCATCGAATAAAAGTATGAGGAAGCATTACATATTCTCTTAGAAAGCATTAAATAAAAATAAAATTAAAAAAATTACAAATTCTCTAAAAACTGTCACAAAGACAATATATCGATTTTAAAATTACTACGTATTTTTTGAGAATTGAAATAGAGAAAGTATAATAATAGTATTTACTATCTACCAAGAAACAAAGATTTATGTTTTATTATAAAAATTATTGAAAAAATAAGATGACATCTAGACATAATATTGAGATTTATGATTTTCTATATTCTATATATTTTCAATTATTTTTATGAATAAATTTCTCAATATTAGATAATCACATAAGAAAATTCGTATGTGGCATAGGAAATTAAAATAAGAAAAGTTTATTCAAAAAAATATTAACAAAAGATAAGTAACGACCTTAGCATGTAAAAAAGTGAAGCTTTAGAAAATAAGTGTTTTTTTTTTTTTTTTCCAAAGGGATGGAGAAACTTCTTTAAAAGAAAGACAAGGAGGTGATAGGCGGTGAAGATGGAACCATTGAACCCCCGCCGAATCTTGTTGAAGAATTAGTCAAAGTCTATATTGGGGATGGAATAGTTCATGTAATCCCATGACTAATTGGAGTCCCAAGTGAGCCAACTAATCAGCAGTTTGATTTTCCTCTCTGTACATGAGTGAGCTGAATGTGCTGGTTGCAAGAAATCAAGTTCCTGCAAATAAGTGTTGTTTGCACCAGGCTTGGTGAGCATATTACTAAGAAAAACATTGGGTTATATATTTTGTGTGGACTTGGGCCATGCTAGGCAAAGTAGACTTGTTCAATCACTTTAGTCTGTAATGTTTTCTGAACTTGGTGCAGCCCACTGAAACCTCCGGCCTTTGATTAACTAAGCTAATGTAAATGCTAACACACACCCAGATGAATATTGAGGCAAAGAGACTCAAACTCAAAATTCTAGTCTTTGAATTCAATAGATACACTTTTTTACAGTTTGGCTGAATGGACCTAATTATCAAAAATCTTGATTTAAGACATTAGTTGCCTTATCAATTCTTTAATTATTATCTTTAATCATTTCCACCAGAAAGAATTTTGAGGCAAATGGATCATTGATTCTCTCAACTCTGTTGAACAATCTTGCTTTTTGAGTTTTGCTGATATGAATACACATGTCTATTTATCTCACACAAGAGGAGCCCTTAATTTAAAACGTTTTGGCTGTTGTACATAAAAGAGATTGTTGATCGTGAACTAATTCTTGAATATAAAACTTATACAAGTTGAAGCTTTTAATTTTGTGTAAAGGAAAAAAAATTATCGTATCATGTGATTCACTGTAAGTGAAAAAAAATAAATATTTTAATTTTAAATTTTTTAATAAAAAATAAATAATTTTATAAAAATTAATATTTATATTATAAAAAATTTAACATTAACTTATTTAATTAAATTCATGGTATGAAACTTCATATAAATTTTAGTTATTTAAACTAATTTAAATAAAAAGTTTGGTTTCGTGCGTGACACACCAGAAACTTTATACTTAAATGTTGGTTTTAGTGACTATTATTGGGTATTTTTCTCATTGTATGTTGAGACTTCATTTTCAAGATCAAGCACAACCACCCAAAAATGCATCTGACAAAAAATTTCTATCACAAAGTAACATGAATAATTCTACTTAAGGTGTACAAATTTCAACCAAACAATTTCTTTTTAAGAGAGTTAAGATATAATTAAATTGGTTATAAAGTGTTAACGTAAATTTAGAAACAAAATAAATGTATTTTTCTTTTTCTAGAAACAAAATTATATAAGGCCAAAGGACATATGACTATTCACACTAAATATTCCTGATCAATTCACCACCTCAAATTTGAAATCAAGACCGCCCAAGGCTTGTGAGGTTAGAAACTTGCACTCAATTTGTCATCCACTCCATGTTTTGTGTTTTTATGCTCTTTATTTTGTATTAATCACTTGCCCGATCAGTAGGTTACATCGAGTTGTTATTGAATATTGCATAAGAGTTTTTAAAGGAGTTGCTGGATTGAGTTTATCTATAAGAGACCATTATATATACAAAAAAATAAAAAATTAAAGTGAGTATGTATAATTTTTATATTATATATAAAATATTAATATGATATAAAATATTTCATATATAATATAATAATTATTTATATTTATTTAAATTTTTCATTTTAAAATATCTGCGAAGGGCCACCGTTGCGACTGAGAGCCACCGAAGAAATAACCCGATGATTTGTTCAGCGAGCGAAACTTGTCCTCGATCCTGACCGTGAATCCAAAAGAACATAGTTTCTCAGGCCAAGGGAGCGGGCGGTGGGCGTTTGAGTCAACGGTGCGCGTGGGTGTATCTTTTATCAATAATGTTATGTAATAAAGGGTATTGCGATGGTGGGGAACAAGGAAATTTCTTGGTTTGGGGTGGGCCAAGATTTTCAATCCCATTCGAGTCGTCCCACCAAGAAATTCTAAGTCATCGGAAACTTGGAAACTACTTCGGTCACATTGACGGAGATGTATTGTTGATTGGCTGGAACGGTAAAAAAGGACAAAAACCTCGGTGCTAGTGGAGAAAAAAAAAAAAAAAAAAAAACTCTAAGAATTCTACATAAATAATTACCGAACAAATTATTGTGGACACGACCAAACCAAAAGACGTGAAATACCTTCTTGTACCAAAGCTTGAGAGCATCGTTATCCTATGTAAAGAAACACAAGCAGCCTCCTCAGACATCAACCTAAGCAGAAGTATTCCTTAAGATCTCAGCTTTCACTTCCTTTGATCCATCAGTTTCCTGCCTTGCGTTACTATACTAATGGCTGGGACACTTTTTTCTCTAGTGGGGGGCAGTTGGGCTCGATTATGGCTCGTGAGCTAGAACAAGAGGTAAGGCTTGTAGTGGGTGTAGAAAAAGAAGTTGAGAAGCTGACCAGCAATCTCACTGCTATCCAAGCTGTGCTCACTGATGCAGAGACAAGGCAAGTGAAGGAGGCCACCGTCAGAGATTGGCTGGAGAAGCTCAAAGACGTCGCTTATGACATTGAGGATGTGTTGGACGATTGGAAAGCTGCAATTCTCAACTCACAGAGCAAACCTGGAGATGAACAGGATCCGCAGAGGCCTCTCAAGAAGGTACGCTCCGCCTTAGAGTCCGCTGTGTCTTTTGGGAAACAAGTTGGTCCGCGTCATGACCTTGCTAAGAAGATAAAAAGGCTGAATGGAAAGTTAGATCTTTTAACCCAAGAGAAAGAACGCTATCAATTTGTTCCTACAAAGGAAACCCAACAAATTGAGAGACCTATGACGATCTCTATGATTGACACAACAGAGGTGAAGGGTAGGGAAGAGGATAAAAATAGATTAGTAAACATGTTGTTGAGTGAGCCTAATGATGGTGACAGATCAAACCTCCATGTTCTCTCTCTGGTTGGGATGGGCGGGATTGGTAAGACAACTCTTGCCCAGATTGCCTTTAATGATGAAAGGATAGAGGCCTACTTTGATAAAAAAATATGGATATGTGTCTCAGATCCTTTTGATGAGATTAGGATTGCCAAAGCAATTCTTGAATCTCTTTTACACCCTGCTCCAGGAGTCACAGAATTGGAAAGCTTGTTGCAACAAATAAGAGAAGAAATTAAGGAGAAAAAAGTACTTCTTATTATGGACGATGTGTGGGAAGATAACTCTAGAAAGTGGGATCAGTTGAAACAATCTTTTAAGTTTGCTTTAAGAGGAAGTAAAATTTTGTTGACCACACGCAAAGACAATGTTGCAGTTGTTATGGGTTGTTCCAGAGATGGTATTTTGAATGTAGGGCTTTTGTCTGACGAAGAATGCTGGTTAATTGTAAGTAAAATAGCATTCTTTGATAGGAGTGAAACAGAATGCCAAGATTTAGAAAAGACTTTTGGTAGAGAAATATCAAAAAAGTGCAGGGGTTTGCCTCTTGCTGCAAAGACTCTAGGGGGAATTTTGCTGTTTAGAAAAACTAAAGAGGAGTGGCAAAGTGTTTTACGTAGTGAGGTGTGGGAATTAGAAGAAGGTAGAAGAGGTATTATTGCTCCTCTATGGTTGAGCTATCATGATTTGCCCCCAGCATTGAAACGATGCTTCTTTTACTGCACTATCTTCCCAAAAGATCATGAGATTGAGAAGAGAGGGTTGATAGAATTGTGGATGGCTCAAGGGTATCTCAAAGAAGGACAAAGTGACAACTTAGAGATAATCGGAGAAAATTTTTTTCAAAATTTAGCAATGCGTTCGTTCTTTCAAGATTTTCAGAAAGAGCTTTTTGATGATCGGATGATAAGAAGCTGTAAGATGCATGATATGGTACATGATTTGGCCCAATTGGTCGCGGGGAATGAATGTCTTGGTCTGCAGGTCAACGGCCGGGTGGAGTCAATCATGGGTTCTGTATCCAGAAAAGTGCATCATTTAAGTCTAAATTGCACATCATCATATGATAGTACGTCATCCTTCATTTTCTTTGGCGGTACTAAAAAATTGCGAAGCCTTTTAATTAGAAGGTTGCGGCTCACAACAGAAGACTTATCAAGATTATTCAGTGAATCAACACATGTAAGATCGTTGAGCCTCAGAGGCGGTGACTTTGCAGAGATCCCTCCCTCCATCCGTAAATTGGTACAGTTGAGGTGGCTTGATCTGTCTAATAATTATAAATTGAAACAGTTGCCTGAAACACTATGTGAACTGCATAGTTTGCAGACTATAGATGTTTCTTGGTGCCGTGATTTGAAGCAGTTGCCTCGTGGCATTGTAAAACTAATTAACTTGAGGCATCTTCATAATGGACCAAGAGGCCCTGCAAGGTTGGCTAAAGGAATTCGGCAATTAACTGGTTTGAGGACATTGGAGGTGGTCGATGTTGGCTGTGATGATGATGATGCATTTTCTCTTGGCGATCTGAAGAACCTCAACCAACTTCGGGGAAGTCTTAAAATAGAAAATTTGGGTGCATGTAATCGTCATGTGGGGGAGGCTAAGCAAGCAGAGCTCAAGAAAAAGGAACACATCACTGCTTTGGGTCTTTGCTTTTCTGACTCCAGAGGAGACGAAGAAGAATTGCTGCTGGAAGCCTTGGAGCCATCTCCAAACGTGGTAGCTCTTGGGATAGAAATCTACCGAGCTACTACCTTTCCTGGTTGGATGATTTCATTAACGAATCTGACGTTTATTTGGTTATATCGGTGTGAATCGTGTGAGCACTTGCCTTCATTGGGTAAACTGCCGTCTCTCGAGACTCTTCGATTGTGGGGAATGTCGGGTGTTAAAAAAGTGGGGCAGGAGCTTTTAGGAATAGAAACTCAAATAGGTGACGGTAAAAGAGAGATACCAGCATCATCATCTTCTTCTTCGTCACCAGTAGTTGTTGCTTCCCCCAAACTGGCAACACTCGAATTCTATTCGATGGAAAGATGGGAAGAGTGGAAAGATTATTATAATGATAATTATGATGGCACTCCCAAACCTACTCCTATTATTATAATGCCATCCCTTCTGTCATTAGAATTTTATGAATGCCCACGGTTGAAGGCACTGCCAAATTATATTCTGCAAAATACAACGCTTCATAAATTGGAAATCAGTGACTGCGATCTTCTAGAACAACGCTACAACAAGGAGAGGCGAGAGGATTGGGCCAAAATCTCTCACATCTCTGTGGTCAAAATATTTTCAAAGCCAAATCTTCCTCGGATGCTAAGATAAAAAGGTAAGGAAAAGAAGAAATTTTTATTTTTATATTTTTATATTTTTTTCTCAAATTTTTTAAAATTAATTTTCATGTTATATTATACTCCCTTACACTTTTTAATTGCTCGTCACTCTCTCTCTTTATTTTCTTTTTTATTTTTTTCATTGTCTTCTCTTAATTCAGGCACCTTGAGAAGAAAGAAAAATTGAATTTAATATTTTTAAAAATATTTTAAATTAAAAAATTATTATAAAATTTGTTTTTTTTTATTAAATCGTAATTTCTTAAATGCATGAGGTTTAATTGATTAAAATTAATTACTTGTAATTATATTTCTTTGAAATTCTTTATTTTTTTTTTCTTATTATATTTTATGATGATAGAGTCTGATATTAAATTGTACACTATTTTTAAAATTTTTTTTTTATTTTCTTTCTAAAAAAATTCACAATTTATATTTACTTTTTTGGTGGATTTTAATCTTACCATATCATGTTGCAGGCACTTCCCACAAAGGCTCAGCTTAAAGAGAAGAAAGTCATTGAGGGAAGATCAGGTAATGAGGTTGAACATTTCCTAGTGCCTTCAAGATTGATTATAAGAAATAGACCGACTATTGCCACAACAGTAGGAAGGTCAAGTGTAAGGCTCATAGATTTGTGTGTTTATGTGTAGATTATACTATTTTGGATTGTAACTATATTGTGTGCCTTTTGACTTTGTGATAACTTTTAAGGCACCTCAAATTCTACCGTGGCAAGAATAGATGAGGACAATAGCCTTGAGAGACACCAGCGAGCTAGCTAGTGTAGTGGAGCTAAAGATGACCTATCCGAATGATTCATCTTAATGCTAATGTTGTTGAAGATAATTTTAAATTTGTAGTTGGTTTAGAAATTACCAATTGAAGTCATTTATTATAATTGTATAACTCCATTTTCATGTGTAAAGTTAAAAAATAAATTTTTATATTTCTAATTAATTTATATTTTATTTTATGATATATGAATTTTAAGAATTCATAAAATTTTTTATAGTTTAAAATTAATTTAAAAATATAAAAATTTTTCAATATCATTAATAGTAGATAATAAAAAAATTATATATAAATATTAAAAATTAAAAAGTAATTATATATATATATTTTTTTTATTTTTTAATTTATAAAAATATTTTTATATTAATTTATATTTAAATTAATAAATTTTATTTTTTAAAATTTTTTAATTTATTATTATAAAAAATATTAAAATTATTTATTAAAACCATTATTTATATATCGGTAACTAAATTAACTATTTTACTTCATACTCAATAAATGTCTTGGTGCAATGAAAATGCAAAGTAATGAATACATTTTATAATACATTTTAGAAAATATGAGAAATTTGAAAGGACCAAAAGACAAGACTGCTGCATTTAACTAAGGTTTTGGGACCATTTGATGTGGTGCAGCGTGAAACCTTGAGTAACTTTTCTTGTGCACTGGGTGAATAGGAAATTATCCAACAGCATTCTCATCAGGGAACTGTTAGATCACAAGCAAAAGCATGGCATGAAGTGCAGCTACTTGGCTGTTGGCCATTACAGTGTAGCTATTACCTTTTTTGGCAGTCCTTAACGAGAGGTTGCAACACGAAGACCTTGAAGGAGGTCACCAATCTACCACTGGTCCGAACAAATTTAACTTCAGAGTTCCGATGAAATCCAATGCATCAATACGATCCCAGCAATATTATTATTGGCAAGACACTTGTGGAGAAACATTAAAAGTTAATGAGGGCCTCAAAATGCTGGCACGCAATGTATTAGAGATTTTTATGTACAGGAATTCACATTCTTCAATAATGAATCATCTAACTACATGGGAATTTCTCTGTTCTGTATCTCCAAGAAGTTTCAGGGCCAATTGTTTACTGTGACAACAAAGGAGGCGGTCAGGTTCCCCCTATTTATTTTGTGAAGCCAGCTCAGATACTAATTTAGAAATGACGGCTCCTTGAAGCAATCGATGCCCTGTTTTGAACATCAGCAGAAACATATAATGAAAAATCAAATCTTGACTTAAAATTCAAATCATCTGCCCACATGCAAGCATATTTAAGTATGTATTTGGTGTATGCAATATAGATTTAAAGTGCTGACCATGCTTGCCAGCATCTAACAGCTTCTACATGTACAGCTCTCTTTGGATCATCCAGAGTTTTTGCCATAGCTTGTAATACCTGAGAATGACAAGCAGGTGTGGCAGAAGGTTGTCATTGCCAACATTTCAGTAAAATAGCCCCCACAAGAAGGAAAAAAAGATAAAAATGGCATCATATTAGTAATTCCTGGTGATGGCTGAATGCCCGCTTACATCCAAGTGGAAAGATGCAGGTTTCGTACTTTCTGAGCAACATACAAATGCTATTGAATGTGCCCAGCAAGACATATATGAAGGAAATGGGAAAACTTACCTAGCTTCAAATTGAGAAAGTAATCACTGGAAGCCCTACTAAACAACTCCAACTTGAAAAACTAACCTGAATCCTCATGGGATAAATCCTCGTATGAGGCAGCTCTGATGTGGCAACAAGACACCTGTTTCTCAAATAAGCTGAACATATTCAAATAAATAAATAAATATATATATATATAAATTTTCTAAGTGTGGCTTAGAATGTGAATGACAAGAATTAGTAATCTTTCATTATCAGTTACAACCAAGGCATGAAGCAACCAGAATTGAGGAAGCAAGTTCACAAAGTTTAAGGAAGAATAAAGAGTGGCAGATGGTATAAGAAATAAAGTAAAATTATTCAGAAAGAAAAATTAATACCATCTTGCAGGGATAAGTGACAAGCCCAAGGAGGAAATTTAAAATAGTATGTAGTGTTGTCTACAATAGCTTCTTGTCCAGCATGCGCAAGCAAATAAGAGAAAAATGCATTACTAAACCTCAGGGGAGTTATGGTTAACAAGAGTGCAAGCAAATCGGGATACAAGTCTTATTTCCCACAATTTGGGAATGAAGAAAAAGTTGCCCAAAAGCAACTTTACTCTCAAGCATCCATCTCTATTTTTGTTCACGCACAAAGGGGAGGGTAGATACACCTACTTATTTTCCTTTCACTTCCCCCTAAGTTTCATTCATTCCCTTGTAACTGCTAAAAGGGCTGGAAACTGTAAGATATGCATGCAACAGTAGACACATACCATTCTCATCTGTTAATATTCTTGATAAAACCAGCAGTAGGTCATATAAAGTATCTTTATCAGAAACATCCTTGCTTAACAGAGTTGAGCCTTCCAGCAACACTTGAATTAACTGTAGAAAAAGTGCGTTGCAGCAATAAGCATGCTTACCTCACAGAAAAACATAATGGGAGTTTAAGGTCTTTCAAAAACTAACCTCCTTTGCATCGTTTAGGATAACAATCAGTGGAGCATTGGATACAATATGCACAAAAGCCCAAAATAACAAAGACCTGAAATGAAAGTGCCCAAGCATTTGAAAGCAGGAATTATACCTAAAATACTAGCTTGGCCAGCACTACAAATGTCTCTTCTAGCAAAACATGGGAGACTAGAGGTTCTTCGTGGTATCAGAACTTGATAAATTAGCTAAGGTAAGTGCAACACAAATGGACAATTAGCAATTAGTTCAGGAAAGATAGTGGACCTTGAAAATGATGAATTGGATTTGATTATCAAAGGTTGGAGGATGGGCATCATGGTGGAGAAAAATCATTGCTTATGGAGTGGCTTTATTGTTGCATGGAACTGTCTATTCAAACAAATTTCAGAATCAGACATAAGAATTTGAAATGCATCTGCCACACATTTCATCACAGACAGTATGCTCAGTACTTTTTTTTATTGAAGCTTGTTGTGACAGGGAATCCATTTTGCCACTTGACAATATGCACCCTAGCAACACCATAGTTATGTCATTAGCTTTTTCATGACCTTGCATAGGCAAACCTTTCCCAATTCATGCTAATCCAACAATGACATTGTTTTGAAGCACTCCACTATTTGTAGCATCCTGGCATATATCAGTAAGACTTATCTCATTCCCAGAACTTCTTCTCCCTGAAGGATTACTGTCAAAAGAACAACGTTCATCCATGCTCAAAATCATATCCACTGCTACATCAAAATTACAACCAAATGATGTCACTAGTCCACTGGATTTAGGATCCAATTTGATGAGCAGAGAACTCGATGCCTAAACTGCAGTCACAACCATTAAGGAGAGTGCTCAAAAATAGGTGCAGTACCATTCTTATGTTCAGAACATGCATCTAAGGACGAAGGGCTATGATCACTGATGCAAATAATGAAAGAATCCATTTATCTCTATTGGAAAATTTGTCTGTACGAGGCTTTAACCCTTCCGCTTGGGCTGGAATGGTGCACAGAGACCCCTTCAGCAGCAAAGAAGTGGTTGATGAAAGTACACTATAGGCTTTATCAACTATTAAGTTCTGGCTTTCCTTCGAACAACATGCAACAGCAAACTTCATCACCCTCATCATTGCATCAAGAAGATCCTGATATTCAAATGATAAATGTTATTTGGTCAGTCTACACCCTCACTTATCAAATTAGAGAGATTGTCCTCCAGATCCAGATAATGATTGACTCCAAAATACTTCCCTTAGTGAAACTATCAATGAAGAACCACAGAAAAAAAAAAAAAAGCAACAAAAAGAGTACTATTACTCACTTTTTCAAGGATTCCAACATTAAAAGCCATGCAGTTTTCCATTTGGTTCCATAGGTTGACCATAAATTGGAAAAGAACTTGATCAAAACCTTGATTTTTCTGGATCTTGAATCCATTCCAAAAAGTAATCAAATGCATCTCAACCTTTTCCACCTTCACTTCCCACAAACCAAAAAAAAAAACAAGCAGACAATGGAAAATAAGTAGTTAAAAATGGAACCCACAATGGGAAGACAGTAAGTCTTAGGAAAAAACCATTAAATATAGTCCAGGTAAAGAGCACTGTCAGGACAATACATGAGGGCATAATAGGAACCATATTGAAACAATAACTGAGCCAAGGGTAAAGAAATGGCAAGGGCTAAAAAGATGTGGAACAGAGAACGATTGACAGGATAAATAAGAAAACAATGAGCAAAACAAATAAGTTAATGTCATCTAGAAATTATACCATGGCAGCATCTCCTTATAATAGCATTCCAAGAGCCGAAGTATGATCTTTGCTGACTTCGGATTTCCCTGGACCTATACAAGCAAAGTAGTATGAGATCCACAAGACTAGAAATTAGACAATTTTCTTCAAAGAGGAAAAATGTTGAATGCCTACAGCAAAGAGGAAAAAAAACGTTGCCGGTGCCTGAGTTACATCACTTAGACAGATCCATTGATATTGCTTGCTGGGTTTGAAGCAGTCATTTTAACTTCTAAACACACTAAAATGGAAAGTACTTGACAGATACATGGACATTGCTCACTAGGTTTGGAACATAGGCATTTTAGCATCAAACAAAAAAGGGAAGTTAGCAATGTCTACGTATGGGCCACGGAGAGTACAAGCATTAGCTGTTTTCAATGGTACAATTGATCTCTTGTGAACCTGGCTTAACAAAATATCAAACAGAGATACATTGTGCACACTTACATAAACCTCAGCCAGATTCATGTGTACTCTTTTCCAGCATCAGAAAAATTTCCAGCATATATTTCTGCCCACTTCTGCCAATCACAGATATAGCATCCAGTTTTAGTGGAAATAACATTGTAAAATCATCACAAAACACCAAGGAAACAATCTTATCAACAACAATTTCCATATAGTTCATTGTCTTCTCAAACTCACCATAACCATTAAGAAATAAGCCAATATGCTCAAGTCCTTTTAATGCCAATTTCCACAAGAATGTCTCAGAGAAATCTGCAGTGGTAATTGATATGAGAGTTGTCAAAATGTTTGTCAAATGTTGATTTTGACAACTGCAGATAGCCTCCAGGCAATGTAGCCAATGTCAGCAAGCCTTTCACTGCATTTTAATTATAATAATTGTGAATACAATGGCAATTGACCACCAATAGAGGTAATAATAGCAAGCGATTGGGGGAAAAAAGATCAAGAAAAACAGAGGAAGATTTTGACTGCGAACATAAAAAAACGTTAAGAGGATTTCCTTCCTGGATTCATGACATCACATCCTACTTTGTAGAAATCTTGCAGGTTCATATTTACAGCCAATAATACCAATGAATGATATACACATAAAAGTATCCACGATCAAATATCCACATGCTCCCAGGAGTTCAATGCAGAGGTAAAGAGATCCAAAGTTAGGTTGTCCACAGACAATGCCATTGCCATTTGAACAGCACGTGCCAGATGCACTTTCAACAGAAAGCCCTAATCCATCAGCAGGCAGGGGAAGAAACTTTGGAAAATTTTATTGCAGGAGGCAACGGAAGCCTTGGCAGAAACATAAAGTATACGACCAACGGCATATAAGTTTTGCTTGCTTTGTGTCAGAATTTCTTTATGATTCTTGTAACTTGTAGCAGCGTTGACAAGCATGTTTATCACTTGATCCTGAATAATCAAACCTAAGAACAAATCATTATTTTGCATGATAAGCTTCTCTAAGAATGATAGAGCCTCTCTTTCTATTTGATTCCCCTGAGTATCTACACCATGCAGCGATTCCAAGGTAAAGGATAACCCATGCTCTTTTCCTGCATCACAAATTGCATCTCTCAATGAAGACCAAAGAGCTCCAGCATGTTTTGCTACTCTTTCTGCTCCATACTGTGATGTGCAGCAGCCAAGGTACTTCAAAGAATCAACCTAAAAGCATAAAGTGACAGAATTGAATTCCAATTGGGTTTCAATGACATTCAACTTGAACATAACCAAAGGCCACATTCTGACCTTGCATATCAACAAAAGTGAAGGCAACTTACCATGGCAGATGGCAAGGAGGAAGAAAGCTTTTCAAGACGCAACAGCATGGTAAAAGGCTCAAAAAGAGGTGTTGAAGAAAATGCAAGCTGTGTAAAAAAGTGAGGAAAAAAAACACTGAAGCTCATAGTTCAACAGGTCACTCATCTAACATGAATGCTGGCAGTTCACGTGGAATCAATTGAATATATAATTCAACATCCTTTGAATATTTAAAACAGCACAATAAAACAAAAATGTAAAAATATCCAGCAATCTCAGACCATCATATAACATGCTCTTAGATGCACATAAAGCTTCAATGTACATAGAATTGAACTAAGAGCATGAAAAGTCATTTGCCTTTAATGCATGTCTGTCTCTCCTTTTACTTAATTATAAATTTTTACAGGCTGAAATTTTATTTTAGTGATTAAATTCCACAAAATATATACAATTAGGGTCTTTCAAATGAAAGGAGCAACAAATTCTTTCTATGATTTAGTTTGGTTCCATTTCCCTGATTACATTAATTCTACATGAAAGAGTCAAGTAGCAAAAGGCACAAGCTTTTGCTTAACAGTCCGCCCCTTCTTCAAATATTCTATCATAAAAATTCCCACACTTGCAACTGTTTTGTGAAATTTAGTGATGGAATTCTTTGAAAATTTGTCCTGGGCATAAAAATTTCAGTACTCACATATGTTTTGAGAGAAGTTCCTTATATAATTCCATATCATTTTGTCTCATACAATGATTCTAGCTTGTGCTAAACTTTCCAAAGAAGAGAACAATGCATATACTAATATCACTTCCTATTGTATATTCTACGGATAATATATCTGCTTACAATATCCAATAATCCACTGCTTTCCCACTAGTCAGAATCTAGTTTCAAACTTGAATAAGGCCATCGAAGAAAAGGCCTAACAAAGAGACAAATTTTGACCTGCATAATTTACCCACATGAATTCAGCTCCTTTTGAGGAATATGAACAAACTGCTAATTGCCTGTTTGCAGCTACCAACTAGGATTATATGTACAACACTGATGACTCTCAACAAAAAAGCCTCTTTCACTTTAAAACATAGCAATATGAATCAAAAACAAGCGACAAATCTCCAACAATGCAGCAAATGCAGCTTGCATTACGTACCATTAGTGCCCTTGAGAGATCATCTGTTTTCACATGAACATCCTCAGCTTGTGGCTGTAAATTAAAAAGATAACAATGCAAGAGTCAATAACATGCACTAAGAATTATCACAGAAAAGAGCAAGAAAGTCCAATGTCTTAAAATACATATTGGCTAGAAAGAAAGCATCCAACAAGATGAGATTTACCACCAGCTCAACTGAAGTTGGCATTGAAATAATGGAGTGCAAGATATTACCAAGGGTCACAAGTTCGGCTATTATAAAGCATCAAAGCATCTAACAACTGCAGAGTTTTTCTTTTTCTTTTTCTTTTTGTTTTGTTTTTTTAGTTCTCTCTTAAAATTTGTTCTCTCTTCAAAAGCTTCATTCCATGGAGGATCAACACATCTTTTTGGAAAGGATTACATGTTAATATGCCAAGAGGCATTATCCTGTGTCCATGTTATCCTTCTTTTCAGCATCTAGTGGGGATTACAGATCAGCAGTAACCTGTAACTTCTAAAAGGAAAACAATGAAAACAAAGAAGCAAGAAAGGAAAATGGCATCATTCCTCATTTCCTACATGTGAAAACAGCTGAATGGCACTGCAGAAGCAAGCCACCCACGGTCTGCATACACATAGACCAATGCACTCAGGATAGAATTCTTTCTACAAAATTCCAGAATTTATTTCCAGTTTCAAAAGTACATGGAAGGCAAACCTACACATGATTGACAGACTCAAATTCAGGTTTTGTTTTAAAACTTCGGCTAACTTCCATCAATAAACTAATGTCTCCAACTGCAATTGAATCAATGGTCAAGCTATTTTCAAGTTGTTTCAGATTCTCAACACACTAAAACACTAAAACATCAAGGAAAAAGAAAAGCTTAAAACACCCAAGAAAAAGAAAAGCTCAAACATCTGAGAATAAGGGCATGCATACTTAATTAACATGTACAGATAATTCCCATCCATTTCATGTACAATCACTTTCCTCTAAAGTCTTATGAGAATAGCTTAGACCGTACAGAGGTACACATACCACAGAATAAGCATTAAGACTATGCATTAAGCTTACATGTGCAAAATGAATAGGAAAGGAAGAGCCTAAAATGACAAAAAGGTTGCTGGCATACCTGCAATAGTGCTACAAGGATCAGGATATAGTTGCGCTAGTCTCCACAATACAAAATATTAGCATTAGGCACAGGGGATCCTTTTCTCCATCAATAGCTTCACAGAAACTAGAAACAAGTTTGTCACCCTATGTCACAATCAATAAAGTTATCAATATTATGATATGAAAATCAAATATTATGGAAGAACATGGCATGATTACAGAAGAGCCATCCTATAACCAATAATATTCAAACAGTCAGTCATTCAATCATAAGTAAAACTTGAAGAAAATGATGCTGAGGATTATACCATTGAAGCTACAGAATCAGGATGGTCTCCTAGTAAGCATTCCAGATATTCAAGGCAAAGCTACAAAAAAAATTTACTTGTCAACGCCAAACCAAAGCTTCCCCAGGAAATTTCCTGAAAACATGCATATAGACTGGGATTAAATTGGCAGTGTAAACATCATACCTTTCTGTTATGCTGCCCTAAAGACTGGATCTGCAGGTTCAGTAAGTGAGAACTGGCAAGAGCTTTTGCATCACTGCAAGTGACCGTACTACCACTTTTCCTCTTCATCAGCACCAAATAACCAACAAGTGCACCACATAAAGCTCTCTAATCTGCCTGATTAAAGCATGATATATCCAAATAATTTTATTGTAGTGCAACAAATAATAAACTAAGCATCAGGGGAAAAAATAAAAAGAGGTAAGAATGCAAACTTAATAATCTTTTGTTTTGTAATCAGATTAAAAGAATGAGTTCAACAGTGTAAACTGGATCTTGCAGGTCTGGGAACAGGCGAGAAAAATGTAAAAACACAGAGGAACAGATAGATTCTGAATAAATAAAATAAGGCATCCAGCATTGGACATCACAGGTACTTGCTTTATGCATCCTCATGCTATGGAAGCAGTACCAAACATGAATGCATCTTTGCTGGTAAACCATGGCATGACAGTAAAAAATAAAATAAAATAAAATAAAATCAAAAAAGACGGTTAATGGATTAACATTAGAATGACAATAGTGTTTACCACAAGCATCCCAAAAAAGACCAAGCCTGATAAGAAAAGGCCTGAGCCAAGTATGAAACCATCAAAATCTCAAAGTGGAAGAACTATTCTCTCCTTCAACATGCAATCTCTCTTAATGTCCCAGAATTCCCATCCAAGTTGTTCTTTTTCTGTAAAGTGAAACCAAGAAGTGGAGGAGAAACTCTCATTGTACTTAGCCATATTGTCTATAAAAGAATAAAGGAAAAGTACCTAGATTTTGTTGCACAATTAAAGGAACGTGGTTTGATTTATATTTGAGTATTAGGTGAAGAAGATAATCCTTCTTCTCCGATTGGACGTGGATGGAAGTCTACATTCTTAACCAAATACAAAAGCATGGCTAAGGAAAGGTCTATATTTATTTAAACATTGTTTAAGTCTGCATTCTGTGCTCTAGCTCCATTTTAGAGACAACCAACCTTTTGAAATTCATTACACAACAAAATACAAGTACGTTGTCTTCTTCTTTTTCTTCTTCTTCTTCTTCATCAGTATTTCTTGCTTTCCCCAAATTGACAATACTCAAATTCTGGAACATGGATAACTGGGAAGAGTGAGATGATTATTATAATGATAATTATGATGGCACTACCAAACCTCCTTGTATTATTATAATGTCATCCCTTCTCTCTTTGGAAATTTGGGACTGCACATGGTTGAAGGCACTGCTAGATTATATTCTACAAAATAAAATGCTTCATACATGGGAAATTAGAAGAAGCTATCTTATGGAAGAATGCTACAATAAGGAGAAGGGAGCAGATTGGTCCAAAATCTCTCTAATGTCAATGTGACATTTTTCTCCTAGGATAGAGTGATAGTTATCTTATACATTAATTTTTTTTATTCTATTTTTCTCTTGTTCGTGTAACTTTTTGTCCATTCTCTTATCTAGTATAACAAAAATAAGTAAAATCTCCTTACTGCTTTATATAAGAAATTTTAAGTTAATTCAAAACTAATTAATTTTGATATTAACAATTCACAATGCAATTTGGTGGATGGCTTTTGTTTTGATTGCAGTTCCTTAGTTTATTTTGTATGCAATCTTTAAGCTACTAATGAAATAATACTTTCCTTTCAAAAAATAAAGATTTATTGATAGATTTACCATATATACAACCATTTAAAAAGACCATTTGTTGGAGCTCATAATCTAATTGTCTTTCAGGTGACATTGAAAAGGAGTATTGGGATATGCTTCATTGTAACAAGGAAGAATGCAAAGAAAGTGGACATGACAGAAAAAGGTATATTTGTATCTTTTCTTCTGGCAAAGCAATTTATGTAGTGATTTTTTTTCATTTTTCCTTTTTGTAATAGACTGAAATGATGCAAAGAGATTCATGTAACCAACCCTAATTCAATTTGAGATTAAGGTTTTGTTGTTGCTATTGCTCCACTCCATATATCATTTCCAAGCCGAAGGCTTGTAAAAGTACATATTTGTTGAGTCTGGTAGGCAAATATTATGTCAATAAGTCCTGAATTACAATGCAATTGGTGTATGCCTTGTAGGAAAAGAAAATGCAATAAAGGAAGCAGGCACTGAAAAGTAGAAGCTACTGCTCCAGTGGAAAATAGTCAGTAACCTAGTTATCAGTAAATGCTTAAAGGATTAAAATTGCTTTAGAATTTTTAATTGTTTTACGGTCAGAAAATCATATATTATCATGTATGTAATTTGCAACAAAGTTACTATGATTCAAATGTGGAACCAAGAGGTTCCAATAAGCATGTTTCAACTACTTGTGTTAAAAATATAAGATTGCATTTGTGTTCATCACAGGCTTCAATGTATCATAACTTTGCATAATACTATTAATCTATCATTTTTACTTTTATTTTTATTAGTCCTTCAATGTATTATTTGTGTTTTTTTAGGATGTTGTGCTTTCATGGATTTCTAAAAAGCTGATGGTGAAATTAAGTAGTCAGACTAATTTTCTTAGGTATGTGTGTCTTTGGTTTTGATTGTAGTTTCATGGCTTGTTTTGGATGTAGTTTTCAATCTGCTAGTGAAATGATACTTACGTTTCAATAAACCAAACATCTGATGATAGATTTGGCATAGGTTCATGGATGCAATTCTCATTATTGTTGAATCAATGCAAGATATTATTTGGTATGGATGACAATTTTCTAGAAACTAAATACTATTAAATTTGCACATACTAATGGAGTTGTCTCTAGCCTTTGAAGGTCTAAAGTTCCAAAGTTCTTTTTTTTAAAGAAAAAAAAAAACTTCAAAACAGAAGAAGAAGAATTACAAATATGAAAAAAAAAAAAAAAAGAACAGAAGAAGAAGCAGAAACAAAAGAACACATGAGGGATCATGTGGCCTTTTGGGAGCACCACATTCATTGCATTTACACATAAAAGATTTCTGAGCACTGATATAGGAGATTTCCACACTTGAAGGGTCAAATCTAATAAAGCACCAAAGGTTGGTCACGAAATTAGCACCAAAATTGCCCTATCACAAGAGTATGTTGTAATTGACAACTTGAGGAAATGATTCAAAAGGTGCAGACACTCAGCAATGGTAGGATGATAGTGATTCAACTCTCAACCTTTTTAAGTGATTTTTTGTAAGGTAGGCATAGAATTAGTTTCAATAATAAGATTCTGAAATTCCCTACTCTTAGACAATAATCAAATAGCTAACATTTTCAATAATAAGACTTGAAAGGGGAATAGGAAAGATATTTTAAACTTAAATGGCTACAAGTTATTAGTTCTTAAACCCTTCTGAGTAACCATGCACTTGTGATCAGATTTCAAAATTTAAGCCGAACTTACGATGTAATTTAAAAAGCAGCCTCTTTAAGAATTTTTAGTTTAAAACACACAAAAAAAAAAATTCAAAATCAATTCTTCCTTCTCAAGGTGTGCATGTTGGTCTTTTTAAAGGCTTTGCAAAGGGAGGAGTAAGAAGGGTAGGGATTGAACCCTGCTTCCCCTTAGCCCAAGGGCTATGTGGTAGACCATAAAAATGTTAGAGAAACTTTGACGAGCCTTTGTAGGCCAAAACTATTTCCTTTATTAGCCATCTTGTGGCTTATAAAGTTTGAAGCTTCCTAGAAATAAAGTCATAAAAGCATTTCTCTACTCACAATTTAGAACTCACAAGTAGAGCTAGAGAGGGCAACTCATTTTCATTTAGCAAAGTTAAGTGGTCACCAAGGGCTTATTTGGCAAGTAGCTTGGTTACACCTGAAATTTGGGTCGTTGCTGGCTTCCTATTTTTATGATGGGCGTGTCATCATATGGAAGGAGAGTAATAAAAGTCAAAATGATTAGACACGAGAACATGTTTTTGATCATCATAAGACTTTGATTAATTTGATTGCTTGGGCGCCTTATGAATTAGGACTTCGTTTGGTAAGCGGTCCCTCATGGTCCATCAAGGATTGATCAAGCTTGCTCGATTGAACTAACTTTTATTTCCTAGCCCCATCAACTCTAATTGGTGTACTTGTTGGTTTTGGCCTACTTGACCTTGTTGGGAAGGTCATTATATAGACTATGGTAAAGGAAGGAGGCCAATGGTAAGATAAGGTCTAGTATGATTTTAAGACCCCAGTTTAGAGAGCCTCCTGGTCACTTGCAAGAGACAAAGTGGCTGTTTATGGAAAGAAACTGTTTATATGAAGAGTGACAACAAGTGATGATAGTCAATCCCTAGTGATTGAGTCATGAATACTTTGTTATGCTTTAGTTTGTTTAATTCCTAATTCATATGTCCTTACACATGAATACTATCTTCTGATTACTCTCAATATTATTTTCTGTTGCACCTTTCCTCTTCTGTGACCTTTTATGTAAAAGTAGAGATTTGACTTCTTAGCACTATGCTCATTAACATAACAATGAAGCAAGTGTGCAAAACTACACCAAAATGAAAAAGATTGGATACCTATGAAGATTACATCTTTAAGCATGTAGGAAGGATTAATTGTATGGGCAAGAAGTAGTAATTTTTAGCAAACTTTAATCTCTTGCAAAGGTTATTGAATGAGAAAGGGAAAAACAAGATGAGATGTTTGCCAACATTGCAAACTTGAGACTTTTACAATGACAATAATGATTAGTTATAATATCTTGAGAGATGGAAATAAAATATAATAAATTCCAGTGATGTTATGCATGAGCTTCCATTGGTTTCTTCTCAATTATCTTTGAAATTATTCTTTCCTTCCAAGAAAATGGTTTCTTCCTATTTTATTGACCTCACAGCTCTCATAAGCAAAGGACTCCAACATGGAGAGACTATTTTCCACCATCCTTCTCTTATGCTGACACCAAGCAGCTTGTATGAAGTAAACAACCCATTTCCTCCAATGATGGGAATGATAGTAGAAGGTATGTTACAACTTTTTGCTATGGAGGCATCCGAATTTGTCAACAATAAACTATAGATATTTAGCTCTCAATGCAAAAGCTTTTACTTCATTTAGTGCTTTGATTGTTCTAGTTAAAGAAGGCAAGTTGAAATGAACATTTGGATGCAAATCCCATGCTAATAAATCTTTTTTGTAGAAGTGTCTAGGTTTCAATCTAATGGTGTTGAAGAAGCTTGTCTAGCCTCCATTTGTAGTAGATCTCTCCAGTCTACTTCTAATAACAAACAAAATTTCTGTTATAGAGTCTCCCTCACAAACAATATAGGTATCTTCTATACTTATGGAAGATACTAAACACTTGCATGTTGCATCAAGCAACTAATCATCCATCTGTGAGAAGAAGAGGACATGCAAATAAGAACAGTAAGAGGTTATTTTGTCAAAAAAAAAACTAACTTGACTTATCTCTAAGACACATCAATATAAAGACTAATTATCCTTTTGGATTAGATAATAGTCATAAGATATCAAGTAAGGGCATCAAGGGTCACTTTATGTGTGCAGCAGAACTATCAAGTTGATTAGTTTGTGTAGCATAACTACCGAGAAACAAGTTGAATTCCTTAGATAAATAGAGTCACCTTAAGTAGAATTCCAAATGCTTTCCCTAGAATTGAATGTATGAGAGGATACTTACATGTCGATGAAGGTCTAAGCATAGGTGGTGCTAGATATCACACCAATGATTAGCAGGCAATCCTTACAATATAGCTCCTTCATCCACTCCAAAGTAGCAAGCCATTTGGATAAAAAGTTCTCATGATCACATGATTCAAGGTGAATGTTGTAGATGTTGAAGCAAGCGAGAGTTTAAGTCTCAAGTGCTTGAAAATGCTCAAGGGCTGTTAATTGCACATTGGAACATTTAGCTTCTTTGTAGAATATCTTCGATGTGAGTTAATTAAAGGGTGCTCTTCCTAGGAAATAATGGTTCTCTATACCTTTTACTCTAGTAATAATAGGCTTCTTTAGTGATATTTGTTTAAGAAGGAGGTTTGTTATTTGTAAATCATAGCATGGAAATGTTGAAGAAAGCAAAGTTCAAAATAATTATTTTAAGTGTGTTGGCTAAACTTGCAAAAGTTATGTAAATGTACAACAAATTCAGAAAAAAAAAAAAAAAAAGCACCATTACATTAAATTATTGCCTTTAAGTTTGACACATAAGTAAAAGTAAAAGATTATTAACAAAAGCTCAAGTTACCAAGAAATTCTAATGTAAAGAAAATTTGAACAAACATATGAAGAATTGAATTAAGATTTTTTGATAGTCATATAAAGAATACAAACATAAAAATACAATTTTAATCTCTGTTGAATAGATAATGTATATGATAAAATACCATTTAAATTACAAATAATCATAATTTTCTCAAACTTTTTTTTTCCTCTTTATGTGTTTTTTACCCCCTTATGCAATGCTACTTATTAAATTTAAAGAATAGTTTGAGCATAAAGTTTGCTTGCAGGCCTTGCATTATTGTGTAAAGACATCTATTGCTTACCAAGAGCAATTAATTTGCCATTATCTTTTCTTTTGACCTCTATCACTACTAAAGTTATCCTTTCCTTATGCCCTACAACTTTTGCCTCTATCTCCACTTTTTCTTGCCAAATGGCAATGTCATGCATATAAGAAAGAGACTTAGACAATCTAGATTTAAGATCAAAAAATTAAAATTTTTATGTTCACAAAATTATGTTATTGGACTTATATTGTAGCACCATTCTTTAGATCAAATAATAATTGAAAAAGGTTGTAATCATAAATTCTCTCCAAATGAACCATCCAATGAAAAGTAAGGATGAAGATTTGAAAATGCCTATTTCCATGAAGGTCGAAGAGTTTAAGAAAATTTAAAGCACTAAAACCATTTCCAATAAAGTTTTGTTTATGCTTTCTATATAGCATGAAATATGATGAACTTACCTAATTCTATATTGTTTAAAAGGCTCTTTTCTTAGTGAGAAACATTAGGGGTATGATGTATAAAGAACTTTTTTTTCTCACAAATCTCTACTCACTAACATATCATGTATCATGAACCAATAATTTTTATCTTCTAGCATACTTTATCCATCAAAACTCAAGGATCATCAACTAGTTTGAAATATGATAATTACAAACATACATCACATCAGTTAGTAAAATATTTAACAAAAGAAAAGGATGTTTAGCATTTTAAACATACCAATTTTTTTTAGCTATCAATAATAGTTTAGAGAATGTTTATTTTTATATATATATTTCATAGCAACTAATTGTTTATAAGGGTACTTGACATGAGTTGATCAAAAAAGTTCCCCAAGCTACATTTTGGTTTTATTTATTGCTGATTTAATTTCTATTGGCAAATTTATTCTTCCCTTTATATCTCAAATGCCATTTCAATCAAAATCCTCTTCACTAATTAGTTCTTTGATTGTTTAACAGCAGTAGGCAATTCACCGTAACCAAATGCTACTATAACTTTAAATTCATCACCAACAGTAATCAACAATCTGCAACATAACAATAAACAATAGCAGCAATAAACAAGTGTCTAGCCTTGTGAGAGTCTAAACGTTGCTTAGATGCAAGTTTTCATTCATTGCCTAAGAGTTTCTGCCTCTAGTATTTAGAGCAGAGTTCATTGCTCGATTGCCATGTTTATGGTCACTCCAAAAAGTAGACAGAATGAAGAAGAGATAGTTGTCGAGGGAGGCTGAAGATGGCGAATCCACTGCCATTAATTCAATCCCTTTAATAAAGGGCTTCAGTGTTGTAGCAAAGTTATAAATGGGGCATGAAGATAGATCACTCAAAAGTTTTGTTGATGGTTATTTTGCAATTCCCAACTTGTTGAGTCATGGATGTGAGATCATCAACTGCACCAGATAACAGCTCAACGTAATCACCCCTGCCTGTGTGTGGCTCTGGAAGCAGTTTGGTGTTCTGATCCTTTGAGGATAATGACTCTGACACCAGCACTGCCACCCTTGGACCACGTTGGTACACAGATGTATTATCGGGGAATAGGTTACGCTGCAATTGCAGGAAAGTGAATGGATCAGAACCTTTTTGAAGAAACTCTCATCTTCTTTAGGGGCAACATAGGTAACCAAAAATGATGTGCTGAAAGGCATTCTTTGTAATGACCAAGACATCTACACCGATGACAAAAGTTTGGTAGCCTTTCATATTTATAAAAGATCATAGTCTGTGAAGAATCGGAGCAGAGGTCTCAACAGAGTGTCTCAAGTTGTGGTGTTAGAAACACAAGATAATTGCCACAATTTCTTTTCAACTTAAATGAGTGAGACAACTTTCAAAATGAGAGGTAGCAAAAATGTAAAATAAGATCTCTTGTACTTAATATGGAACTTTAGATTTGAAAGACAACTTTAAACAGGGCCTATCACTCAACCAAGTCAAGGCTTTGTATAACTTCTCACAAAACAACATCTAAGAGTGGGTTGGTGGACAATTCCAAAAATGAATTCAGCCTGTTGATTGACTCACAAAAATGATTTTAATATAAAACACTAACACTTACTTTAATACATAAAATCATTATGCTAAAATTGCAAAGAAAGATTCCTTTATTAGTAAATTTTTTTTTATTAAATGCAAAAAATGAAAGTAATATAATTTAACCTTACAATTTTTTTAGTTATAAAAATATTGAAATTATTTTCAATCCATATGTTTAATATTGAAATTAAAAGATGAATTATATATTAAATGACACTAATAATAAATAAAAAAATGTAAATGCATATATGGTATGTATGTGTGTCACATATGTACTTTAGCCTGTAGCCACCTGCTTAGGTTACCTTTTTTTTGTTCTGCTTTTCTTTTTCTCTTCTTTTTTTTGAGGGGGAGGGAGTAAATTAAGGGAAAGATGAGACAAAAAAAGTTTAAACCCCTTAATACTAGACTGTTGATTTATTAGACAGAACTGAAGTTCCTGAAATGGGAATCAAGGTAAATTAAAATAAATTTATGGCATAAAAACAACATGAAGTGAAAATTGAGACTTTAAAGTTGTAACTATACCTTGTTTTATGAAGACATTGTTTATATGACTCAAACTTATAACCTAAGCCCAAAATTATAACTGAGTAATGTTACTTATATATCAAAGCTTAGTATTTATGAACTAATATATATATATATATAAAGAAAAATGCAGTGTCTAGTCCTCCCATGTGACCAATTTGCTTGACATTAATTAACAAATGAAAAAATCACCATCATTTAGGCTAGCCTTTGGCTAGATGAGGCATGACAAGAAGAAAAGCACAACAAATCAGTAATTATATTAAAGGGAAAAGAAGAAGAGAGACAGAGTGAACTGTGGACCATTTTGTGTTAGTGGTGAAATGCACCACACCAGCCATGAGAAGATAATACACCAAATATCGAAGTCTGGTGGATAGTACCTCTATGTTTTGGGGTTAGCTCCAAAATTATTAATCAAAGAGGAAGCTAGAGAGGCTACTACTGGCTTGTCCAATAATTGAAAACCCCATGTTGGGTCAGGTGCAAAAATTTGCGAGAAACCACCTCCCCATCAGAACTTTATTA
This sequence comes from Rhizophora apiculata, assembly GCA_037832385.1. NCBI lineage: Eukaryota > Viridiplantae > Streptophyta > Magnoliopsida > Malpighiales > Rhizophoraceae > Rhizophora > Rhizophora apiculata. Next base: position 11,886,980 of record CM075429.1, on the reverse strand, counting down.
AAGTTAGTAATTTTGTTTGGTCTAAAAACCCTCTTATCATCCCTTCTTTTGAAAATAGAACAATTACAATGAACATAGACTTCTATTCAAAAAAGAGAAATATTACAGACCTAAGCCTATATATTGCATCACTTTTACTATTAATTGTGCATTATAAATTTTTCTTAGAGGTATAATCCTAATTATCAATTAAAATCACAAATTATAATTGATAATTATTATAATATAATATAAACTTACATATGTTTTGCATTCATTCACTAACATTTTTGTAATAAAAACTCAAGAAAAACCATAAATAAATAAAGATCATGAATGGTTAGAATTAAGTTAATTTTTACACACTGTAAAAGGGTAGAGTTGTACAAATACGTGTGAGAATCACTTGCAAAACAAAAACAAAAGTTATATATATATATATTTGGCTATTGGGAATATCTATTATTTTTGTAAATCGGTGAGTCAGTTAACAAGTTTTAATGAGGATTTTGATGTGATTTGTGGTGTTGGCAATATAAGTGAAATGTTAGTGATGTGCTAAAGGCAGCAGTGAAATATAATGTATTTATTTTTTTTGGATCAATAAAATGGGTAAACATTGGTGACCTATTTCTGAACTGTAGGATGACAATTATATTTGGGCTACGGATAGTGTGGATGAGCCCTGATAATTGAGTTTATTTTGAAGATTTGCATTATACATGGTTTGGAAGGGTAAGTGAATTATCTTCATGTTGGACAAATGTGAGTTAAATTAGTTGTTTAAGAATCTTTATTGCGTATTTGTAGTATTCATCATTAGTAATAATCATATATTAAACAACTACAAATGTATAATCAATAGTCATAATAATATCACATTACATTTTATGTGAATATGCATATACTCGGTCCAACTAAGATTTTTGTAATTATTTATAATTATAGAATTGAACTTTCAGTTAGTCACTAACAAAATAGAGGTTGTGAATTAAAAATTGTCCAATGATGTTGGCAGTAGGTTCAGAATGCATTTTTTCTGTTGGCCTCATTGCCTATGCTGCAGGTTCATAAGATGAAAGTCTAAATGAATCAAAGTTTCAAAATGTTACTGAAACATGAGAATTACCTCCGAAGGTAATATTGCCACTTTGTTATGAACTAAAATCTCTCCAAGTTCCTCAAACAGCTCAAACAAAAAGAAGATTACCTCTAAAGGAAATATTGTCACTTTGTAATGTTGATCAATATGACATTTTTCTCCAAGAAGAAAATGATAATTATATTTATTGATTTTTTTTTATGTGTCTCTCAATTTCTTGTTTTTTTTTTCCTATACATATATACATTGAATTATGAATTACATAATATAGTAATTTTTTTATTTTTATATATTTTATATATTTTTCTTAACATTAGATTCAATAGATTTTAGATAAAACTATAAATTCTTAATTATTGAAATGCTTTCTTTAAAAGACTTTTAATATCTTATTTAGGATTTATTTTTTTTATTAAAAATTAATTTATTTATAAAAATATTAAATAAAATCAAAAAAAAATTTTAATATAAATTTATTATTATTAATGAAAAATATAACTAACTCCTTGTAAAATGGAGTACATTTTGCTACTAAATAGGAAAAAAAAAGTTATTGTGACAATCACAAAGTTAACCTTACAATTAATTATATGCGACTAATTAGAGTAATAATAAAGTTAGCAATTCAAATATTTTAAATAAAAAATATTTTTAAGACTATTTTGTTATTGATTTAAAAGAAATACTAATAATTTTTTCTTCAATTTAACAAGAAGAAAACAAATAAAATTTCCTCCTTACATTATATAAGAAATTTTGCATTAATTTAAACAAATCAATTTTAGTATTAACCATTCTCTAGAAATGCATTTGGGTGAAGGATCGAATATTGAATATTCTTATATATATAAAAAAAAAAATAAAACAAAGATAAGGAAATGAGTAACAATTCCTATAACAACTGTACAAGAGGAAGGCAAATATATAGAATGCTATGACAACACAAGTTCTCAATCCTCATCTCATACTATTACTTCTAAAACCCTAAATTATAAACCTTGAACTTCTCTCAATTCTCTTTCTCCAAAGCTGAAAACTTTCAAACCCTAATGACTTCCTTGGAGCAAGAAACCTCCGCAAAAAATCCTCCATCAAGTCCAAAATTCTCCCCTAATTCCCCTCCCCCAAAACAAAATAGAAAAATCCCAATTTTCCTTTATCTTTCTAATTGATTAATAACTATTGTTACTTTCCTTTTTTTTTAGGTGGAATTCTATTTCAGTGACATCAAATTACCCAGAGATGATTTCTTAAGGAAGGCAATCTCTCAAAGCAAAGATGGTAGTATCCTTCATTACCCCAATCAATTCTTATGTGCATACAATGGGGTAGGGTATGGGTGCTTTTATGGCCATTGTATTAATATTGAGACAAATGGGTTTTATGAATTATGGCTGTTGAACTCTACTTTTGAACGTTTTGGTGGTTAGCTTGGCTCTTATTTTTTTGTTCTCTAGAATCAAATGTTATCTGGGGTTGGGTAAAATCCAATGCAATGATATCCTTATTCATATGTTGAAATTAGTAGTAGAGATTCTACAAAAATCTAGTTTTCTCAAAGTTTTTTATGATGTTACAACATTTGAATTTTTTGTAGATGTTAATTCACACCTAAAAATAGTAATAATTTGTGTATTTAGATATTATTCATAGATTATTTTGATTAAATTTGTTGTTTTAGTTAGTTGGACTTTTGTAAAATAAATATGTTATTTTGGTTATTTTCTTCCTTTTTTTTTTATCCCTTCTCTTCCTTTCCTTTTTCATTGTGAAGGGAAAAAGGTGGGTAGAACTAAGGAGCTTTCAAAGGTGAAAGAAGTTCTAGAGCAAGTAGATGCAAAGACAGTTGTAGTCATGCCTTTTGAGCATGACATCAAGATTCAAAATGTTGAGTCCTTCTTTGCAAAGTATGGCAAGTTGCATTGCCTTCAAGCTCTTGAGTGATCCGTATGCATTTATACTATTTGTTTGTGGATATCAACATACTGTTTTTAGAGATGAATGGTCCTAGTGATGATATGAAAGTTTGTTGATCCTAGAATTTAAATTAATCATGAGAAATTATTGTTTCTACTATTTTGGGTCAAGTGAAATAATCCTGTAGTCATAATATGAGTGCACAATGATTTGGAATGTGTTTAACTTTTTAGTTTTATATTAAATGCCTTATAGTTTAACAATGTGAGGTTACCTTATCATGTGATGAACAAATTTTTTTTTGTGGCACCATATTGACTAAGTTTGCTACATCTGAAGAAGCCGAAGAGATCTTGAAGAAAACTTTGGTTTTTGGTGCTGTGAGTTTAAAGCTAAAACTTAAGTAAGTCATGACCTTCAATTTTGTCCTTTTTGGTGTTCATGTTGGTTCTGACCTTTCTTAATTGCTCATTATGGATATCTAACAAATGTTTTTCTTTTCTCAATGTTACTTTTATTCTCTCTTATGTATGTACAACATTGAGTGATAAAGATGTAGGAAGCTTTTGAATAGGGATAACATTTAATAAGAGAAACCATTTTTTTGTCAAACATGTAATAGTGATATATAGATGAAAAGATCATGGATTGGAGTTATTGGTTACATATTTTAAGATTTTTCTCTTAGAATGTAAGAGGAATAAGAGTATAATGATATTTATGTATTTGTAAATCATTATCTTGCCACTGCCACTTCTGTATGCATCATTCAAAATTGGTCTCTGCTATTAATTGCCCAAAAAAAAAGATGGAAAATAGAAAGTTAAAATGATCAATCTATTACAAGAATTTAAAATAACAATTGCATTGATATTTTCTCCTTATTTGGCTATCTTAGGAAAGAATTTGACTTTGAGAGAGAAAAGGTCATGGAGCAAACTAAAAAATACCATTCTTCCACAATTGTAAGTCATGAGATCATTGTCAACACTACATCCAAATTATTCCTTGTTACATTCTTTGAGTTGTTAAAGTCCTTTTCATTGCCTAATGGCTGCACTTGATTTAAATTGTTTCGATAGTAACAGCTATCCAAAGGGTTAGATTATTGCATTTTCATTGAAGAAGAGGCTAGTTGGAAAATTTATAAAAGGCAACATCACTATTGAGTCAATTACAAATAATTTTGGTCTCTAAGTAAAATGACATCAAAAATGATGAAAACATATCTGAAGATCTTGTAGAAACTGTTGTGAAGAAGGAAACTTGCCGAAGTAGACATGAGGTGTTGCAAGAAGTTATGAATGTGGAAATAGTCATGAAAAATGCAGGAGAAAGTAATGAAGAGATTATTACCAAAGTTAATAATAAAAATAATTCATGAAATGCTATTGGTAAGAATGAAGATAACTCTCCATATACAGTATGTGAAGAGAGTAATGAAAAGGCTACAACTATTTGCGAAGAAAAGGATGCTGTCTCATGTGAGGAGTTGAAGTGTGTCCTCTAGAGATTTAGTGTTGTAAAGGTACATGGATACATATTATATTGATTACCCTCTATTCCATGTGATTGTCTTTCTTTATTTTCCTATGTCACTTAATATTTTGCCTTTGAACATTAAGGGAATTTGGAATCCAATACTTATTTAGACTAGGTTAAAATGTACTTAATGAGAATTTGAGGACTAGTTTCAACATATGTGAAATTTTGAATACTAATGCTAATTTTTTTTTTATTTTTTTAGATTTGGTTTGATGATTGTTTACTTTAGAAACTTTGTTTAGAGTCATGTGTCTTTTTATTCTTTAGATTTGTTTGTTTATCATGTTTGTTCTTCCTTACAGTATGTTGATTACAAAAAGAGGGAAGATTCAGGTACATTCATTTCCAAAAACCAAAAGTAGTTGTTAGAGCTTATGCTACTACAAAGTTTATTAAAGGAACTCTGGTGGTGAAAAGAGATTGTGAAAATTTTAGTGCAAAAGTTTTTGAAGTTTCAAGAGATGCAATTATTGGTAAGTAGAAGTTTTTGTAAAGTGGAATGGTAATAAAAACTCTGTAAAGGCATGCATGTTTTATGTTTGATGGCTATTAGGACTTGAATTGACATATGTGCCTTGCCTTGATTAGAAGACTTGTGCCATTGTCTTTCACTGACTTGGATAAATTTTTTCCCTCTTAAACTATAATTCTTCATAACCTTGAGTACCTTATTGTCAAAGTTCTTCAATGTTTGGAATCCATGTCTTTTGAGCTATATTGATAGATCTTGGCTAGCTTGATACCACATATTATTTGTGTTTTTTGGATGCTGTGGGGGGTTCCAATCAGTTGATGTCAAAATTAAATAGTCTTCATATTTGTTTGGTTTCAACCCTAGTTCTCATATGAGTGTGTACAATTTTTGTTTTGATTGTAGTTCCTTAGCTTGTTTTGTATGCATTTTTTAATCTACTAATGAAATGATACTTTCCATTCAAAAAATAAAGATATGGTGATAGATTTACCATACATGCAACCATTTAAAGAGACCATTTGTTAGAGCTCATAATTTGATTGTCTTTCAAGTGTGATTGAAAAGGAGTATTGGGATATGCTCCATCATAATGAGGAAGAATGCAATGAAAGTGGACATGGTAGAAAAAGGTATATCTATATCTTTTCCTCTACCAAAGCATTTTATGTGGTGGTTTTCTTTCTTTTTTTCCTTTTTGTAATAGATTAAAATGATGAGAAGAGATTCAAGTAGTCGACCCCAATTAAATTTAAGATTAAGGTTTTGTTGTTGTTATTCTTGTTGTTGCTATTGCTCCATTCCATATATCCTTTCCAAGCTGAAGGCTTGTAAAAGTACACTTTTATTTAATCTAGTTGGCAAATTTATGCCAATGAGTCCTGAATTATCGTGCAATTAATGTATGCCTTGCAAGAAGAGAAAATGAAATAAAGGAAGTAGACACTAAAAGTAAAAGTTGTTGCTCCAGTGGAAAATAGTCCACAACCCAGTTGCTAGTAAACACTCAAAGGGTCAAAACTGCTTTAAAATTTTTAACTGTTTTAGGCTCAAAATCATATATTCTCATGTATGTAATTTCCAACACATGTGTTTCAACTAATTGTGTCACAAGCTTTAATGCATCATAACATCTATCATTTTCAATTTTATTCTTATTAGTCCTTCAATGTGTTGTTTGTGTTTTTAGGGGATGTTGTACCATTGTGGATTTGAGATCAGTATCTTCCTATGTAATTGCAAGAAGGTTTTGATCTAAAAATAATTAAGAATAATTAAGTAGACCCATCTACCATGTATTGTATCGATAAAGTTATATTATCATAACTTTCATATAACAAAATTATGTTATAATAATAATTTTTTTATAAAAATATAATTATGTATATTTAGTCTTCACAAAGATCTTAAAGAGTCTTTTTATTATTACTATTATTTGTTTATCTCTAAAGTATGAAGATGTTTTGGACATTTGAAGTCAATGTTGCTTTGCATCTGCATAAAGCTTTAGATGAAATAAATGAGTGGACCATCTACCATGGGAGGGTTATTGAAGGGGTCATCAAATCATAAAGGCCAGGGAGAATGCACATTGTTGCAAGCCAAGACTTTTGTCAACCCTACAAAAGAAACTTCTAATTTGATTGGACTAATTTCTCACAATTCAACAAAAGATGCTTTCTTACGTTCACCTTTCAATTTATTTTTTTATTAGTACATCCAACTGCATTTTGCATATATTTTAAATTAATTACATAAAACATATGTTGTTGATAAAAATATATGAATAACAAAAGATATTTAATATGTTTATTCTTTTTTGAGATATTTAAATTGAAAATTTCCCTTGTTTTAGTTATCAAAATTGCCTAAAGAAGTTCTCTCTATTTTTGTGGAAAAAGAAATGCCTAAAAAATTATTTGATATGAATATAAGTAAGAAAAAATATAAATGGATATAAGAATAATGAATTTAAGTGAATACAAATAATTTTTATACAACATATAAAAATTATTTGTATACATTTAAGTTTATCAATTTTGTAAAGTTTCTGGTTGGTAAATTTATTAGTCAACTTTTGTCTTAATGGTGATCCATCGCTTCATTTGAAATCTGATAATAATGGCACTTGTTGGATATAACTGCCAAGTGGTAGGGCGAGGTGATTAATATAAAAGAAAGAGCCAAAAAACACAAGACATGGAGTGGATGAGAGAGTAAGTGCAAGTTTCCGGCCTCACAAGCTTTGAATGGTCTTGGTTCTCGATTTGGTGTGGTGGGGTAGAGTCGGCATCAAGGCCATTTGGCTAGGAATTTATAGTGTGAATACGAAAACATCCTTTGGCCTTATGTAATTTTTGTTGAAATAAAGTATGGTTAAAAGACCTGTCAATTTTATGTACAAAAAAAAAAAAGTTCTATCAATTTAATTTCTAGTTGGAAAGAAAAAAATTCATTACAAGTTCACTGTCAAACTATTTTTATTATTAGATGATGAAGGCATGTTAATCCTTTTCTATGATAATTACACCTCTGTTTTCCTTTAAATTAGATATAAATTTAGGTCTCAAACTTTCTATACTTAGTCATAACATGCTTTCATTTTGATTTGTTGAGGTAGTTAATTTTTATAATGTAGTCAATTAAAATTATCTATCTTCATTTTGATTAATTTGAAATTTTTGATAATTGATCAGTTTGAGTGAATTGTCTATTAAAGTTACTATTTTTTTGATAAATGTCAACATGATAAATAATGTGAGAATTCAAATTAATATTTAAGTCATAAACTCACATAAAAATAGTCAATCTAAAAATTACTAAACTTGAAAATGATTTGAACCCAAAATATTATGAAAATTTAAAATAAAATTTAACTTGACTTTCTATTTTGCTTAAAAGAACAAAAAAAAAAAATATATTATATTATATAAACCATAAAACTCTATATAAAAAAAGAAAAATAAGTATTTTCAATTTTCACTATAAATTTTATAAACAAATATGTGTAAAAGTAAAATAAATTTATTATTTAATTTTTTAAAATTTTTTTACTTATTATTTTATTTATATTTATACAAGTATATAAATATCATATATTCATACTATTTTATTTAATATATCATACAAATATATATTATATTTAATTTACATAATTTTAAATTTATTATATATATATAATTATTTTATATTAATTATTATATAATTATTTACTTTTATTTTTATTTTTACAATATTTTAAAATATATATATATACACATTGATGTATTTGTGTGTGTATATATATTATAACAATTAATATATAAAAAAGTAATAAATAATAATAATCATATATTTTTATTTATTATAATATATATATAATTAATAAATAATTTGTAATTAAATTTAGAAATAAAATAAAAATAATTATAAAAATAAAAAATTATATATTCTTAATACAAATAATAATATATTCACTTATAAGTTAATCCAAATGATTCAAATTCAAAATGATACAAATATAATTAAAATGTTATTATATGTATAAAAATATGTGAATATGATTTTTACAAAAAAATTTATATATTTATTATTATTATTATCATTATCACTAAATATTTCATCAAAGTGTGACATTTTTGTTCAAGGTTTAAGATTACTCTCTTTCCATGTATTTGAAAGAACCTTTTGATGAAATAATTAAATGGATCCGTTAACCATGGGAGAGTTGTTGAAGGAGTCATCAATCATAAAGGCAGAGAGGGAAGCCTTGTAGCCGCCAGCCACGACTTTTTTGACACTAAAAGGAATACTTTAATTTGATTGGACTAATTAGTCTCTTTGCATGTATTTACAAGAAGATTTTGATGAAATAATCAGATGGATCCGTCAACCATGGGAGGATTGTTGAAAGAGTCATCAATCATAAAGGCGGAGAGGGAAGCCTTGTTGCGACCAACCACCACTTTTTTCACACTAAAAGGAATATTTTAATTTGATTAGATTAATTTGTCTAAAATTTAATTAAAGATAATTTTTTATTTTCTCTTTCCAAAACTATTTGATTTTTTTTTTTATATTTGATCCAACTAAAATTTTTGTATATTTTAAATTAATTATATAAAAATATATTATTCACAAAATTATATAAATAACAAAACATACTTAATGTATCAATTTTTTTGAGATATTTAAAATCAATTTTTTCTTTTTTTATTTAGCAAAATTAATTAAAAAAATTTTTTCTTATTTTTGTGAAAAAAGAAATACTTAAAAAAATTATATAATATAGATATAAGAAAAAATTTAAATAAATATAAATAATTAATATATTACATATAAGATATCTTATATTATATTAATATTTTATATATAATATAATATATTTTATATATAATATAAAAATTATTTATATTTACTTTAATTTTTTATTTTTTTATGTATTTAGTAATCTCTTATAAGTAAATTTATTAGTCAATTTTTTCTTAGTAATGACACATTTTTTCTTTTTGAAATTTCATAGTAATAGCGCATGTCATTATTAAAATGATTCAATTCAAACTTAACTTAACAATCCATTTCAAAATTGTTGTGCAAGATGTGATGACAACCTATCATTCAATCTTACTTATTGGTCAATTTTTTCTTAGTAATGACCTATTTTTTCATTTTGAAATTCATAGTAATAGCGCATGTCATTATTAAAATGATTCAATTCAAACTTAACCTAACAATTCATTTCAAAATTGCTACGCAAGATGTGATGACAATCCGATGTAGCTTGTCATCGGATCTTGCTTATTGGTCAATTTTTTCTTAGTAATGACCCATTTTTCCTTTTTGAAATTTCATAGTAATAGTGCGTGCTATTATTAAAGTGATTCAATTCAAACTTAACCTAACAATCCATTTCAAAATTGTTGTGCAGGTGTGACAACAATCCAATGTAGCTTGTCATCCAATCTTGCTAACTCAAGCGGTTTTTTTGTAATTAAATTTTTTAAGGTGTAAGCTACATAATTAGGCCCCTTATGAGCAGTTAAGTGAAGTTGTATTCCTTGTTCAACCATGTAATCTTAGTTTTGAGAGTAATCCTTGATTTGTCTCATCAACTCCTTATAATTGAAAATATTTTCCCATGTTAATTGATGAGTTTCGTGCTAGGGGATTTGCTGATTTTAGCTAAACACCTATAAGATGAACAAACAATTGAGAGTTTGACTTTGCCAATTTGACACTTAAGTTAATCTATGCAGTAAGTGAAAAATGTAAATAAAGAGAGCATATGAGAGACTTATTTTTTAGGTATGGATGACCTTCATTATTTATAAGCCCATGAAGATGCAAAATAGAGTAAGTTTTAATAGTAAACCCCTATTTAAGTTCAAGTTCAAATTTTTGGACTATCACTTTTCTTTAAAATAAATGGGATCAAGCATTAATAGATTTTAAATTTGATGTATTGTGTTCAGGTGTGCGAGAGACCCATTTAGCCGAGAAGATTAATGTCTATGATATCTTTTCTAAAGGTGACTTAGGCCCAGGTAGGTAGTCATAAGGGCAATGCTAATTACTCGAGTACTAACATTATAGGTAACTAAGCCCATACATTTGTACTAAGAGCCCGTGGAGAGCTTATTGCTAGGAAAATGGTCGGGCCAATCAAGCTAACCTATCCAAGTACATAGCGAGCTGATAGCAAAATAGTTTCAAATGAGTCCATATGAGACAGGCCTAAGAGGTCTCTGGGCCAATTGCTTATTGATGATTAAATGGTTAAAATCACATCTACAAAGTAAGACCGAAGAGAAAAGATGACTTAATTGGGATGATCTAGTCAAGATCACATGATTCTAGGGTGAAGGTTGCAGATGTTAAAGAGATGCTTTGTGATATTGAAGAGCAGATCTTAACTTATATAAATTAATAACTTTGATTTGTGATAATTTATAAAATATATATACTTGTGACAAGGAAGATACAGCACAAAAAATTTGTAAATTCTTATTAATAATACAAATATTAAGTAATTTTTTTATAATCGAAATAAAACAATTTGTATTTTGAGAGCAGGTGGGAAGTTCAAGTCTCAAGTGCTGAAAAATGCTTAAGGCCCTTTGATTGCACATTGGAACATTTAGCTTCTTTATAGAGTATCTTCAATGTGAGTTAATTACAGGTGCTTCTCTAATGAAATAATGGTTCTTTACATCTCTACTTTTTGTAATAAGAAGCTTTCTTTAGTGATATTCAATTAAAAAGGAAGGTTTTCTATTTGTAAATCATATCATTAAAATGCCAAAAAAAGCAAAGTTCAAGATGTTTATTTTGAGTGTGTAAGCTGAAATAGAGATGCAAAAGGTAGGTAACTGTAGAACAAATCCAAAACAAATGGCTACCATCACAATAAATTATTACCTTTATGTTTGGCACCAAATTGAAAGTAAAAACTTATTGACAAGAATACAAATTACCAAAAAGTTTTAGTGCCGGTGAAAATTGAATAAATATGGAAAAAATTGAATTGAAGTTTCTTGATAATCAAACAAAAAATACAAGTCTAAAAATACAATTATTATTTCTTTTGAATAGACAATATATGTGATAAATGTCACTCAAATTACAAATAATTACAATCTTGTCAGTCTAATATTCTTCCTCTCCCTCTATCTCTCTTTTTGTATGTGTGTTTTTTTCCCCCTTATGCAATACTACTTATTAAATTGAAAGAATAGTATGAGCTCAAAGTTTGCTTGCAAGCCTTGCATCATTATGTGAAGACATTTATTACTTACCAAGAGCAATTAATTCTTCATCATCTTTCCTCTTGACCTCTATCACTTAAGTTATCTTTTCCTTATTTCCTATAACTTTTGTCTTTCTCCACTTCTTCCTACTCAATATATAGCAATGTCATGCTTATAAGAAATAGACTAGGACAATCTAGATTTAAAATCAAAGAACTAAGATTCCTATATTCAGAGAATTATGTTACTGGTCTTATATTGTAGAATCATTCCTTAAGTCTAATAACAATAGAAAAAAGGTCATAATTAGAAATTTTATTCAAATGAACTATCCAATGAAAAGTAAGAGTAAAGATTTGAAAATGCATATTCTCCAGAGGGTTGAAGAGTTTGAGAAAATTTAAAGCAGTAAAAACTTTCCAATAAATTTCCATTCATGTTGCTTCTATATAGCAAGAAATATGATGAACTGACCTAATTTTATATAGCAATGAAACAATAATGCAATTTTTGATATCACATCGCACATTGTATCATACTTGCTACAAACAATTGTAAGAGAAAAAGATTGATTTTTAATACATGGGATCCACATGTCACAGTACATCTCTCTGTCTCTATCCACATATCTTTTCCCTGTAAATAATTACCGCTAGTAGAGTGGAGAGAGGGGAAGAGAGTGTGAGAACGTCAGCTTAGTTACATTACTTTGCGTATATTACTAAGAAAAAGTTGTTTCGTGCGTATTGATTTAGTTTATTACTCTGCTGTGATGTCACGACATCTAACCTTGAATTTATAATTTGTTGATCCATAATTTAGATTTGATTAAGTAAATTATTGAATCAAGCCAGAATTATCCGTTTGGCCTACCCATTTTGTTTTTGTTTGTTTGTTGATGACGTGAGGGCTAAGCTTCGGTCGACGGATAGTAAAACTCTGTTAGAGCATCACGGCATCTAACATTCAATTTGTTGTTGTTGATTCATAATCTAAATGTAAATTACGGAATCAAGCCTAAATCACAAGTTCGCTGTAATTTGACCAAGGAATCTTTCAATTTGATTAAACTAATTTACTCATAATTCAACAAAATTCATTGACACATCAGCAAGATGTCATAAGTATTACTAAATATTAATAATTACTACAATATATATTTTTTAGTAATACTTTACTTAAGGCATATTCAAGAACTTGCAATTTTTGGAGTTTCTTTTCCCCTGATTTGTCATGTCATACAATGCCCATATAATTTTTTTCTACAACATCTATCAATTTTCCCATAAAAATTAATTACATTATTTTCATATACAGAATACTAAAATATACATCTCATTGAACAAATATACAACTTACATTTATATGTATAATTAAATTGAATCCAACTCAAGAAAAGAAGGTTTGAAACATTAGTAACTAACTTTTTTTCACTACAAAAGCAAAATTAACCACTAATCAATGAGCTACGGTTAAAATGGCCCAAAAAATTTGCAGGCCACTATTATTGTGTTTATAGTTTAGATTTAGAGAAAAACTTTAATTTATACCAAAAAAAATTACAAAAGGATGACACTTTAAGATCAAAGAAAGGTAAGAAATAATTTTATTTATATTGGAATAGGTAGGTAAGACTCTATCATTATAGTTAAATGATTAAAATAAAAAAAATTTTCTTATTTTTAACTTTGAGTTGTAAAGATTTTTAATATTATAAATATTTATTTAATTTGTACTAAAATAATGATAAATAATTTTTAATTTGAGATTTAGGATAGTTAAGGAATAATTTTATTTATATTGGAGTAAGTGGTAAGGTTCTATCATTGTAGTGAAATGATGCAAATACTAAAAAATTTCCTATTTATGACTTTGAATTGTTAGAAATATTTGTTTAATTTATACAAAATAATAATAAAAAATTGTAAATTGAGATAAAAGAAATTTGAGGAATAATTTTGTTTATGATGGAGTAGGTAAGTAGGGCTCCATCATTTTAGCTGACCGATGAAAACACTAAAAAATAAAATTTTCATGTTCTAACTTTGAGTTCTAGTGCTTTTGTGTTGTAAATATTTGTGTTTTTTGTTTTTTTTTTTTTAAATTCTCTATTGCAGATATATATATACACAAACCAAAGTCAATGGCATTGTTGTTGTTCATTATTATCACTTCTTTTGATCTCATAAAAAAGCATCGCTAAGAAGTAGTCGTTGCTCATGTCACCTCTATTAAAATTTTACGACACGAACATTGATGAGTTCACGTGATTTTTGTCATTTCTACGGCTTAAATGGATTTCTCTCACTTTGTAGAGCTGTGTATTGGTAGCAAGAATAATTTTTTTTTTTCTTTTTTCTAATTAGAGTGGGAAGAGTGATTTAACTATTAGTAAGATATGAAGTTTGAATCACCTATATTATCTCGAGTTTGATCAATTGCATTGGCCCAAAACTTTTTATGTGGAAATAATTTAATGAATAACAGCAAATAAAAAGAAGGTATCTTAAATCTTGATCACTTTTAACAACCCTTAGATTGTCCACCTTCCTTTATTATTTTTTTCCTATCATTTTTCATTTATAAGGTCAACTTTAATTGCAATCCAGAAGATTTAGAAATGCCGCAGATGTGAACGGGTTCTTTGTCTTGGTATCATGGCCAGGGCGAAGCTAGGCAAATTATATTGCGAATAGAACAAGTTTCGTAGTCTAACGCAAGAAGGGACTGATTATTTTTACGAAATTATTCCATAACCTTACAGCTACCTCATGGGTGGATTATGGCTCAGCAATGATAATATTTTTTTTACATGTCATAACGTCCAAAGTGAAGTACTCAGACATCATTGACAAATATATATATATATATATATATATATATAATTTAAGTAATGGCTTTGAGTTGGTCAACTTTTCCTCCTTTTCTTTACCACGTTGAAGTCACGTTATGAGTTTGTGTTACGCCTTTGCTTCTGTGACCATCTGAGTTTAATTTGTCATGGGGAGACTTCTGAGAACTCTACATATTCAAACCCAGAGAAGATTTTTGGTTGAAGCTTACTGCAGTCGCCATCTTTTACTTTCTTCCAGGACACAAGAAACGCAGACTGATAATAAAAGTTTAGTAGCCTTTCATATTTACGAAAGACCACAGCCTGAAAACCATGGTGTATTTTTTACCGCAAGAACAAACTCGAACACAGAATTAAAAGATGTCAACAGCGACTAAGTGTACTAAAAACACCAGACTACTGCCGCGGTTTCTTTTTGAATTAAAATTTAGTAGGATTTGGGGTTTATTGAGTACTAAGAACAAGTTTTTGTGCACTAAACATCATTTTTGCACCTACCAAATATATGCCAACATTACATTCTTTAATTTGACAGGATAAAATAGAAAAAAAATTTGCTTTGTCAACCAAGTTGATTTTCTAAATTTGGGCTATTGATTTATGCCCACTCTTATTTATATTCAAAAAGAGCATTTTTTGTTAGACGAAAATTGAATGACTAAAATGTATATATATGATTTAAGTTTTATCTAAAATTACCTTTGGATTCAATTTGAATAATATGAGCTAGTTTGTAATAATGTTTAGATTCGGGTGGCGGCGGCGACGATTCCTTTAGATGACACTGGGCCACAACTTTAGGATCCTTTGTTATTGCTCATCAATTTTGTTGGACTTCTAGATTAAATTTTATTTTTGTTGAGCATGCGTAGAGTATCTGGATTTGGTCTTTCAAGCCCGGGCCTGGTTCCTTTCTGGCTCTTAAGCTTTGAAGATAAAAAATAAATGATTCTAAACTTATTTAGAAGAGTTAATTTATAAAATTCATGTCAAAAGAAAAATAAGATTTCAAATCTTATTTCTTTTATCTCTTTTCTTATATTGTATGACTTTTGCTTTATACCATACGGGAGAGAAATTAATACAGGATGCTTTATTTTTTTTAATTTTTTTTTTATTTTTAATCTTCTATTTCTTGTTTTTGTTTTTTTCTTTTTCTTAAGGTGTTCACATGTCATGTAATGTAACGAGTGACAAATCCAAATAAATTTTTCAGAAGAGGAAAAAAAAAAAACTTTAGTGAGACAATCTTAAAAATGTCAATAGTAAAAATGTAAAATAAAATCTCTGATGCTAAAAATGGAACCTCACATTTGATAAAAATAAGATTTTAAGAACCGAAAAATTTCAAATGTAAAATAAATTTTTGTATCTTATCAATAAAACTAATTATTTAAAATTCGACGGATCCCCTGTTTTCGTATTGTGAAATAACTGAGACGAATGAATATTTTATCATAACAAGAAATCCTTTTTTTTTTATAAGATTATTATTGATAAAGGCCCCAAAAGTGAGGATCGATAATGATAGTAAAGTTGGACCATGTGTCAGTCCCAGAATGTTGTATTGTATTGTACATCTCATTCCTTTACAATCTGGAAGACTGAGAAAGAGATAGAGAGGGGAAGAGAGAGAGAGTGGGGGGGAACCACTTGGGTTGTCATCAGAAGGCTTTGTGTGTCTTCCATATTGGTTAAACTTTCAAAATTTTCGGTGAATCAGTTTGCTCTTGAGGTGCTCTTTGTTTTTTTTTTAAAGACAAGAGCTAAAATTGTAATTGGATAGTGCATATCTTTTCCTTCACATACGCCTACACAAGAAAGACAGAGAAAGAGAGGATCTTGGAAGGGAAGGCATTGATTGAGGATACAGACATGCCAGTGAAGATGCAAATCCAAGCCGTGGCATGTGCTTCTCATGCCTTGGATCTCTGGTGTCTTTGATTGCAAATCCATTGCTGCCCACATAAAAAATGTACTTTCTTTCACACACACGCACACACAGACAGAGATAGAGAAAAGACTTTTCGTTCTATTCCCTTTTGTTGATTTTTTGATCTCATATGCCTCGTAAGTCATAGCAAACACATATAAAGATATTCACTTTGGTTTAAGTTTTACAGTGTTTGGTCCAAATTTCCAGTTTATTTGCAGTATTACCCAAAACAGAATGAAATCTGTAAAGATGAACAAAAAAAATGGTCAAAATTTTTTCTTTTGCTGATTTTTTTGTCTGTAGAAACTGACAGGATTTTGACAAGAGATATGGAGGTGGATAGCAAAGTGTGGAGACTCTCAATTTCCTCGTATTCAAGGGAGCTTCTTGTCCTCCATCCTCTCCATGAGAGCCTGAATGGTGGGTCATGGGATCATCTTTGCTTCTCAATAAAGTTCTCGAGAGGCAAGAAAATGTGAAAAAGTTTCTTATCTTTAGATGGTCTAATCTAGTTTTTGGAGAGAGAGAGAGAGAGAGGCAAGAAAGAACAAAAAAGAGGCAATTCATGGTCACATCGGGTCTTTTGGATTTTCCTATGTGACAATGAGACTTGCAATGTACTGCTTTCAAGGGGCATTTGTAATTATCCCTTTTTATGTACAAATACAGCAGCCTATAGCTAGTTGATACGGTGTCTCTGTCCTCACATACGCTGTATACTCATTTTAGCTTATCTTTTATGGGCTTATGGCCTTATTTAGGATTGTTTAACAAGGCTAAGCTGGCAATGAGAAGAAGCTCCAGAACCTTTATTAAGAACTGAAATATATTCTGAGAAAGAATATGTACAAATAAACCCATTAGGCCATTACCACTGTAAATTTGTAGTGTTTTGGTTCTACATGTAGAGGATTGTATTAAAAAAAAGTTGTGTTCAAATATAATCATAGTGACTCCTAACTTGCAATGAGAAAAAACATTGAAGCCAAATGAAAAGCATAGAGGAAGGTCGCTCGGCGTATTTTAGGTTGGAAGTCATCATACTGAAAATGAAGCAATTCACAGCATAAATTGTGAATGAATGGATAACAGATGATGATTTATATGCCTTCAGTTTCTGCTATGGTTGCTCCTTTAGCCAGGCAACCAAATTAATTCCAAGTTCCAACAACTGTAGGAAATGTCCAGAAAAAGACCAAACATTGTTATCATTGAATAATTCTTCCAATGTGCTAAAAAATTATCATAAGTGCTTGCAATGATGCTTTACATAAAGATGAAAATGGATATGAGAGCATCTAGTGGAGCTCTCTAACCAAATCAGATAACTGGAGTCAAAAGCAGCTTCTTGCTAAAATGTGCTCCTAAGTTTGGTATCACAAGGTCTGCCATTGCTTTTCTGCTCTCTGTAGTTTCACTTCCCACATGAGGCAGTAGTATAACATTGTCAAGCTGAAATAATTCTTCAGGCATCTCAGGCTCATTTTCATATACATCAAGCCCTCCACCAGCAAGCCGGCCTTCCAGCCATGCATATATGAGCTCTGATTGATCAACATGAGCACCCGAACAATGTTGATGATGACACCCTTTGGGCCTAATGCATCTATAACTGTATGATCAATAATGTGGGAGGTTTCCTCCATCAAAGAGCATGCCACAATCAGGATGTGACAGTTCTTGGCGAAGCCGATGATGTCTGGATAGTATTTGTAATTTGCAAATGGTTTTTGAGATCTTGTGTGGTAACGTTTGGAGCAACACAATGCTTCGGCTCTCCTGGCAATTGCTGTTCCAATCCTTCCAAACCCAAGAATTCCAACTGACTTATCACTCAACTGAAGAACAGAAATTAGATGAATCACGATAGCCATTTTGCAGAAGGAAAAAAAGAAAGGAAGCAAAGTGAGAAACATAAGACGTTCTGCTTCCAGTCAAGAGTGAGACTTATTCAAGCATCCTAGATTAGTAAATGAAACAAGATATTAGAATGGCATCAAAACAAGAGGTGTTCAATCTAAGCATAAGCATTGCTGTGACCGTGTATGGACTACTTATGCCAATTAACTGAATCTAGATTGACTCAATGCACATAACATAGACAAAATGGCATACATGCATTATGCCTTCTGCAATTCAGTACCAGCCATTCCAAAGCAGATTGCTGAAAAGCTTGTTATAGCTTTGCCCAAAGCCTGGTGCCTAAAAGCCATCATGTCAAACTCTCCAAAATAAGTAATTAAACAATGGATAATCCTTGCTTGATTATAAAACCAAGTACCATGGATATAACTAATATCAATTGGGTAGACCCAGCAAAAAAAAAAAAAAAAAAGAGAGATTATCAATTGGGAAACAAACCTGATGGTCTATAAATGAATTGATTTACTGGTACAAACTGAAACTTTGAGAACTTTCCGGTTTTGGTTCTAAGGTTGCGGGAAAACTAATGGAAATGAGTAAGAGAGAGGCTGATAATTGCTGGAACTTTCCTCCGCGTTGTTTCATCGATTTTGTTCATATTTATACAACATTTCAAATGACAAAATCAAAAAAGTTAGCCATACATTCAGACATAGGCACATGCACCAATAATTTGAATTTTAAAATCTAAACTAACTTAAACCACAAACTAATCAAATCACATTTGATCTAAAACATAATGATACTAATATAAGTAGTTTCTCTTTAACCAAAAGGATTGGAACTATGCGATTGAACTTGCTGCATTTGCTGAAGGGTAATGGAACAGTAGAGAAGCCATGATCTTTAACAAAAACCAAGCAGGGGGTTGGAAGAAAACAAAGGAGAGGGAAACCAAACTTGTAGGTGAGATCATGGAGGAGAATCTACAGAATTTATCGATAACATTTCAGATCAAAATACACCATTGACAGATATATATATATATATAAAATTTGAAACTTCCAAGAAGCAGAGAGAATCCAAAGAAAGATAGTGTCAAACAAACCCAAGAACCAGAAAAGCACCAAAATTTCAATGACAAAATACAAGGGGACACAAACAAACATGAACACTTGGAGAGAGAGAGAGAAAAAGAATCAAAGCACAAACCTTTTGGCAAACCAAAGTTACCATCTTTCCACTTCCCATTCCTCACAAACGCATCACCAGCGCAAACCCTCCTCAAGACCCCAAGTACCAATCCAATGGCAGTGTCAGCAACATCATCAGTCAAAACATCGGGGGTATTAGTGACTCTGATCCCTTTCTCTTCTCACTTCCCCAAGTCAATCTGGTCCAATCCCACACTGCAAGTTGCCACATTCTCCAAGTTGGGCAGAACATCTATTAGTTCAACATTGGCACCAATTTTGGTACTACACACTATGGATTGTGTTTTGATGGATTTTCAAGAATTCTGTCATTGAGTATAGCAGGTTTTTCCAGAGCTTTATTAGATTGAAGCAGGCTTCAAGCTCTTCCTCAAGCTATGCGTACATTGGGCAGGTTATTAGGACTCCTATGGAGTCCAATGATGCGAAGGAAAGTTGGGTACTTGCCATTAGGGAGGGCATCTTATACGGTTGCTGCTGTCTTAAACCAATAGACTTACGGTTAAGGTTACAATATTAATATTATTGTTGTATATTTGTCATTCCCTTTGATAATTGTATATATATATTAAAAAGTTTGTAATAATTGTGTTCATGTATAGAATTATTATCAATATATATTAAAAAATTTGTAATAATTGTGTTCATGTATGGAATTATTATCAATATATGAAAAAAAAATCAAGATAGCACTATTTTTTATGGGTTCACATATTATCCACGTTAAGAAACTTGTATCCATGTAATATTTCTATTATTCTTATGAAATTGTGTTTGTGTATTGAAATGTTACAAACGTGGGTAACACTAATTTGTCATGCGCAGAATCCTACATAAAACTTGTGCGCACAACTCTTAATTCCCTGATTTGGGAAGGCTGCCCTTATGTGGCCTTTTGCTGTGGTTTGACGCTTTACCTGTTTATGACACTAAAGCTATATGAATGACAAGATTGATGGTATGCGGAGGAGTCTGCACGCCTGTGATAAGTGTTGTAGTCTAAATATGTCAATATATATATATATATATTCTCATTCTGAGTTTAATAACTCGGTTAATAGCGACTGTAATGGTGCAACATTTTTGAGAAAGTTTGAGACAAAAATGTTTTATCTCAGTGGATAATTTAAATGTAAAGCGAGCTAAAATTTGTTCACAAATATGAAAGACAGCAAAACTCTTTTTTATGTACACAATTATAATAGATTAACTTAATTTTCAAATTCTCTAAGTGGCAAATCAACTCAGGATAAACATATATCAAATTACTTTAAGAAGAAATTACAGGTTAGAAAGTGATTCAATCATGCCAAATACTAGGAAAGTCTTAATCCAACATTGTGGACAGTCAGACATCTTTGATCCTGGAGACAGTAATAATTGAGTATATGCAAGAAAAGAATTCAATAGTCAGCTGTCATGGAATAACTCAAAGAACAGATCACAACTTCAGCAGAAACACATGTGTGACAGGAAAGACAAACAAACACGAAGCCACTCTCCCACATTTCTCTCGCTGACTAATCAAAATGGAGAAACGGGACATTTACTTCCTTTTAATGTAAGCTGGTTCAGTTAGAACGAAAGCAACTCCATCGCGAAATAATAGTTAAAGTTTTATCAAAAATGTAGAGCCTCACATACTCCAATCTTGAAAATAGCAAATAATGGTGCATATGAAATCCAAGACCACAGTACTTATGGATTTCATTGGATACCTTAAAGAACAGAGCAGAGAAAAATGCGGATGTAAAAGCAACGAGTGGAAAGGAGAAATGTAGATCAAAGCAAAATAGAAGAATCAAATCGGAAACCATAATATTTAGCAGTTAGACCAGCTCAAAGGATCCAAATTTTAGGACTGCTAATAATCCATAACGACCACCAAAATCACAATTGTACTGCATAACCTGAACCATTCATACTTAATTTGCTTTTCTTAATAAAAATCATGCTTGGTAGGTAAAGTATACAAAACAGGAGTTTCAATGACTTACAAGAACTTGAGACCAACAATAACAACATTAACTTTGATTTGTATGAATGTGGATCACAAAGAAGCAGCATTGGTGTCAAAATCTCACATCCCATTTCCATCTCATGAGCTTAACATAAAATCACGTACAATCTCATCATGAGATGCTAGATCCACTAGCATGCCATTGTAAAGGAGTCAGTAGAGAACCCTTTTCTAACCATTTTTGTCAAAAGTTCCAAGGCACTGGAGGAGTCATTATTTTGTAGAAACCCTTTGATCATTACATTATAAGAGCAGCTATCAGGTAAACAACTGTAATCTTCCATTTCTAGCTAAATCATATGCTTGATTCGACAACCCTTCTTTACAATGTCCCTTGATCATAATGGTATAAGTCCAGACATTAGGCAGTAATTGTTTGCCGAAAAGATTACAAAAAAGGCCTCTTGCCATCCTGAGCATGCCAACATTGCACATAACATCAACAAAGCTATTATAAACCACAACATTAGGATCTAATCCTATCTCTTACATCACTTTGAATAGTTTCATTGCCTCAGCAAGATGACCATGTTTACCAAAGCCACCTATTAATGTTGAGAAAGTAATCAAATTTGCAATGTGACTCTTAGAACACATCTCCTTGAAATGCTCATTCACAGCCTTAGGTCTTCTCACTAGGCACAAACCTCTCATGAGAGAGCTGTAAGTGACAATATCAGGAATCAACTCTTTATGATACATTTCGGCAAGGAGTTTGATTACCTCATCCATTCTTCTATGCCTATAGTACTAATTAATTAGGATGTTATAACTAAATACATCTAACTTGTACCATAGAAGACTTTTTGGTATAAAGCAAAAGAGTAGAAAACAAAAAAGGATCTCTAAATTGATGATCAAAAAGTTTCTCTCTTACATCATCCTTCCATGCTTCAATACATGTAAGTGAAGCATTTTAAAGTGGTACACACCTATATGATTACATCAATTTGAAATTTAAAATACACAGTTGACAGTTTGGGTACAAATTCAAACTAATTTGAATTTGTTCATAAAGCTTACAAAAGAAGCCACTAACACTCTTCTTAGCAAGTCAACCAAGTCTAATTTGAAATTTAAAGTAACTGCCTTAACTAACTTTCAAAAAAAGTGGGAAACTTGCAGCCTAGAATTTGAGTCTACTGTGCAATACTCTAGCACTATGTGAGCACCTTGTAAGGCTTCAATTCTCCTCGTTGGTGCTGAAGGATTGCATGCCTAGACTGCTTCTCAAAACTTCAAACCTCTGCTTTGGCAAACATTTAGTGAGAATATCAGCAAGTTGATGCTCAGAGGGGCAGTATTCAAGCTTGATTTCATTGCTTTCATGAACTTCTCTAATAAAGTGCAACTTTACTTTAAAGTGCTTTGTTTTTCCATGTAAGACTGAATTTTTTGAGATAGCGATGGTGGCTTGGTTATCACAATAGAGACATGTAGCTTCCTTTTGTTCTAGATTTAAATCAAGAAGCAACTTTCTAAGCCAAAGTGCTTGATTGACAGCAGTGCAGCTACTAGGTATTCTACTTTTGCTGTTAACTGAGTAGTGGTGACTTGTTTCTTTGAGTTCTAGCAAAAGGCTCCAGCACCAAAGGTAAAGACGAAGCCAAGTGTACTTTTCATGTCTTCTAAGGATCCAGCCCAATCACTGTCTGTATATCCAGTAAGTTGCAGCTGATTAATCCTTCTATACATAATCCCCAATTCTGCAAACCCTTGGATATATCTCAAGACTCTTTTGACAGCTCTGAAATGTTGTTCATTTGGTGAGTGCATAAATCTTGAGAGGAGACTTGTTGCATGCATAAGATCAAGTCTTGTAGCTGAAAGATACAACAAACAACCAATTAGACTCCTATATCTTGTAGCATTAACCTTTTCAGCACCATCTTCTTTCTGTAACTTGGTGCTTGTAGGTAAAAGTGTCCCTGTGCTCTTGTTATCAGCCATGTGAAACCTTTTGAGGAGGTCTTTGGCATACTTAGTTTGACATAAATGTATTCCTTCTTTAATTTGTTTGAGCTATAATCCTAGGAAGTATGACATGACATCAGGATCTGTCATGTCAAAAACGTCCTTCATTTCAGTTTTGAATCTTTGAACAAGTTCTTGATTGTTTCCCATGGCTAATAATTCATCAACATATAGTGAAATGTAGAGTATTTGATTTCCTTGTGCTTTAACATATAAGGTAATTTTTGTTTTGCTCCTCCTGAAACCAAGCTTTAGCAAGTAATCATTGATTTTGTTGCACCAAGCCCTTAGGGCTTGCTTCAAGCCATAGAGGGCCTTAAGTAAGTACACGTTATTCTCTTGCCCTCTTTTGATAAATCCTGGTGGTTGCTCTACAAACATTGCCTCTTAAAGGAAACCATTAAGGAAGGTAGATTTCACATCTAATTGGTGAATTCTCCATCCTTTATGAGCTGCAATTGCAATAAGCAATTTAATAGTATCCATTCTAGCCACTGGGGCAAAGGTTTCATAATAGTCTATTCCAAACTCCTGTAAATATCCTTTAACTACCAGCCTAGCTTTATGTTTGCAAATGGACCCATCAACCTGATATTTAGTCTAAAGATCCACTTGACCCCTATGACAAATCTTTTTTCTGGTTTAGGGACTAAGATCCAAGTTTCATTTTTTTTTCAATTGATTGTAACTCCTCCTACATTGCTTTCTTCCAGTTTGATACATTTAAAGCTTCTTCATAATTTGTAGGTTCTAATGTAGCTTCATTTGCCCTCTTATAAACATCAATGAGGGGTCTAGTTCCTTTGATTGGCTGATTTTCATCATCATCTGATGACTCAACTTTTGGGCCAAGCATATTAGGTGCATGATTAGATTGAGTTTGAGTTGTTTCAATCTGTGATCTGCTCTAATTCCAATGCTTAGCTTCACTGAATTTATCATTTTTGGAAATTGAAACTTTTCCAAAGTTGATGTGATAGACCTTGTAGTTGCAAGTAGTATTTGTGTACTCAATAAAAATGGTTGTAGTTGCTCTTACATCTAACTTGTCTCTTTTTTGCTCAAGTATGTAAACAAAACAAAGGCAGCCAAAAATCTTTAGATGGTCAAGTGATGGCTGGTATTAAAACCAAGCCTAAAAAGGAGTTATGTTAGACAATGCTTTGGTAGGTAGCCTATTCAGCAAGTATACTGAAGTGGCCACTACCTTTCCTTAAAACTTTTTAGGAAGGCTTTTCTCAGCTAACAAGCACCTAGCCATGGACATTATAGTCCTATTTTTCCTTTCACACACCCCATTCTGGTGGGGTGAATAGGGTGCTATATATTGATTTTGAATGCCTGCATGTGAACAAATTTGTTTAAATGATTCTAAGGTATACTCAGAACCATTATCAGTCCTTAAAACTTTAATTTTAAGGTTTGATTGAATTTCAATCTAGGTCTTAAAATTTTAAAAAATGAATGAAACTTCAACTATTGATTTGAGGAAAAACACTCAGCAAAATCTACAATAATCATCAATAAAAGATAATAAAGTACCCATTGCCCTTTATGGACTCAATGCTCATTGGTCCACACAAGTTTGAGTGTACAAGTTGAAGCTTTTCACTTGCTCTCTAAGGCCTTTTAGTGATAGAAGAGAACTTAGTTTGCTTGCCAAGTTCACAAATCTCACACACACTAGTAGGTTTAGAAATTTTTGGCATATCCTTGATAAAATTTTTCTTATAGAGGGTTTGAATTCCAGCATAATGAAAGTAACCTAATCTTTTAAACCATAAGATTGATTCATCACTAAAAGTAGGTAATGCTTGATGAGAGACATCTTTCAAGTCTAAATAGAAACTTTTCCTTTTCATGGGGACAATAACAAGCTTAAGGCCATGTATCATAGCTGATACACATTTTGTTTTTGAAAACAAGAGAGCAATTATGTTCAAAAATTGCCTAAAATTAAGAAGATTCTGATTGATATTAGGTACAAACAGAACATCAAATATTAGTTTAGTACCTAAGTGAGTGGAAATAGCAGTAGTACCTAAGCTGTCCATTGCCTACCTTGACCTTAGAGCTATAGGAGCCATCCAAAGTCTTGAAAACATCAAGGTTTGGAGATATATGGTTCATGCAGCCACTGTCCACGAGCCATGTTTCACATGCCTTTTTGGAAGTACTATTGCTAGCAACAAAAAATTGCTCCTCAACTTGCTGGTCATCATCTGCCACTTGTGCTTCTGTCTTGATTGGTAGGTCTTACTAATGCTGACTTTGCTTTTTCTTGTAGATCCTCTTAAAGTACCCCTTTTTCTCACAAAAAGTACATACAATGTCAGGCCTCCTCTAGTAGAACTTAGCCAGATGGTTAGTCCTGCTACAATATTCATATGGTGAGTAATGTTTTTTTTTTCCTTCTGCTTTTGCATCTGCAGACTTCCTTTCTTACTTTGATCCTTGCTTTCTCTTTTGAGTACTTTTATGTTTTTGCTTAACTTGGAAGGCACTTTCATCAGTATCTTCCTTTCTCATTTGTATCCTCTGCTCTTGAGCTTAGAGGGCATACAACAATTCTACCAAAGTGATAATGTTCAAATCTTTAGAGTCCTCTAAGGCTGAAATTTTAGCCTCAAACCTCTTAGGTATACTAACCAAGATTTTCTGAATAACCAACTTATTAGGGAAGTCTTCTCCAAGAACCCTAATTTGGTTTACCACCTTTAGTAATCTATCACTATACTCCTTGGCAGTTTCTGACTCTTTCATTTTTAGCAGTTTAAATTCCCTTTTAAGGTTCAATAATCGCACGTTTCTAGTCTTTAAGCTACCTCTAAATTCTTCCTTCAACCTTTGTCAGGCCTTTTTGGCTGTGTCATAAGCCATGATTCTATTAAAGATACTTTTTGCAATAGCACAATGAATGTAAGTCAAGGCTTTATACTACCTTGAAACTTACTCACTGTGGTGTTTCATTTGTTTCTTTGTTGAATTAGCAAGGAGAGGAGAAATATTAGCACCATTCTCAGTGACCTCCTATAGATCAAAGGCTCTCAAATATACCTTCATCATGACTGACCACTAAGTGCAATTATCTTCATTGAATTTTGGTGGTGGTAAGGGTAAGAAGCTGGAGAATGCTAATCTAGAAAATTACAGGTATGTTGGTTGAAGTGCTCTCGGGTGTTTTCCTTTCTTTTAAATCACTCTTTATAGGTCTTTAATGGAGTTACCTACTCTGATACTTATTGTTGGAAAAATCACTCTTTACAAGTCTTTAACAAAGTTACTTGCTTTGATACCAGTTGTTGAAATTTTGATAGCAACAACGCAAACAAATAAATCAAAAAACTTTCTAGTATAAAGTAGAAGAGTGGAAAACAAAAGAGGATCTCTAAATTGATGATCGAAAGGTTTCTCTCTTACATCATCCTTCCATGCTTCAATACATATAAGTGAAGCATTTTAAAGTGGTACACTCCTACATGATTAGATTAGTTTGAATTTAAAATACATAGTTGATAGCTTGGGTACAAATTCAAATTAAACTAATTTGAATTTGTTCCTAAAGCTTACAAAAGAAGCCAATAACACTTTACTTAGTAAGTCAACCAAGTTTAATTTAAAATTTAAAGTAATTGCCTTAATGAACTTTCAAAAAAAGAGGGAAACTTGCAGCCTAGAATTTGAGTCTATTGTGCAATACTCTAGCACCATGTGAGAACCTTGTAAGGCTTCAGTAAGTGATAATACCAAGAATAAACTCTTTATGATACATTTTAGCAAGGAGTTTGATTGCCTCATCCATTCTTCTATGCCTACAATACCAATTAATTAGGATGTTATAACTAAATACATTCGGCTTGCACCCCTTACCAAGTATGCTGCATAAAACACTTCTAGCCTTATGAATTTGATTTGTCAAACAATGTCTATGCATCAAGGTACTATAAGTACATTTATTAGGATTTACTTTATTATGAATCATCCTTTTACATGCTAGTTAAGCCTTTTGAATTATTCCTTCTCTGCAAAATGCAACAACTAAAATGTTATAGCTTACTAGATCTTACATGATATTCATAACAAGCATTTCATCAAGCAACCTTATAGTTTCTTTCCATCGGACCAAATTGCAAGCACCATGGATCAAGGAATTTTATGTAAAAATTGTTGGTGAAATGCCTTTATCCAACATCATGGAGAAGAGATTGAAGGCCTCATATACTAGCTCATCTTTGCCAAAAATGACATTAGGTGAAAAGACCAAGTTTTAACAATTTGCCAAAAATGGAGAAACCCAATTTCACTCTATTCAAATGGCATAAACAATTGATAAGGATGCTTAGGGCGTACACATTATGTGTAACCTCCAAGCATTCCAATTGTTTGAACAAAAGAGACCACTGTTATGTAATGCTTCATTCTAACAATATCCCTCCAATAGTTTACTAAAATTACTGATGAAAGGCAAGGATCATGTCTGAACCACTTATTAAACAAGATTAGAGCATCATCAAGGTTTCAGCAATCTTCTCTCACACTCACACATCTCTCTTTCCCCCAACTATTATGACTCTCTCGTATTGGAACTCCCATAATTCTAGTCATCCAAGACAATAATGCTTCCCTGAATTGATGAATGAAAGCAAAAGCAAAGGATTACCTTGAAGACAACACACTTTTGTCCATGTCATTTCACAAAATTGCAAAAGAAATCAAATTAGGCTTCCCAGTGGGTAGTGGAGACTCCATGAACAGTGGTGATAGTGGGTTGCTTTTAACCTCTAAGGAGGCCAACAAGTTAGTCTATAAATTTTGTAATAATGAAGCCTACATTTTAACACTATAATTGGCTTTATGTGGCTATTAAAGGTGGGTTGCAATTAAGCCCCAACTAAGTGGGGGTGTGGTGATAGATTAAAAGATTAAAAGTACATATTAAATAATTATAATTGCATATGGATGTGGAGAAACCAAGTCGAGTAATTTTATTTTTTAAAAGTTTAATTTATTTAATAATGAACTAAATTTGGTCATATTTGTTTTTTTAATTAAATCATAATTTCAAGTTATTTAAAATAGATAACAGTATGTGTTTGCAACTTATAGCGCACAAAGATTCTAATTTTAATGTTATTAAAGATTTATCATAAAAAGTAAATACATTGAACAACTAATTTATGTAAAAGAAGTTTCCTCTTGCAATGGTCAGAAAAAGTATAATCTAAGTATTCGAGATTATGATCATTCAACTAAATTAAATAAAGAGATACAAATGAGAGTGAGGAAAGAAAGGCAAAAAATGGATTTAAACTTTCATTGTGATATGTGTTTGTCTACACTTCACTTCGGCTCCCTATGTAGAACTACAAATTTCAATAAGCTTGATAGAGAGAAGAAGAAAATTTGTATTGTTTAGAATTTTCATAATAATTTGTATTTATAGATATCTTTATATATGATATATATTCTTCTTCGTTTAAATAGTATTCTTATTTCGAGTGTAATTTTTTTATTTAGTTTATAATTATTTTTCCATTTAGATTCGCCTTATACTCATTTAAGGTAATATGATTTTTTTTTTTCACAGAAGCAAGTACCTTGGAAAATTTTGATTTAATACATAATTGATTTTTGTGGAGTTTTTAGCTCAATTTGAAATTAAGACATTTTTTTTCATCCAAATATTTGTTGTGACTTAATAGGGTTTTCATCTACCCTGTTAATTTTGCTTTAGGGCCTAGTAGAATCAAGGCAATTATGACGATTAATAAAAAAAGTCAATTTAAATTACATTTGAAATTGTCCTTTATTTCTATGCATATATACTTATAATATAAGTTAGAAAATGTTATTAACCCCAAAAAATCTTTTTTAGGTCACAAAACAAAGTACAAC
Organism: Rhizophora apiculata; assembly: GCA_037832385.1. NCBI lineage: Eukaryota > Viridiplantae > Streptophyta > Magnoliopsida > Malpighiales > Rhizophoraceae > Rhizophora > Rhizophora apiculata. The sequence goes on along the minus strand of CM075429.1, from coordinate 11,857,484 downwards.
TATCATAATTTGATATAAAAAATAATGATTACATTATTTTAATTGTAAAAAAACATTCAATACTTATAGTATATATATAGACTATTCCTCCATTCATGTATAAAATCCTCATTTGCCTCCTTATCCTTCTGTTTGACGATTTCTTTAATACTCTTTAGATTTAATGTATAGATTTTGTCACTAAGATAAGGTCTGGCAAGTTCGACATTGCTTGACCCAATTGTTGAACGATGTTTCACTCCATCATCACTATGTTTGATCTTGCTTAAATTTTTGTTTGCCTGTGGAGACCTAATCACACTTATAAATTCTTCAAATTATAGTCACATTTAAAACGCACGAAATCTTGTTTTATTATCTAAAGATCGCATTCCAAGAATCTCCTTCTTGATGTGTTGGCTCCACAAAGTTCAGTATTTGGATTTCTACCTATCATGGTTGCATAGAATATGCTAGAAGAAGAAAGGAAAAGATGAAGATTACATCACCACAAGCCAAATCTGCAAGACTCCATTGCCATCTCAAATCTTACCAAAAATAAGTTGGGTTCTCTTATTTCTATGTGATATGCAATTTGAAGTTCCTTTTCCTTTATTTCATTCCCTTCTATCCTGTATTTAGGATTGTATACGACTAAAAGGGAAGGATTGAGTTTTATTATTTGTTTAATTATTTAAATTATTATTATTATTATTATTGTCATATTCAATTATTATTTGATGTAATATAAAGTTTTTAGAAAAAGATAATTAGATGGGTAAGTGAAATTACATAGGCCAATAAACCCAATAAGGTGATGTGGTCTAAATGTGTAGTTGATTTTTTGTTGTTTGTTGCCACGTCACCGACTTGATACATAGGTCACACATTATAGATTGATAGTGTGCTGATATTTTTAAAACAGAAGAAAATTTACAAAAATATTAAGTCGTACATTTTAAAAGTAATGTAGCATTTGTTATAAAAATAATAAAATGAAATTATTTTGTATATTACTCTATATTTTTAATCAATAGTTTAACTATTATTGGATTTCAACCCCATTTTAAGCTCAAATTGGTATAATGGATAAACTGAATATAGAAATTGAATAAGTGTTAAATATCAATAAACAAAGTTTGCTTTTAATAAATTTATATTTAAATATTTATTGTATTTCTTACTTTAAATGTTGTGACACAATAAAATATTTAAATGCAATAATTGGCTTAAAATGAGTAATTAAATTTTCATTTAACATATATAATCCAAAATTAATCATTATATCTATATTTATTAATTAATTTAAAACTATATATTTTTGTCATCTTTGTGTTTTATTTATTTTCGTTGAATGACTGCATAATTGAGTTACATTGCTTAGGTACTTTTCAAAATATATAAAAAAGAACATAATAGAAATTTTTTTTTTAAAATTAATGGTCAGTTAGAAAGTTTAATTTATAGAATACCATTTAAAACTTTCCTATAATGGCATACTTCATCCTGGAACAAGAAAGGGCTAGTAAATGGTCCAAAGAATCTAGTATGGCATTGATGATAAGTGCATTTTCTCTCCCTTATTTCCTAATTAGTTTGATTTAATATCATGAAGTGAACATTTTGTTCCCTATAATTATTTTCTATTAATTTGTTTCTTTGGGTACGAATAGAAATTACATCACAAGCAATTTAAAAACAATTAAGTATGGAGTCCACATAATCCAATATGGAAGAGCATTCTTAAACGCATCATAACCATGGAAAGGACCACTAGTGTGAACATAACTAATCACTATAAGCAAAGAAATTGAAAGCTAATGAGTGGAAAATGCAATAGCAAAAGTGAACTTAGGTTTAAACATTGCATGACTCCAAATCCTATGATCACTCCTTCCCCACTCTTTCATAGACAAAATTCTTTGAAATCCATAAAAACTTCTCACCTGTCAGTCATGCTAGTCGCCAAAACTACTACCATCTGTATGGCTTAACAGTCATTACCCCACAAAAACCACACGACCTTGGTCCTTCACTTTTAATCACCTCCAAAATCAAAAGCCTAAAACCATTTCTAGTGAAGCTTAAAGACCCATTGCCAATGTGCAATCAAGCACAAATAAAATCAAAATTTCCTTCCAAATGTTTATTGCTAAGTTTGACATACAATATGTACCAGAGGTGCAATAAGTGAAAGGAAGTCAATTTTGTGATAGCATAGTTCAACGATATGTGTGTATTCTGTTTGTAATCAAGTCTAATTAGTTGCATAAAGATATTAAAGGTGTCTTTAGAACAAAGGAATAAGGGACTCAAGT